>NW_021025411.1:1623109-1641561 GCF_004153795.1 Camellia sinensis
AGGCCCGTGTGGCCAGTTTTGAAGCAGCCCTCGAACAAGAGGCACCAAAGTCTCAGAGGTTCAAAGAGTTGATACAGAGTAGCTAGTGTTCCCCCTTTGCTGAGGCAGGACTTATGATGACGCAGAATTCAGAAGAGATTGTGGTTATGACAGCTACGCTAGATCAAGGGATCACCCTGCAGGATGAAACCAATGTTGATGTATCGCATCCGCCCAGGTCGCCTGTCGCGCACCCGATCTGGACTCCCCAGTTGCATCAGGCTCGCGAGCCCACTACATTCGAGCTGATGGAAATGATTGGTGACCTCCAGAGATCCGTGGCCGATCTGGCCTATGGAATGCCGGCTTCACCGCCAGCGGCACCGTATGCCGGGAATTTCATACCGCAGGAGCCCCCGCTACTGGGGCGGATTGTGACAGAGCTCAGCCAACCAGAGGTTGCCTCTAGCTACAGTAACGACGTGTCAGCAATAACCAGGCTTCGCTCTGATGTAGTAACCCAAACCCCCGATCAGGCTGAGGCCAGAGGCAAGAACGAAATGAAGGCAGATGCCGATCCCATTGAACAACTGCTGTGGGTAGCCGAGGCTTTGAAAGCCAGGGGGATGAATAAGCAACAAGTATTTGCGGTCATGACTAAAGCTGTGGATGAGGCTTTCCCCACTCCAACCGAAGGCGGTTCAAGCCGGGCGGAAAATCGGGATGGCCCCGTCATGCCAAGACAGTCCCTGTCATCCCTAACCCTGTACCAGGAAAAGATCAGAAAGCCAAGGCAGTGCCTGCCGACCCTTTCACTAGGGCGTCTAGCAAGAACCCTCAAACTTCAAAGTACCTGCCTCGAGGGCGCAGAGCCTTTCATGCCCTCTACATGCCTCTGTCTAGGGCATTTCAAATATTGGCTAAAAAAGGGCATCTTAAACCCCTCGAGCCTCGGCCCCTCCTGAAGAATCTCCCTCTCTCGCATGATACTACCTTGTACTGCGCATGCCACCAACAGTCTGGTCACAGTACCGGGTTGTTTCCGCCTTCGTCATGAAGTGCAAGATTTGATCGACAATGAGGTCATCCTCCCGCCTACCTCAGCAAAGTCTGTTACCACTGAGCTGTTGGACTTCGAGGATACTGCAAGTTTGTGATCAGGGGTTGGACCACCTGCGAGCGGCGCTCGGCGTATTTTGGATGTGGCGTCTGGCACACATTTTTGGAACATCTGCAAATGCTAGTTTTGTAAATTCTGGCTTGCATGTCAGGTTAGTCTTTTGTTTTCTTTTGAGTCTGTCTCATTGTCTTGAGTCAGTCCTTTTGCTTATGGGTTCGTCTTGTTATAGCGAGTCAGTCCCCTTTGTATAAGAATGTCGGGTGATTCCGGAGCAGTTGCCTCGAACACCGTTTTGTAATTACCCTTTTGCTTTTCTTTTGAGTCTGTCTCTATCGTGGAGCCAGTTGCAACCAGGGAATCTGAATGAAACAGCTGCGGCTATCATGTTTCCATGCTTCCTACTATTCTGAATTAGTTGTGCCAGGGGATTTGAATGGAACAGCAGTACATTCCACCTGTTCTCTTGTGCCCTAAAAATCATTGCATTCACCTAAGTTTTTCAAAACTTTTTGAACACTGCGGTGAAAACAAAGAGGAAGGAATTCCTCGGGTTTTGCAAACTTTGATCAAATTGAGAGAAAGAGAGGCGTACTAAGCCCTTAATGATTGAAATCATGCTTGTCGGCGTGAGTACTGAGAAGGACCCTAGCTTGATCCAAACTGGTTCCACACTATCATCAGCGCGAGCGATTTGTCGCTTCTTTAAAAACTTTCAAAAACAAAATACTTTGCGCAGTCCTGCGAAGACCTGTGTGGAATCACTCTTGAGATTGTGCAGCTTAGGATTGCTCTCAGCCTCAAGACTCGAGCCTTTGTTTTGAAGCCTTGAACCACAATTCGGAGTGTTCAACGATCGACCATCAAGAGAGACCTGTGTGGCCAGATTGGAAGCAGCCCTCGAACAAGAGGCACCAAAGTCAGATCAAGAAGATTAGATCGCATCAGAAGAAGCTTGTGAAGCTAGAACAAAAGTACCCCTCCAACTAGGGGCAAAAATGTCCGATGTGCTCGAAGAGCCGAAGAGGGGTCCTTCAGCAAATCGATACAACAGCCATTCTCCTGGACACGGATGGCTTCGAAACCCTAAAACCATTTGGCATGGACTTATTACACTTTTACCCTTTGAGAGGCTTGCTGGGCCGAAAACCCGGAAGGGCAACCCAGGCAAAAATTAGAGCAAGAGAAAATACAAAAAAAAATGCAAAAGAAATAAAAAAAATGAAAAATAAAAAAGAGAAAAAAAGAAAAGAATTGAAAAAGGAAAGAAGAACAAAGCTCGCAAGGTCGAAAACCCGCAACGGGCGCCTTGGCAAAAGTTAGAGCGCAAAAGGAGAGGTTAATACTCGAGTGTACCTTAACCGGAACTACGTAAGGCTTGATTCCCATGTTTGGGATACGTAGGCAACTTCATCCTGAAGTCCAGCCCCCAACGCTTTCATAGCGACTAAGTCCATGTAATGGTTTTAATCATCCTTGATTCCCATGTTTGGGATACGTAGGCAACTTCATCCTGAAGTCCAGCCACCAACACTTTCAAAGTGACTGTGTCCATATATTGGTTTTGGCCATCTTCGTCTTCTCTGTATCCGAGAGTTCAGTTGTGATCATCACTAATGAGGACTGACTACAGTATGCTGCGGCGTTATCCAGACAAGGGGCAACTTTCCGTTGCCATGAGTCGCCATTCAAACCAGGGGTAACTTTCCGTTGCCATACAGCATCCTTCGAGCAAGGGGTAAGTTTCCATTTTCCTTTGGATCCGAGGTTGTGCATCTCAAGCGTAGGTTCCGTGCTCGTTGAGCATTGGCCATTTGCAAAAATAGTTTTTGAAAATTTTTACTGAGGTTGACCAGTTTCTCGAAAATTATTTCCTTTTCCAAAACTGGACCATTTTCTTGGACCCAAAAAGGAAAATTTTCAGTGCTCATAGCCTGACTTGCATGATTTTCAAATCAAAAATCGAACAAGTATGTTAACCTAACTCTCATCTGGTCAAAATTGTTTTAGTAGAAAACCAAAACAAAAAATGGTCAAAATGATGAACTAGGGGCACAGTTGAGTCAGGTGTTCTGTCTGTACCCCGTGGTTAACATTCCTTGCCATAAGGACACTCTACCCGCCAGAAAGGGCACGACTGGAGCTATCTGTAAAGGGATGAAAACTCTCTCACCCTCCAAGCGACAAGGAATCAAACCAAGTGCGAAGCACGAACTGGAATGGATCAAGGTACTTCATTCCCAATCCGGGGCATCAACCAAGCGTCACCAGAAGGAATAGCCGCGAGCTGATACGGTTGGGCGTGAACCCACAACTTCTTATTCATCCATTAAACACCCCGGGGAGGGACAAAAATGAGAGAATAAAGAATAAAGAGGTGTAAGTTGAGAGAAAAAGCGAGCCGAAGGGTTTTGAGAAAAAAAACCAAGCTTGAGTGCTAGAGGGATGTGAGAATCACAAATAAGAAAGGGTGGGAAACAATACCCAGAGAAACTGGCTCCTCATGATCTGAGGTCCCCCATTTTCATTAACACGTCTGTATGTCGTGTCTTTTGTCTTGTTTACTTCAACCTTTGTTTTGAGCCTTTTCCGAGTGCGTCTAGTTGTGCTTAGGTTGTTTAAATTTTTTTTTTTTTTTTTTTTTTTTTTTTCGTTGAGTTTAGGTTGTTTTTTTTTTTGTCTCCGCTGTTGAGTCATTCTCGCTATGTCCAGTTGTAGGCTTAATACCTCGGTTTTTTTTTTATAAAAAAAAAAAAACCTTTCTTCAATTTCAAAAATTAATCGTTTTTGTGCTCAGAATGCTGTGCCATTCTCCACATTTGTGCAAAAACATGATTTGGTTCCTTCATACAACTGCAAGGTCCACCCCCGATAAGTGTGAATAGGAAAACACTGGGCCTCTTTGAAGCTTATGGGTTTCAGATCGCATCTGAGTGTGCTTCAACTTCAGTAGATTCAACCTTCATGGTCCGTCTTGTCAGATGTGGGCCGTTTGTTCAGGATCCGCTGTGTGCAAAATGAACCAAGCGCTGTGTTATGAGCTGTATGCAGATTAATCCCCAGTAGAGTGTGAGCCAAGTGTTCAGAATGTGCAGTGGTTGGTATAGTTTGTTTTTGCTGTTGGCTAGTTCGTTATCTGATTATTACAATGCAAGTGTTCAATCTTCAGACAACAGATCAATTTCATTTCATTTGAGATGTAACATGATGCAATGCGATGCAATATATGAAATGTACAAATGCAACATTTTTCATACAAAAAGTTTGTTTCATTTCATCATCTTTTTCAAGTACATGGTTTTGGAAATAAAAATCTGCCTGCGGCAGTACAAGGTACTCTAGCTACCAGCAAAAGGTACAAAAGAAAAAGAAAAGAAAAAAAGAAAAAAAAAACAGCAAAAGTCTGGATCAATGACAAAAGGCCGTGGGTCTAGGGGTCCATCCTCGTCCTCTTCCTGGACGAAGGTACAGGAGCATCATCAGCACTGTCATCTGAGTCCGAGTCCGAGCCGTCTCTGGTCTCCGACGACGACGACTCTGCCTCCGTCTCTGTCTCCGCCTCAGACTCATCATCATCTGGAACTGGCGCCCGTGAGCTACTCCCGACATGGGTGCGTCCCGCCTTGGTGTGGGGGTATACTCTCCCATCTCCTCCGGTAGGAACAGAAAGTCTAGCTGGGGCACCTCCTACGGCAGGGATCTGGAAGGGATGCTGAAAAGTACAAAAAGCGAATGCATCAGTGTACTGTGAACAGAGTATCAGTGCAGAATGCAGTGTATGAGTACAGTGTGTGAATGCCATGAGCAGTTTATCAGTACAGAATACAATGCATTAGATGCTGTGAGGGCAGTATGTCAGTTGTCGTTTTGTGTGTTAGAGTATGTGAAACAGTCTATGTATGGTTCGAGACCGTGGTCAGAAGGACATACCGAAATGCTATAAATGGATAGAAGGTCGAGACTCTGCTCGTGCATCCCCATCACTGAAGCGGTCAGCTCCAAGGACTGGCGAGTGTACTCAGAAGAGGCCTGCAAAAGTGTTAAGAAGCATCAATATTCTGCAGAATATCAAATCAAATGAAATGAACTAACTATGCAGAATGCAATATGTAGTAGTACATACCGGAGGCAGGTCATAGAAACCGACCAACTCGTGATCAGGCGGAGGGGGAGCAATAGGGATCTGGTAGGTCGCCCCGCCACGCCCTCTGCATGTCATCGTCGTGGGCAGAGCAGGCCAACCAGCCCCCCGCCCTCTCTGAACTCCACTCCTACTGCGGACCCGAGCTCTCCTCGATGCTCCTGCCCCAGCCCCCGCTCCTGCCCTAGCTACCGGCACCGCGGGTCTCTCTCTTTCAGCTCGATGGCCACCGCTCAGAGGCCCCATGATGTAGGTCTGGACGTACTCTCTGTAGTCGCCCTCGCCCCTAAAGCCCTCCGCGTCCCAGCCGATCGTGTAATTGGCCATCTCTTGGGCGGTGAACCTCTCGGTGTCCCTCATGTGGGTAGGAGGTGGACCCGGAACTATCTGCTCTGGTAAGCCCAGGGTCTGGTGTAGGAAACGCTCACCCAAGTACCAAGCCCAACAGACCGGGCCCTCCAGCAGGATCTGGAAACGTGCAGTCTCCTCTGTCCCGACAAACCAATCCCAGGTCATGGCTGGCAGTAGAGCCCAAGGCTGCCAGGTGACCTGAAAATGACATGCAATTTGTTATCTACTGATATTGAAAATACAGTGTAAAGCGAAGCTTGAATAAAACTCTAAAAATTGAACATACCTCTGCGGGGGTAATAGTGTCAAAGTAGCGGCGGAAAAAGATGAATGTCTCCTGCGGCCTCCGCACGCACCTCACCTCAAAGCAACGCGAAAATGGGACGACGAGAGGGGTCTCTACATCTGGCACTGGGGCGAGTCTCGGAAAGTAGGCGTAGACCCACAACTGCAGAGCAAATACTAGAAGGGTTATCAAATAAAGCAGAACACAGAATAAAGCAGAAATTGCAGGACCGTGTATTGTGCAGTGTGTTGAGCAGAGTGTACGGTGTATGCAGTGTACAGTCAATGTAAAGTAGGGTATATGTGTGTGCCGTGTGTGCAGTATACGATCAGCATGAAACAGAAAGTACAGTGTGTGCAGTGTACAGAGTATAGAAAATGTAAAGTAGAAATGTAAAGCAGAAAAAGAAAATGTACCTCCCAAGCACGCCAATAGCCTCCGAGCAACTGCCCACTGCCATGGGAAGCTGAGCTCATGTACCCATAGAGAGTGGCCAGAGCGGCGCTACCCCAGTCGTAGTGCAGGATCTGCCTGAAAACCACCAGTGCACTAAGCAGGCAGAGAGGCACAGTATTCGCCCGGTCGGCGAAAATGGTAGTCCCAAACAGGAACATGAGAAAGTCGCGTGCGTATCTCTCCACAACCTCCTGAGTCATCGGAGCCTCCTCGGTCAAAGCTGGCTGGACCCTAAACTGGACCTCGAACCAGGAATATCGAATGAAGTCGGGATGCGCAAGAGGCGGCACCTCGCCGAGCAGATGGATCTGAGCAGCCGTCCACTCATCCATATCAGTATCAAAGGGGATCGGATCACCCCCTACCCCGATGCCTGTGAGCATCGAGAAATCGTAGGGAGTCATCGTCATGTCTCCCATGGCAGAAAGGTGGAACGAGTCGATGGTATCCCACCACCTCTCTGCTAGAGCGGCGAGGAGAGGCCTGCTCGTCGTCAGTTTGGAAAGCCATCTGCAAAATGCGCCGAAGCCGGCCTGGTCCACGATGTGGCGAACCGTGTCCGGTAACTCTGCATACCAATCCCGAGCGGCAATATTCCCATACCCCCGGACGGTATGGGAATCTCCCTGTTTTCAAGCAGACAATGGCGAAGAAACGCTAAAGTACAGTTTTGAAAAGCATTTAGATTTGGTAGTGAACTACAACATGTGATTTGTCAGTATGTTCGCATGGTCCGGTGTAGATACAGCATGTGTGCACATTTTCCAGATTCAAACAGATATCGGGTGCTGGTGTGCTCGTAGTGAACTACAGTGACTGATGTGTCAGTGTATTTGAGTGGTTCAGGGCAAGTGCAGTGTGTGTGCACGCGTTCAGATTCAAACAGATATCAGTTGCAAGTGTGTTCACGGTCGATTCAGTGTACAGTGCCTCAGTGCATTTGGGCTAAGCAGTTAAAGAGCATTATCAGTTATGGCAGCTAAGTGTTCTACATTGCGGAAAGTAAAGCAAAAGGAAGAATGTTACCTCGGAAGCGCCGAAGGAAAAATGAGATGTAGGCTCGCGCAAGAGAAGCTCTGGAGGCACGCCCCTCTCGAAGCTCCTGAACTGGCGCAGTCCATCAGGAGGCAGGTTGTGAATCGCCGGCCGGTAGATCGCCGGGTCGAACGGGCGGACGCTCAAGGGGAGGTGCTCAGCCCCGGGGTCCATCCCGTGGTCCGGGGGAGTCCCGCCCTGTGGAATATCGTCGGCCATATCAAAAGTGACGAGGAAACTGGTCGGAAAAGGAAAACAAAGCTAGAATGCGAAGGGTCAACGAAAAGTCAACCCCCCGGGACGGTAGAAAATGGCCGGAAAAGCCGGAATGTGGAAAATATGGGAAAATCAAGGAAAACTTAAGGGGAACAAACCCCAAAAAGAGGAAATAGCAAAGGAAGCACCGAAACGAAGTTTTGATCGGGTGAAAGTGTTCGAAACGCGATAAACTTCGCGAATCAAACGATGGAACAGGCGTAAAACGCGAGAAAACGGACAAAGAAAGGGGGGAAAATGTCTTAGAGAGAGGGAGGAAGCATTTTCGGCTAGAGAGAAATGAGAAAAATAGGGTTTGAAACCCTATTTTAAAAGACCCAAGGCGAAAAGTCAAAACTGTCCCGAATCAGGCATTTTTCGCTGGTCAGCTATATTTTTGGCCGGCCGGCCACATTTTTGGCCGGTGATGTGTTTTTGCGGCCGGTGGCTTCCTCTTCCGGCCGGTGAGCCTCCTATAGCCTTGTTTGGATCAGATCTGTAGTTTGGGGTCTTCATTGCTCAAGATAGTGCAAGAAAAGTGCATTTCCGAAGCTCGACCGACCCCTGTTTTGACTTCGGACCGTGTCTTCTGTGCGTGGCACTCGGATATGTGCAAGGTGTATCCTTTTCGTATCTTTTTGTCTCTTTTAAAATTCGAAAGTTGCCCCACGTGGGTTACATTACAACGCTCTATTGTGAACGCGCGCTGATTTTGCGTCATTTTTGTCACGTCGTTGTACACATATCTCGCATTGACATGCGCATGTCATAATCATGCATAATCATGCATTCAAAATAACAAAATTCATGCATTTGATGGTCTGGCGAGACCTTAAACCTGCTCGGTTGCATTGTCATGCATATCAAAAGACGTGCGTTGTCACGCACTTACATCGACAGGCATTGTCATGCATCTCAAAAGCCGCGCGTTATCGCACATGTCATAATCATGCATAATCATGCATTCAAAATAACAAAATTCATGTATTTGCACGGTCTGGCGAGACCTTAAACCCGCTCGGTTGCATTGTCATGCATATGAAAAGACGTGCATTGTCACGCACTTACATCGACATGCATTGTCATGCATCTCAAAAGCTGCGCGTTGTCGCGCATGTCATAATCATGCATAATCATGCATTCAAAATAACAAAATTCATGTATTTGCACGGTCTGGCGAGACCTTAAACCCGCTCGGTTGCATTGTCATGCATATCAAAAGACGTGCGTTGTCACGCACTTACATCAACATGCATTGTCATGCATCTCAAAAGTCGCGCATTGTCGCGCATTTCGAAATCATGCATTTGACGGTCTGGCGAGACCTTAAACCTGCTCGGTTGCATTGTTATGCATTTCAAACGACGCGCGTGGTTGCGCATTCGGGTTCACATGCATTGTCATGCATATCAAAAGACATGCGTACAAGGTTCGAAAGTTGCCCCACATGGGTTACGTTGCAACGCTTTGTCGTGAACGCGCGCTGATTTTGCGTCATTTTTGTCATGTCGTTGTGCACACATCTTGCATTGTCACGATCATGCATAATCATGCATTCAAAATAACAAAATTCATGTATTTGCACGGTCTGGCGAGACCTTAAACCCGTTCGGTTGCATTGTCATGCATATCAAAAGACATGCGTTGTCACGCACTTACATCAACATGCATTGTCATGCATCTCAAAAGTCGCGTGTTGTCACGCATTTCAAAATCATGCATCATTGCAAAAAATACATATGTCATTCATCATTCTTCATTGTAAACATGCATATGTCATGCATCATTGTAAATATGCATTGTCATGCATATCAAAAAATGTGCGTTGTCACGCACTTACATCAACATGCATTGTCATGCACCCCAAAAGTCGCGTGTTGTCACGCATTTCAAAATCATGCATCATTGCAAAAAATACATATGTCATTCATCATTCTTCATTGTAAACATGCATATGTCATGCATCATTGTAAATAGTGCATATGTCATGCATGCCACTGTAAATAATGCATATGTCATGCATCTTACTGTAAATATTGCATTTATGCCCATCCATTGCATATTGTACATATCGCATTGTAGTTTGCATGCATTCACTGCATCACCCCCATCTATGGCTTGCGCCTTTCCATGTTGAGCTTGGTCTGGTATGTGCCCACACTTTTCACATCGAAGCACAGTTCTGCATGTGTACGCGCCTATTCCACGCTGGTATGTTGGTTTGAGGGTTGCGGCACCGTTTCTGTGTTAGATGTGGTTTGTTTGTGTACATGCCTTTCCTAGGCAAGATTTGGTTTCACCCGCGTGCCTTATCCATTATAAATATTTCATTCCATTGCATATTGTACATATCGCATTGTAGTTTGCATGCATTCATTGCATCACCTCCATCTATGGCTTGCGTCTTTCCATGTCGAGCTTGGTCTGGTATGTGCCCACACTTTTCACATCAAAGCACAGTTCTGTATGTGTACGCGCCTATTCCACGCTGGTATATTGGTTTGAGGGTTGCGGCACCGTTTCTGTGTTAGATGCGGTTTGTTTGTGTACATGCCTTTCCTAGGCAAGATTTGGTTTGGCCTGCGCGCCTTATGCATTATAAATATTCCATTTCATTTCATATTTGTAAATATCGCATTGTAGTTTGCATGCATTCATTGCATCACCTCCATCTATGGCTTGCGTCTTTCCATGTTGAGCTTGGTTTGGTATGTGCCCATACTTTTCATGTTGAAACACGATTATGAGACTTGGTGTATGCCGCCTATTCTGCGCTGGTATGTTGGTTTGAGGGTGACGGCGCCATTTTTCGTGTTAAATATGGTTTGTTTGTGTCCATGCCTTTCCTAGGCAAGATATGTTTTGGCTGCATACCATATCCATTGTATATATTATATTGTAGGGTAATTTTTGCATCCAGCATTAGGATTATTGTTCTTTCGTTAGCGGGTTGTTTCCCCACTTATGTCATTCCACCCAATTACTTGTTCTTGTGTCCGTCTACATCACTCATAGTTCTGCATGTGTACGCACCTATTCCACGTTGGTAGTTTTGTATATCGCATATCATTTTGCATTCATTTTGCATACTGCTAACGATATTTGTACCTGTTAAGTTTGCTTTCTTTCCAGGCACGATATTGTATGTACGGTTCATTTGAGGCTGGTGCAACCAGACGAACCGCGCAGGTATTTTATTCTCCGAGTGAGACGTATCGAGAATTACATAATTCTCTTACATCCTTTCTGCATTGTAGTGTAGTTTGGTATATGCTAGCTTAAAACTATCGGATGTTATGCTTCATTACAGCTTTCTTTGCATGATCATAAGTTATATTCGGCTTTGTGCATTGTCTTGCATTTTGCCCCTGCCTTCGGGCGCATATCTTGTTTGTCTTGCATGTTTGTCTAAGTCTTCGGCCTTGTCAAAAATGGGTCATCTCTGGGCTTTGACATTCACTCCCATCATTGTTATGACTTTCGAGTTCTGTCAAAGAGGGGCAACTGTAGACACCCCATTTTTGACAGTTCTCAAGGCTTGCACGTCACCGCTTGAACACTCGGTGATCATCCATGTTTGTGTTCGTCTTGAGTTCCCGAAGGCCTCAGCTATGCGCCTTGCCTCAGGATCTCTCGACTCAACCGTTTTGTGTCTGGTTTTACACTAAACACTTGTGTTTTTTCTTTGGAGGGCAGGGAATGGCTTTTGGGACATCCCTACACTCCACCGGCCGTGGCTTGAGGCCACCGGCTATGTCTTGTTGCCATCGGCCAAATGTGATGGCCGGCCAATTGACTGCCGGCGGCCACTTGATGGCCGGCCGGCCAAATGTGGTTTTCAACACGATATTTTTGTAGACAGCTGGCAGCTGTCATTCTAGGCCATACCCACCCATGCCTGGACGTGGGTGTTCTGAGAAGCTGCAGATGATACATATCTTATCATCAGCTCTCTCACATAGGAGAAAGAGGAGGAAGGAAGGGATATAGAACTTGGAGCAAAAAATCTTCTCTCTCCTCTACCAATTTTCTGCCTTCTCTCCTCTAAAGGTTTAGGGCTTTGTTTGTGCTCAAAGTGCATTTTCTTTTGGCACTTTTGCATACAAAACACCTAGTTCTCTACTCCATTATTGAGCAGAGGTCCTGAAGTGATTTTTGGGGTGATTTGAAGCGCTTTTCTTGGTCCAAAAAGTTGCTTATTTGCGCGTGCTTCAAGGTGGCTTTACCTTCTTTTAAGCCTTGGTTTTCATAGCTTGTTTTCCTTATTGTAACTTTTTGAGCTTAACATAAAATATAAAAGTCTTGTTTTTTGAACTTCTCTAAAAAGTTTTTAAGGGTTTTAGCGTTTGGGTTGTTTGACCCCTCTTAAGGCTTGTTTGGCCCTTTGTTTTATGCCATGTCTCGGTTGAAGCTCCGGGATCCATTGTTTTGGGCCTCTCACCACTGAAAATCTTGAAGGGATTTCGTGATGAGGATGGTGCCTTGAGGTCTAGGAAGAGAGGGGCCACCCCCTCTCCTTTTATCCTCCGAAAGGGCCATTTTTAGCCTCTTGAGGGAGCATATAGTTTGAGTGTGTATTGACCATGCCTTGACTGATTTTCATGCTTATTATGTCATAATGTAGCATTTTTGTATGTTGGTTTTGGTACACCATGCTTGCTTAGCATACATGCCTTGTAATTCCTTGTTTTAGCCTTAACATGTCCTATGCTTTGAGCCCTTATTCAAGCATGTTTAGGCCTAGCTTTATGAAGCTTCTATGTTTGTTTTGCCATGCTTAAGTTCTACCTTTAGTTGTTTTGGTCGACCATGGCATGCATTGCATAGCCCCTTTACATTGTTTAGCTTGTAGGCTTTAAATGTGTGAAGTGTTGAGCATGCATTGTTTGATTTATTTCAGTGGTTTGGCACCACTTATAGCATCATTTCAGTCCTCTTAGCATGCTTGTATGCTTGCATTTCATGGCCCCTTTGATGCTTCAAGAGGTTGTGTCCTATGCTCCATGTTTGGTCATTGTGTATGCTTCCATGTGTAAGTCATTTAGTTGCCATCTAAGTGGTCTTTTGGCTTTGTTTTAGCATGCTAAAGCTCTGGTTTTGGTCATTTAATTCATGCCGTGTGCGGTTGCATTAAGTGTAGTTCAATCCCCCTTGGGCTTGCCTTGAATCTTGGACCATTGTTGCATGGCATGCTTACCTTGTTACTTGGTTTAGCACCATTCTTAACATGATTTTCAAAGCTTTTAATGCATGCCATTAGCCCATGTTTGCATCCTCTTAAGTGTGCTTGAGAGTTGTTCTTATATGCCTAGGTGTTAGTCCTTGTGTGCATGAATGCTTGCATGTCATTCGTCATTCCATTCTTGAGCATGTTAGCCATTGTTTTGGGCCTAGTTGAGAGCTGCCTAATTCAGTTCAAATCCACCTTTTGCAAGCTATTCAAACGTTGTTGCATTAATCCACGTTTGCATGTTTTGGTTGTATGAGTTGCATGCTTGAAATCACTTGCATTTGGCATGCATTCCCTTGGTCAAGTTGCTAGCATGTTTGCATGTCTTGCACACTTGCATGATTATATCACATCTCGCATGATTCATTAGCTTGCATAGTTGTGACATGCTTGTTTGCCTTGTTTGCTTAGGTTTCGTACCTAGTGTACATCGCATGTTTGCATGTTCCCCTCCATACCATATAGCATGCTAGTTTGCATGCCAAGGTTGCATTCCATCTAGCATGCATGCCTTGTCCCTTGATCCCGTGATAGGGATTGGGCCTTTGTTTGTGTGTGTGTGCATTGCATTTGAAATCAAAATGCATACTTGGTCTCTTGGGCCATCATGCATCAAAATGCGCGATTAATGGTCCGAGAACCAAGGAGCACACCCCTTTGAGTCATAAATATGATAAGAGGTATGATTGGTGCATACATTGCTTGAAATGCATTGAATGTAACAGTGAAAAGAGTAACCTGGAACTGGGGAACTCGAAACACAAGGTTGCTGCAAGCTAGACCCACAAGAAAGAAGAGTTCCTGTATAACTGAAGCATGTGATGTATGAGATAGAGTAACGCAATGAAACTACATAAATAAATAAATAATGTAATAATTTTGAGTTTCCTAATAAATATATGCATTTGCTCATAAAATTCACGAAAACTTCACATTAAAAATAATATAAAAAAGCAATATGCTGAGCAACATCTTACATCTAAAAGTAATGAAATTTGAATTTCGATTTAATAAGCGAAAATTAATGGCAATTTTAGATCAATACAATAGTTCCTTTGCTTTTCCTTATGACTCAGTTCTTACTATAATGGCAATGACAAAATGAAAGTTGGCATTAACTGTAGCAAATTTCCTGCTCTACTTTTTCATGAACATCTATGATTTAGAAATACTTTGCATTATCATGTAGTTCAAGCCCATACTATCACCAATTACCAAGTTCAATAAGATAGAGTTTACAAATCAGTGAACTGCCTAACTACCCTTCCTTCAATTAAGGGATCCTTATTTTTGAAAAAAGTTGGACAGATTGCCTCACTATAATAAGTCATCAATTGTAATTGCCAAACTTCACAAGCAGTATGTCATACAGCGGCTCGGTACATCATACAAACTACATTGTACTTTTCAATTCCAAATTGAATACATGTTACTTGTAGCATTTCATATGCCATTTTAGGGTTAGCCGAGCCTGTTTAGATTGCATCTTTGCATGTGTTGCATTAGCCATTTTTAACATGAACTAGGATCATGCATATGATTACTGACTAGTTTCTGTTTTGGCTCGGAGTACTAGGTAAGCTTTTATGCTTTAGCATATCGCATGCGTTTGAATGTTGCCATGATAGCATGATTACCATGAGGCTAGCTGCTTATGTGATATAACTGCTTGAATGCCTGTGGATGGAGGTTGAATTACCTAAATTGGAATAATGCATTAAAACTGTGAGTTTTAAGCCCACTAGATAGTGTCAAAACCATTTTTTCTAAAAGCCCACTCGAGGGTGGAAAAACATGCATTTTAGCTTACTTGCGAGTAACAAACTATCTTCAAAATGAACATGCAATGTTTTGTTCCAATTTAAGCGATTTGGTCTATACTTGTTTGCTGTGCGCATAACATAGTAGTTCTAGGCTGATAAATGGAATAAGAACACATAACGTTTTCAAAAACAGATATCACGGTTAGTAGAGGCCGATCTTCGGATCAGGCGAGAGGGGGTGCTCATAGCTGACCTTCCCCGATCGTACCCAAGCTTTCGAGCTGAGGCAACTTTGGTGATGACGGACACGTGGCCTTTGGCACCGAGTCAGGGTTTCCTAAATTTCCCAAAACAAAATATTTAGGTGGCGACTCTGTATTTGGCAAAGCAGTCCATGTTTGACACTTCTCTTTCAAAATCTGTTTTCTCAAAACGATTTGCCGGATTTGGACTCTTTGGTTCAGATTTAGAACCGTGACAAATTGAGAGTCCTGAACTGTAGTAGACCCGCAAAACGAACAGAACGGGACTCGTCCTCCGGGGGCGTTCGGGGACATTTACAATCAAGTCTTGAATGTATAAATAAAACCACTCACAAAACACAAAACACAAAACACTTTTACATAACCATATGGAAAAGTGAAAGGAACAGAATTTCAAGCTTATTCTATTCACAAACAACGTCTGTATTTTGATGACTATCACAGGCATATATAGATAGGCTTGGACCCATGATCCAAGTGTAACTCTTTATAACTTCCCACCAACAGGGAAGTTGTAACTTCCCATGAAACTACTATATGAGATAGTAGACATGTTTCACGTTAGTTATCCATTACCCATTGACCTGATTAAATATATATGTATATATAATAAATAAATAAAACAAGCATGTGGCATATATGCCACTTTATGGATATTCTTATATTCTCCCACTTGGCACATATAACATGTCACGACCCCAAACCGCCCCTAGTAGTTTGGTGCCGTGATGGCCAGTAATCCGTAATTACCGAAGGCCAACTTTTAAAAATGCTTAACATAATCAGAGTATAAAAATCGAGGCTCACAAATGCGGAAGCAATAATCTAAAATACACGTGGTCCTTAAGAGCTGTGCATAGATCAAATGCAATGCCAAACATTTCCAATTAACTTTACAACATGAATACAACAAAGTAAAAAACGGGTTACATCTTAATCAAAAGGCTTCTCGAGCCGACATATACAAAATACAGTTAATACAAGCCAAGAAGCACGATTTTCAAGAATTTCCGACATAAAAATAATGGCGTTGCCGACGTAAATGCAAAACAAAGCCGACATAATCATGAATCCAAATAAGCTTTCAAAACAGTCTAGGCGTCGCCGACGTCCTGCTCATCACCTACATATATATAGAGAGGGTGAGCTTGGATACTCAGTGAATGGTACTAATAATAAAGGTTTGCATGAATATAGCCGGAGTCTTTCAAAACAAAACACATCGAAACTTTATCAAGACAAGGGATGAACCGTATTCATCAATCAAATATTACAAGTATCAAGGGATGCTTACTGACATCGGCGAAACAAGGGATGAACCGTATTCATCAATCAAATATCACAAGTATTAAGGGATGCTTACTGACATCGGCGAAACAAGGGATGAACCGTATTCATCAATCAAATATCACAAGTATCAAGGGATGCTTATTGACATCGGCGAAACAAGGGATGAACCGTATTCATCAATCAAATATCACAAGTATCAAGGGATGCTTACTGACATCGGCGAAACAAGGGATGAACCGTAATCATCAATCAAATCTCACAAGTACTTCAAGCGGATGCTTACTGACATCGGCGAAACAAGGGATGAACCGTATTAATCAATCAAATATCACAAGTACAAGGGATGCTTACTGACATCGGGAAACAAGGGATGAACCGTATTCATCAATCAAATATCACAAGTATCAAGGGATGCTTACTGACATCGGCGAAACAAGGGATGAACCGTATTCATCAATCAAATATCACAAGTATTAAGGGATGCTTACTGACATCGGCAAAACAAGGGACTGCACGATCCGTAATCGATTAGTCAATGGTACTGCGAAAGTTTATAGTCTTCAGCACAAGGGACTTGTGTTACTTAGGCCCGTAGCCCGATTTAACATGATGTCTTTTCAAGAAAGGACCGTATCCTTTTACACTTAGTACTACGAAAGTTTAGAGTCCTCCAGTACAAGGGACTTTTCAAGGTTAACATCAAACGAAACTTATACTTGATACATCAAAACAGAGCTATTCATTCATGCTTAACAAATACTTTCGTCAAAACAGAGCAAAGCAAGATTTATCAAAACAAGTATAACATAGCTTTATCAAAAATACCACTCACATAGTTTTCACGGGTGTAGGCTCAAAGCAAATATCAAGGACCTACAATCACATGGCAATCACATTCTCAAAAAAGCTTTACATGCATGGCAAAGATCTCGGCATCCTCACCAGGTCCAAGTCAATAACAAAGCAAAACATGCTGGGAGTTTGAACATTGCTCCCGTTTTATGAAAACGCTATATCGTGCAAGCAGGTCTTTGCCGAGGTCCCACACATCCTTGCCGAGGTGTGGTCCCGCTGGCCTTAACCAAAAGCAAAGTCGGGGAAACCTGGCTTCCCCTTTGAAGCATGTGAAAAACATGATGAACATGATCATGAGGAATATGAATGTAAGTTCAAAACTCGTTACAAAGATCTGAGGTTTCATGCCAAGAGTTCAAAACATGGACCTGTGTACCCATACAAGAAGGTCATGCAAGAACAAACACAAAAACATGGTTTTCGTTCCAAACTTTCGGATCAAAACGAGACTTTCTTCAAGGACATATGAAAAACCATTTTCTCTTTCCAAAACCAACTTCAAATCGATGCATGACATGCAAAACAGATTCGATCATATTCGATCATGCAATGCAGCTAGATGATCAATGAGAACAACAAGAGTAGGTTAAGATTCTAACCTCAAAACTCGAACTCAACGGTTCAAACCTCAAAGATCAAGCTTGGAAGATCTATTCTCACTCAAGAACTCCTCTTCTTCCTCTCAAGAGCTTCTCTCTCTAAAGGCAAAGATTTGAGGCAAAAACGATTTGTTTCTAGGCCTGCCGGCTGTCTTAACAATCAGCTCGGACACGTGGCGCTGCCAGGTTGGTTTAACTCAAAAAGGTGATTGATAGATAAGACAAGTCTCTGACAAAGCGTATTCAACAAGCTGGGTAAGACACATCGGCAATAAATGACATCGGCTCAAATCAAGGATTCGGCAACAGGATAACAAAAACATCGGCTAGGGAGGACGACACTTGACTAAGTTGTGCCACACCTTGGCCGGGGTGTGCCACATCTCGGCCTAGGCCATACCTGCCTGCGGACAAGGTTCACTGAGTGCAAAACATCTCGGCAATAAATGCCCGAGGTGAAGGTGGGGTCGACCAAGGTCTCAAAACAGTTCTAAGCACAAAGGTTCAAAGGCGAACTAGGCTCAAGGTGACCTCGGCCACACACACACCGAACGAGGAACAAAACTACGCAAGCAATACAAACAAAACAAGGCAAGCAAATCCTTCTAATTAACATAACAAGGCAAGATCATGCAGGAATGTATGCAAGTATGACAAGAGTAAGGTGAGGGTTGTTACATCCTACCCCCCTTAAAGAAGTTTGGTCCCCAAACTTAAATTACCTTGTTCCAAGAACAATTCTGGATAACGGATTCTCACATCCTCTTCCTTTTCCCAAAACGGAATTGAAGGATGACATTCCTTCCATTCGACCTTTACCATCGATATCGAT
>NW_021025411.1:1641999-1673417 GCF_004153795.1 Camellia sinensis
CAATGCTATTTGACACTCCTCGTTGTATTCGTAACGAATTCCACTAAGGGCAAAATTGTGTTCCCCAACTCCTAGGAAGTCCCAATACCAAGTCTAAGCATATCCTTCAAGCGTCTGAATTGCCCTCTCTGTCTGGCCCATGTCTTGCTGGGGATGAAAAAGCTGTACTAAATCTCAGCTCGCTCCAAAAGCCCTCTGTAAGCTCTGCCAAAAGTCTAGAAAATAAATTTAGGATTCGTCTGACCAATTGACATCGGCACTCACATCGAAGTTGCTGACAATACTCGTTCGCATTAACAAGGCAAGTTGATCGGCGTTGGAATGTAGTCTTAACAGGGTAAAAGTGTGCTGACTTTAGTTAAATCTATCACTACAACCCAAGTATGTCGTCGAAATCCAATACCTTTCGGTGTCTTCGTAAACCGTCAACAAAAATCCATGGAGATGTGCTTCCCATTTCCACTTCAGGAATCGCAAAGTTGAAGAAGTCCTGCTGGTCTTTGATGTTCTGTCTTCACTTGTTGAAATGTAAACCTGGGACACGAACTCGGGCTATCTCTTTTTCATGTTTGGCCACCAGAAGGTCTGCTTCACATCTTTGATACATTTTGTGTTCCTGGATTGAACCAGCAAACTTAGAACGTGGAGCTTCCTGCAAAATTTTCCTGTTTCAACTGCTGGTGTCGGCCAGCACATAACCGTTCTTCAAACTTGAGCACTTGATTTTCGAGGGTATACCCTGATCTGCTTGTGACAATCTCCTCCGGTATTTCTTATAAAGAAGTTATCCTCCATCTGTCTGTCTTTACTCAGTCGACAATAGTCGGCTCCACTTTATTCGAAATGGCCATAACACGCCAAGACTTCCATCTGACTTCCTGCCTTCAGAGCGTCGGCTACACTGTTAGTTGACCTGGGTGATATGAATTTGCATAATAAGTTTTCAACAACTCTCAGCCACACTTCTCTGCCTCAAAATTCATTCCTTCTGCGTGAATAGTACTTTAAACTCTTATGGTCTGTAAAAATCTGACAAGAAAGCTCCAACAAATAGTACGCCAAATCTTCAACAGCAATTACCACGGCCGCTAATTTCCAATATGGGTTAAGAGAGATAAAGTTCATTCTTACTGGGGTTTCACTGCGAGATGCGCATAAGCTATAACTTTACCCCCTGCATCAACACACACCCAAACCTTAATGTGATGCATCATATAGAATGAACTCTTCCGTTACCTGGGGTAGTGCAAGTCGTGCTGTAACTAACCTCGTCTTCAGTTCTGAAAGCTGAACTCCCGATCTTTGGTCCATTTATACAGTGTTCCCTTCTAGTCAATTGTCATGGATTGCAATCCTTGGAGAAATCCTTCCCAAACTCCTGTATACCCTGCCAAACCCAGGAAAACTACTAATCTTCGGATACATTATCGGCCTCGGCCAATTTACTACGGCCTCAATTTGCTAGGGTCAACCGAGAATGCCCTCTTCGTTAATCACATGACCAAAAATGAGAATGTAGAAACGCAAAACTACACTTGTTAACTTAGCATACATTTCGTTTCTCAAAATTGTAAGGCAGTCTCAAATGATTTTCATGTTCACTTCACATCTTGGAATAGATCAAATAATCATCAATGAAAACAAACTACAAACTCATTAAATCGTTTGAAGACTCTGTTCATCAATCCATAAATCGCAGGGGCATTGGTCATCCAAAGTACTAAAAAACTCGTAGTGGCCATATCTTGTCGAAAAAGAAATCTTCTCAAACATTCTTCGCGCTTTAACTTTAAGCTGATGGCTAAACCAAACCATAAGGTCGATCCTTAGAAAAGACTCGTGCTCTTGTTAATTGCAAGAGATCATCCGTCCAGGCAATGGGTACTTGTTCTTGATTTGGTGCCTTATTAAGATTCTCTATGCGATGCAAAGCGGAGTGTGCCATCCTTCTTCTTAACCAAATAAAACAGGTGCTGCCCCATGTGAAGTGCTCGGCCTAATAAATCCTATCTAACAATCTTTGCAATGCATGTTTCAATTCTCTAAGTTAAGCTTGGGCCATCCTATAAAGGTGTTTTGGAGATGGCTGTGTTCCCGACATGCAGTCAAAGTAAACTTATCCTCTAATCGGTTAAGTGCCAGGCATTCATTTGGGAAACGTCGGTAAAATTCATTAACAACTGGGATGTGGCTAAATTACATTTCCATTCTGATCACTTCAGTATACTACACAAGTAGCCTCGCACCCTTCTGAATTAACTTACAGGCCTTAATGACGAAATCAAGTAAAGGTGGGGGCACTAACCTTTACCCGGACAATAACTCTGGCTAGGTTTGGGGGTCTCAAATGTGACACTTTTCGAAACACAATAATAGATGCATGATTGTCGGCCAACCATCATTCCAGTATAATCGAAATGAATTCATATCCAGAGGCATTAATCTACTAACAGTTCGACATTCTCAAACATAACAAACACGCCTATAGGAAGACAACACAATCATGTCTCCCAGATGGAGTAGACACAGATAATACGAAACAAGGGCTCTAATTCTCTATTATTTTCTCGGCAACTTAGTAAGATCATAATACCGAATGAGTAGAACCCGAATCAGTATAACCATAAGATCTTGGGAGCAAATTAAAGTAACTTGAATACTGCCCAAGCATTCTAAGTGTCTCCTGGTACTAACGAAACACTCTCCTGTCTCATCTGTCGCTTCCCCAGCATTTCCTTCTGAACGAACCCGAGGTATTCTCACCCTTCTTGTTGTTATTCAGCCTTGTCTTGGGGCAACTTCCCATCATGGCCCATCTCGCCACATTCATAGCAGGTTCAGACGTCCGAATCGACAGATCTCCCGAAATGTTGCTTCCCAACAAGTGCCGAACACATCGGTTTAGCACATCCTCCTTGTCTTATTACTAGTATGCCCATGGTTCCGTTCTCTTCTTGGTGCCCAGCTGTCCTCGGCGATGTCTAGTTCTGCTTTTTCGCTGGTTCCTCTCCGAGCTCTGGTATCGATCAAATTAGCTTCGGCCCTGAATGGTTAAGTCAATCATCGGCATATAAGTCGGCAATCGACAACTAACCCCCGGTTGAATTCGGTCCACGAAGCCCACACCGAACTTCCTGGCCTTCATATATTCATCGTTGGCATGTTGAGGTACAAACCTCACCAATTCAGTGAAAACGCGGTCATATTCCGCCACGTTTCTGTTGCCTTGCGTCAGAGTATGAAATTCGGTAGCTGCGGTTTCGTACACTTAGGGGAAAAATGTTCTTCTTGTAGAACAACTCGTGGGTAAGAATCGAGGTCCAGGTTAGATCTGGATTGCTCTCTCTCATCATCATCCACCACCTGCGAGCGTCATCATCTAATGTGAATGCTGCCAACGTCACCTTCTGAGCGTCGGTGCTAGGGAAGATCTCGAACAACTTCTCCATTTCTAAAACCCATGCCTCAGCCTTCATTGGCTCTATACCCCAAGAGAATCTCGGTGGTCTCATTTTCTTGAACTCCCTGATCAAAGCTATCGTCCCATCCCCATATAAGGCAGGCTGCGGGGGAACTTGCGGCACTGGAGGAGGTGGAGGCGGAACTATATTTCGGCCGTTGGTCTGCTCGGCCTGAGTCGACGTGGCACTGGCGAACTGCTGTCTTGTTTGCTTCAACTCGCGGGCCAAACCCTCAACTAACCTTTCCAGTCTATCCATTCTGTCTTCGGGCTGATTCCGCCCAATTGGAGGTCTACCTCTCCTCATGATGCTATGAGCGTGCAAAGTAAGACTTTAAAACAAATAAGCAAATAACCCCGTAGGCAAGCAACAAATAAGTATGTCAAGACAATGCACACCTCACTCAAACAACAAATACCATGATGCAACCCTAACATTTTTCAAAGGGAAATCCTATGCTCTTTAGGACTCAAGTGTGTGAATAACGTATACCGAGAAAACCTGGCTCTGATACCATTCTGTCATGACCCCAAACCGCCCCTAGTAGTTTGGTGCCGTGATGGCCAGTAATCCGTAATTACCGAAAGCCAACTTTCAAAAATGCTTAACATAATCAGAGTATAATAATCGGGGCTCACAAATGCGGAAGCAATAATCTAAAATACACGTGGTCCTTAAGAGCTGTGCATAGATCAAATGCAATGCCAAACATTTCTAATTAACTTTACAACTTAAATACAACAAAGTAAAAGACGGGTTACATCTTGATCAAAAGGCTTCTCGAGCCGACATATACAAAATACAGTTAATACAAGCCAAGAAGCATGATTTTCAAGAATTGCCGACATAAAAATAATGGCGTTGCCGACGTAAATGCAAAACAAAGCCGACATAATCATGAATCCAAATAAGCTTTCAAAACAGTTTAGGCGTCGCCGACGTCCTGCTCATCACCTACATATATATAGAGAGGGTGAGCTTGGATACTCAGTGAATGGTACTAATAATAAAGGTTTGCACGAATATAGCCGGAGTCTTTCAAAACAAACGCATCAAACTTTATCAAGACAAGGGATGAACCGTATTCATCAATCAAATATTACAAGTATCAAGGGATGCTTACTGACATCGGCGATACGAGGGATGAACCGTATTCATCATGATGCTTACTGACATCGGCGAAACAAGGGATGAACCGTATTCATCAATCAAATATCACAAGTATCAAGGGATGCTTACTGACATCGGCGATACATGGGATGAACCGTATTCATCAATCAAATATCACAAGTATCAAGGGATGCTTACTGACATCGGCGAAACAAGGGATGGACCGTATTCATCAATCAAATATCACAAGTATCAAGGGATGCTTACTGACATTGGCAAAACAAGGGACTGCACGATCCGTAATCGATTAGTCAATGGTACTGCGAAAGTTTATAGTCCTCCAGCACAAGGGACTTGTGTTACTTAGGCCCGTAGCCCGATTTAACATGATAGTCTTTTCAAGAAAGGACCGTATCCTTTTACACTTAGTACTGCGAAAGTTTAGAGTCCTCCAGTACAAGGGACTTTTCAAGGTTAACATCAAACGAAACTTATACTTGATACATCAAAACGGAGCTATTCATTCATGCTTAACAAATACTTTCGTCAAAACAGAGCAAAGCAAGATTTATCAAAACAAGTATAACATAGATTTATCAAAAATACCACTCACATAGTTTTCCACGGGTGTAGGCTCAAAGCAAATATCAAGGACCTACAATCACATGGCAAATCACATTCTCAAAACAAGCTTTACATGCATGCAAATGATCTCGGCATCCTCACCAGATCCAAGTCAACAACAAAGCAAGACATGCTGGGAGTTTAAACACTGCTCTCGTCTCATGGAAACACACTGGGTACCAACCAGGTCTTTGCTGAGGTCCCACACATCCTTGCCGAGGTGTGGTCCCGCTGGCCTTAACCAAAAGCAAAGTCGGGGAAACCTGGCTTTCCCTTTGAAGCATGTGAAAAACATGATGAACATGATCATGAGGAATATGAATGTAAGTTCAAAACTCGTTACAAAGATCTGAGGTTTCATGCCAAGAGTTCAAAACATGGACCTGGGTACCCATACAAGAAGGTCATGCAATAACAAACACAAAAACATGGTTTTCGTTCCAAACTTTCGGATCAAAACGAGACTTTCTTCAAGGACATATGAAAAACCATTTTCTCTTTCCAAAACCAACTTCAAATCGATGCATGACATGCAAAACAGATTCGATCATGCAATGCAGCTAGATGATCAGCAACAACAACCAAAGTAGATCAAGATTCTAACCTCAAAACTCGAATCCAACGGATCCAACTACGAAGATCAGCTTGGAAGACTTACTCTCACTCAAGAACTTCTCTTCCTTTCTCTAGAGCTTCTCTCTCTAAAGGCAAAGATTTGAAACAAGAAAATGATTTGCTTCTAGGTCTGCCGGCTGTCTTAACAATCAGCTCGGACACGTGGCGCTGCCGGGTTGGTTCAACTCAAAAAGGTGATTGATAGATAAGACAAGTCTCTGACAAAGCGTATTCAGCAAGCTGGGTAAGACACATCGGCAATAAATGACATCGGCTCAAATCAAGGATCCGGCAACAGGATAACAAAAACATCGGGTAGGGAGGACGACACTTGACTAAGCTGTGCCACACCTTGGCCGGGGTGTGCCACATCTCGGCCTAGGCCATACCTGCCTGCGGACAAGGTTCACTGAGTGCAAAACATCTCGGCAATAAATGCCCGAGGTGAAGGTGGGGGTCGACCAAGGTCTCAAAACAGTTCTAAGTACAAAGGTTCAAAGGCGAACTAAGCTCAAGGTGACCTCGGCCACACACACACCGAATGAGGAACAAAACTACGCAAGCAATACAAACAAAACAAGGCAAGCAAATCCTTCCAATTAACATAACAAGGCAAGATCGTGCAGGAATGTATGCAAGTATGACAAGAGTAAGGTGAGGGTTGTTACATAACACATTTTGTTGACTTTCAGGTAACTAACAAACTGATTATGGCCATTAAATAAAATACCCAAACCTTAGAGTCATAATACACAAATCATGGTTGTTATACTCTATCAATTGAGTATTTCCTTCCATGTATTTCATTGTATGATACTCTCAACTTTATGTGGTGTCATTCTTTATAAATAACTTCTAATAAGTTATTCTTGGTCCAATGATCCTTATGGATCAATAGTCCCAACGGACTGCGTAGCATCACAAATACTTTAGGTGCACAAAATGATGCTTTTCTTTAATAATAATCAAAATGTCATGACAAAATAAAGCAAAACAAAACAATAACTAGAAAAATTATTAAGCTAACCAATTAGTCTCATGCCTTCAACGTGTTTTGAAAGCACCTTTACAGAAAGACTTTTGGTCACGGGATCCACAACCATCATATTGATACTAATATGCTCAATGCTGACTTCTTCTTTCTTAACACGGTCTCGAACAACCAGATACTTTATGTCAATATGCTTGCTTCAGCTACCACTTTTGTTATTGTTAGAGAAGAAAACTGCAGTCAAATTATCACAGTAAACCTTTAATGGCCTAGAAATTGAATCCACAATTCGAAGTCCTGTGATAAAATTCATTAACCAAATAGCCTGTAATGTTGCTTCAAAGCATGCTATAAACTCTGCTTCCATTGTTGATGATGCAATTATCGTCTCTTTGGCACTCTTCCATGAAATAACACCGCCTGCTAGCAGATAGACATATCCTAAAGTGGATTTTCTGGAATCTTGACAACTCGCAAAATCCAAGTCTAAATGTCCAGCCACCTCAAGACAGTCAACATGCTTGTAAGTAAGCATGTAGTCCTTGGTTCCCTTTAAGTACCTCATGATTTCTTTGCAGCCTTCCAATGATCCATTCATGGATTGCTTTGGTATCTTCCAAGCATCCCAACCACAAATGCAATGTCAGGTCGTGTACAAACCAGAGCATGCATTAACTGCCTACAACAGACGCATAGTGAATGCTAACTATTTGTTCCTTTTCCAAATCATTCTTCGGACATTGACTGAAACTGAATTTGTCACCCTTTAAAATGGGCGCTACATTAGGAGTGCAATCACTCATCTTGAATTTCTCCAAAACTCTTTCAATATAGGCTTTATGAGACAATCTTAATGTCCTTTTGGACCTATCTCTGTGAATCTCTGTGCCAATGACATAAGAAGCTTCACCCATATCCTTCATTTCAAAATTTTGGGAAAGAAATTGTTTAGTATCATGCAACAATCCCAAATCATTAGATGCAAGTAAAATGTCATCCACATATAGAACTAGAAAAATGTATTTGCTCCCACTAACCTTAAGGTATATAAAGTTGTTCACAACATTCTCTGTAAAACCATATGAAGTAATAACATTGTGGAACTTTAAATACCACTGACGAGAAGTTTGTTTTAGGCCATATATGGATTTCTTGAGCTTGCAAACTAAGTAAATATCTTTATCACAACAAAAATCTTCAGATTGCTTCATGTGTACTTCTTCCTCAAGATCCTTACTTAAAAATGTCGTTTTCATATCCATTTGATGTAGCTCTAAATCAAAATGAGCCACTAAGGCCATGATAATTCTAAATGAATCCTTTTTTTGAAACCGGATGGAAGGTATTATGCTAATCGATGCCTTCTCTTTGAGTGAAATCTTTAGCTACAAGTCTGGCCTTATATCGTTCAACATTGTCATTTGAGTCTTTCTTGGTCTTAATGACCCAATTTATAGCCAACAACTTTAACTCCTTTAGGCAACTCGACAATTTCCCAAACTTGATTCTTAGCCATAGATTCCAACTGTTCCTTCTTGGCATCATACCATAATTTATAATCATCCTTATTCATGGCATTGGAAAACGAAATAGGATCATCTTTATGTCCGATGTCAAAATTAGACTCCATTAAGTATACAAAATAATCACTAGAAATTGTTGACTTTCTAGCTCGTAAGGATCTACTTAATTCTGTAGTCTCAATTAGGACTTGAGCTACAGGCTCTATGTTGATTTGTTCCTCTTGTGGTGGAAGTTCTTGAATTTGTTGATTTTCAAGAATATCTGGTTGATTATCTTAAAAGACAACCAATTCACCTATATTCACGAGTGTTGTATCCGGATCCCGTGATTCCTCCCACTCTATCTTTCAAGGGTAACTCCCACTATGGTCAACTTCCTCAATAAATTTAGCATTTCTGGCTTCAACAATTCCAAGTGCATTTGAAGGACAATAAAATCTATAGCCCAATAAAATCTATAGCCCTTGGAGCTTTCCGTATGGCCTATGAAAAAACCACTAACTGTTCTGGGGTCTAATTTCTTTAAATGTGGGTTATACACCCTCACTTCAACTGGGCAACCCCAAACGTGTTGGCTTCCATCATTTCCCTAACTCAAATGGTGTTTTGGGAACAACCTTGGACAGAACCCTGTTTAAGATATACACAGCGATTTTCAAAGCTTCACTTCACAAATTTATAGGCACATTAGAATAACTAAGCATACTCCTTACCATGTCCATAAGTGTTCGGTTCATTCTTTCAGCAATACCATTTTGTTGTGATGTGTCAAGCATTGAATATTGTGAAATAATGCCTTATTCCTTAAGGAACTTAGCAAATAGACCTAGTAATTGTCCCAATTCTATGTACCTCCAATAATATTCTCCACCCTTGTCTGACCTCGCAATTTTAATTTTCTTTCATGCTTGTTTCTCTACCTCTGCTTTATAAACTTTAAAGGCATCAGGTGCCTCGGCCTTATCAAACACGAGGTAGAGATACATGTATCGTATATATTCATCAATAAATGAGATAAAATATCTCTGATTATTCAGACAAGGTGGAGTAAATTGTCCACAAATATCAGTCTATATGATTCCAAGAATTTCCTCACTCCTTTTGGCACCTTTACTAGTCTTGTTGGTCTGCTTTCCCTTTATGCAATCCACACAAATACCAAAGTTGGTAAGATCAAGAGTCAGAAGGACTTCATCATTAACCAACCTCTTTATTCTTTCAATGGTGATATGTCCCAATCTCCTATGCCAAAGTACAGAGGAGTACTCATCAACAACATTACGCTTAATGCCAATATCACCATGCAAGGTTAAAAGATTTTGTTCAAAAATAGGATCCAAATTTAATTTGTACAGACCATTAATTAAAGTACCAAATCCTACAGAAAGAGAGTCTTTAAACAAACTAAAATTTGTACCAACAAATTGAAATTCAAATCCGAACGATACTAGTCTAGAAACAAAAATTAAATTTTTAGAAAAAGATGGAATGTTAAAAGTGTTTTCAAGATCCAAAACAAAGCCACTATTTAAAACAAGTCTGAAAGTTTCCACAGCTTAGACGTGTGAACACATCCCATTGCCTGAATAGATGCCTTGTTCACTTCCCGTTGGTTTCCTTAGGCTGAGGAAGCCCTACATGGTATTAGCAATGTGAATTGTAGAACCCGAATTAATCCACCACTCATATTGATGAGTATTAACAAAATTAGATTCATAACACACAAGCGATATAAGATTATCTTTCTTCTAAAGCCATTTCTTATACTTAGGGCAGTCTTTCTTTATGTGACCCTTTTTCTTGCAGAAGAAGCATGCATCCTTATTGCCATGATTTTTAAATGCCAAGCTTCTTTCATTTCTTATCACCTTTGCCCTTTTTGCATTGCCTTCCTTTATGTGTTGCTAAATGGGGACTTTCCACTTTTCTATGCTTCAATCTCCCCTCCTCTTGAACACACATGGTCAAAAGTTCATTGATAGACCATTTTTCTTTCTGTGTGTTGTAAGAAATTTGGAATGTTCCACATTCCACATGAAGAGAATTGAGTGTGAAATTGACAAGGAATGACTCAAAAATCTCAATCGCTAAGGACTTAAGACGAGCTGCAATGTCTCTCATTTCCATAATGTGCTCACGCACACTCCTAGAATTGTTATGCTTCATTCCTGATAGTTTGTTCATTACGGTGCTTGCCAATGCCTTGTCAGAACTAACAAATTGCTCTTCAATAGCCCTCATGTAGTTCTTGACCTTATCAAATGATGGGATTGATTTGCTAATGCTCTGGCTGATATCTGACATTATGAGCATTAGGCTTAAGCAATTAGATCGCTCCCACTTATCATAAGCACTCTTTTCTGCAACGGAACTCTCGTCCATAGGTTCAGGAGGTTCATCCACATGGAGTGCCAGATCGAGGTCCATGCACCCTAATGTTAGAAGGATTTTGTCTTTCCAATCTAAAAAATTATCACCATTCAAGAATGGAATATGAGAAGACTCATTAGACAGTATAGAGGTAGAAATCACTTCAATTACCAAGAATATTATTAATGCTTTGAAACAATAACTATAGTCTGAATCAACCAATGTCAAATTTAGTAACAAATCTAAACCTTCCTGTGGGTAAAGATTACTAAACTTTATTAGATTTGCTATTACTTTATAATTAGACTAATGAATTCCGAAATATTCAAGGAAAAGAAAACTCATACATGTGGGTTTAGAGTGTTCAATCCCTTTAATACCCAATCCATTATCTTATTCTAATTAAATTTCATAAATAACTACTTTCCTGTGGAACTACTTTCCTATGGAACCAAGAAATTATTTATAAAACATAATTACAATATAAAAATACCAAATTAATTTTTTTTAACTTTATGTGATAAAAATGCTGAGAATCACTACATCTTTATGTCTTAAGATATTGTGGTTACTCTTAAAACATAATAAATGTTTTAATTATGGCATAATTTATTAATGTGAGCAAATCTTTATGATCACAACAAGTACATAATAAATAACACATGCAATCAGAGTAATATCATATGAAAAATACCAAGAACAAACACATATAATTCAACCTTATACTAAATTTTGCTTAAAAGTTGGACCAAAATAAATTCCGTAAGTCCAACACACACACACAGTACATACATGCTCTTATTTCACGTAAATTTTCATGGAATAAATAATCTTGATACATGTAATGTGATGTTACACTATACTAGAGAGCATGTCAATTATTATGAAAATTTATAAGGCTTTTAAAGGATATGTTAAGATAGTTTACTGTATGAAATTCAAATGAATTTACTTACTATTTAAACATGCAACTATGATAAACAAAATATCCTCAATATCACATCCTTATAAAACTCTAGAAATAAATTAAAGTCTTTAATGCCTTTTAAAATTAACTGAATGGACCCAAATAAATGCATGAGAATTTCTAGATTTTATACAAAATGGTCTTCAATGTGTGTCAATTAATGAAAACTCATACTTAATGATATACAGTAGGTTTTCAAAACACACCAAATTTAGAATAGGAATACTTCTAAATTAATATAAACACTACTATTATAAAACAAGATGAATTCTATTATTACCTCTAATTAATTTATATCATGCAACAATTTATTTCTAATAACGAGAAAATTAACCAACATGTTTCAAAAAAAAAAAAATCTTTTTTAAACAAGATAAACCAAATAGTAAACGTTTATATTAATTTCAAAGGTTAATCTTTAAATAGTACAAAAATATACATGTGAAACTACAAATCTTGTATAATAATGGTTGTTGTATAAATCTAAAATCCACCATTAAGTAGTAGAATATCAAACCTCTCTCTCTCTCTATATATATATATAACTTATTATAATGGTCTACAGGTTATAGATTCTCTTCACAAGAACAAACAAAACAAAGGTCCAAGAGCTCATGGTGGTATGTCAACCTGAATGAACATGCGGAAGCATTAAGAGGCGTAGAAAACAATAAGGCAAATTACATATACCTCCCTCGAGGTTTAGCTAAATTAAAGATATCTCCCTAAGGTTTTGAAAATTACAGATACTCCCTTAAAGTTTATATTTTCATAACAAATTGTTCCCTGAGGTTTATAATTTCATAACAATTTGCCCCCTAATTTATTATGCAAATATAACCTTCAGGGGGGTATCTGTAATTTCTCAAACCTCAAGGGGGTATTTGTAATTTTGCTAAATCTCGAGAGGGTATATGTAATTTGCCTATTAAAATGAACTGAACAAATGCATAAAATTGCAAATATCTACACCATAACAGAATTGAGGTTTAAGAAAATATATATAATGTAATGGCGTCCATAAAAATACAATAAGGCTATGAGGAGGCTTGATACCAATTGTGAAAATTAAAATAATTTAATAAAAGAAAAATACCTCATGTCATGATTTCAAACCTTTGAATCTTATTCTTGATCAAGTCTTGAATGTATAAATAAAATCACTCACAAAATACAAAATACTTATACAGAACCATCTGGAAAAGTGGAAGGAACAGAATTTCAAATCTATTCTATTCACAAACAGCATCTGTGTTTTGATAGCTATCACAGGCATATATAGATAGGCTTGGACCCATGATCCAAGTGTAACTCTTTATAACTTCCCACCATCAGGGAAGTTGTAACTTTCCATGAAACCATCATATGGGATAATTGACATGTTTCACGTTAGTTACCCATTACCCATTAAATTGATTAAATATATATATAATAAATAAATAAATAAACATGTAGCATATGGGCCACTTTATGGATATTCTTACACAAAAGTCATCCAAAATTCGAAATTGATTGTTTTCTCAATATGTGTTCCTACCGAGTGTATGGTTCACAAGAATGATCAAGACATCAAATTATTTATTATTTATTATTGTAAAATAATAGTCATTTAAAAAAAATTAAATAATTATTTTATTCTACTTTAATTATAATGAACCAAATACTGCCAAGTGTAATATCAGAATAAATATATATATAGTTTGCCAAGTATTGCCTATGAATGAACATCGAATTTCCTTTAACTTCTTGTTTTTTTTTTCTATTTTCTAATTGATTGTTTTTCTCTTCTAGTTTCTCACAAACCAAACTAGTTGTCTCCTAAAAAAAAAATGATAAACAAAATATCCTCAATATCACATCCTTATAAAACTCTAGAAATAAATTAAAGTCTTTAATGCCTTTTAAAATTAACTGAATGGACCCAAATAAATGCATGAGAATTTCTAGATTTTATACAAAATGGTCTTCAATGTGTGTCAATTAATGAAAACTCATACTTAATGATATACAGTAGGTTTTCAAAACACACCAAATTTAGAATAGGAATACTTCTAAATTAATATAAACACTACTATTATAAAACAAGATGAATTCTATTATTACCTCTAATTAATTTATATCATGCAACAATTTATTTCTAATAACGAGAAAATTAACCAACATGTTTCAAAAAAAAAAAAAATCTTTTTTAAACAAGATAAACCAAATAGTAAACGTTTATATTAATTTCAAAGGTTAATCTTTAAATAGTACAAAAATATACAAGTGAAACTACAAATCTTGTATAATAATGGTTGTTGTATAAATCTAAAATCCACCATTAAGTAGTAGAATATCAAACCTCTCTCTCTCTCTATATATATATATAACTTATTATAATGGTCTACAGGTTATAGATTCTCTTCACAAGAACAAACAAAACAAAGGTCCAAGAGCTCATGGTGGTATGTCAACCTGAATGAACATGCGGAAGCATTAAGAGGCGTAGAAAACAATAAGGCAAATTACATATACCTCCCTCGAGGTTTAGCTAAATTAAAGATATCTCCTTGAGGTTTTGAAAATTACAGATACTCCCCTAAAGTTTATATTTTCATAACAAATTGTTTCCTGGGGTTTATAATTTCATAACAATTTGCCCCCTAATTTATTATGCAAATATAACCTTCAGGGGGGTATCTGTAATTTCTCAAACCTCAAGGGGGTATTTGTAATTTTGCTAAATCTCAAGAGGGTATATGTAATTTGCCTATTAAAATGAACTGAACAAATGCATAAAATTGCAAATATCTACACCATAACAAAATTGAGGTTCAAGAAAATATATATAATGTAATGGCGTCCATAAAAATACAATAAGGCTAAACAACAAAATATGAGGAGGCTCTGATACCAATTGTGAAAATTAAAATAATTTAATAAAAGAAAAATACCTCATGTCATGATTTCAAACCTTTGAATCTTATTCTTGATCAAGTCTTGAATGTATAAATAAAATCACTCACAAAATACAAAATACTTATACAGAACCATCTGGAAAAGTGGAAGGAACAGAATTTCAAATCTATTCTATTCACAAACAGCATCTGTGTTTTGATAGCTATCACAGGCATATATAGATAGGCTTGGACCCATGATCCAAGTGTAACTCTTTATAACTTCCCACCATCAGGGAAGTTGTAACTTCCCATGAAACCATCATATGGGATAATTGACATGTTTCACGTTAGTTACCCATTACCCATTAAATTGATTAAATATATATATATATATAATAAATAAATAAATAAACATGTAGCATATGGGCCACTCTATGGATATTCTTACACAAAAGTCATCCAAAATTCGAAATTGATTGTTTTCTCAATATGTGTTCCTACCGAGTGTATGGTTCACAAGAACGATCAGGACATCAAAATATTTATTATTTATTATTGTAAAATAATAGTCATTTAAAAAAAAATTAAATAATTATTTTATTCTACTTTAATTATAATGAACCAAATACTGCCAAGTGTAATATCAGAATAAATATATATATAGTTTGCCAAGTATTGCCTATGAATGAACATCGAATTTCCTTTAACTTCTTGTTTTTTTTTTCTATTTTCTAATTGATTGTTTTTCTCTTCTAGTTTCTCACAAACCAAACTAGTTGTCTCCTAAAAAAAAAATGAATATATAAAAGTAATCACATTCCATACTCAGAACAAAAATTTTATCTAAAATTATGAATGTGTGGTTGAAATTTTAATCTTTACATAAACTCACAACACATCATTTGAATCTCAACTCTCCATTTAATTTTTAAAGTATAGACTTTTTCATAAAAAAATCTCTCAAACCACATGCATTGAATATTTGTGTTCAGTTCTTGAGGGCAGCTCCGAATTCTTCGGGCATGGTGAACTTTAAAAATAGAGTTTTAATTTATTTTTTTATTAATTAGTACACATAAAATTTTGCTTTTCATAATCAGTAAAATTAACGTAACAAACACAATCATATCTTAAATCCGGGGAACAATTTCATGCAAAAATTATTTCATTTCATTGCCAAACTTGCACAACTTTGTTGATCAAGTTTCTAGATTGGATATATATATATATATATATATATTTGGGAAAAGAAAAGAAAAGTTTTATTTTCAAAGACAGACAATAACTTTGACAAAAAATAACAAAACAATAAAAAGCATAAAACAATAATTATAATAATTATAATAAAAAAGGACAACAAAAGACAATTAAATAAAAGCACACCTTAAGAACCAGACACGAAAGGGTTGACTTATTCCATTTCCTTACCAAACTTGCACAACTGGTATTCTCTTCAACATTTTATACGGGACACCTATAGTTAAATAACAATAATTTTATGCATTTACAAAAATAATCAAAATTTATTCAAAGAAGTATTATATGGGTTGATTTATCATATATATATATATATATATAATAAATTTGAATCATATATTAATTTTTTTAGATACTTGCTATTTTTAGTTAAGAAATTTATATATATAATAAATAAATTTGAATCATATATTAATTTTTTTTAGATACTTGCTATTTTTAGTTAAGAAATTAATGACGACCCATATTTATCAATTCGAAATAACTCGTAATTATTTGATGATTTTCAATTTTTAACAATTTAAAAGATGAATTGATGAAGCAATTAGGCTAATTGAGTTAGTCATTTATGTACATTTGAGAAGTTAAGTGGTCAATTTTATGGGCTTCTTGTTAGATTATAATTATTTAATTTAATATACGTCTTTTTATATTTGTAATTAATTTTTTATTAGATAGAAAAAGAGGGGGAAAAAAATTGAAGCTTTGCTTCCATAGACAATAATCATGAATAGTGCACGAAAGTCAAAGAGAGTGATAGCAACCTTGCCACAATTATTACAAAATTATTGAATAGAATAGAGGTTTTTAAAAAGGAAAAAATATCAAATCATTAACATTTAAAAAAAAATTAAAAATCAATAATAAATTTTATAAATATTAATAATTAAAATCATAAAATTTATTATGTATATGTAATTGTTTTTATAAAACTATATTAGGATGTAATTGCCCCTTTTAAAAACATTTGTTTTGGGAAATAGATTAAAAATTGGATTTTGACTCTTTTTTATTTATTTTTTTTGAAAAATATGTAAAAAAAAAAAAGAAGGTGATTTGACTTAAAATAGATTAAAAGTCAAAAAAATAACTTTTAATCAAGTTTTTAAATTGATAGAATATATTATTACTGTGCCGGTGAATTGGATATAAACTTAACCCATGATGAATGCATATTCTTGTACCTAACTACAATAGCTGTCAAATAAAAAATAATTTATTTAAAAATAATTTTTATATATAATGATGTGATATTCTTTATTTCATTTAATTTAAATTTAATCATTTTGTTTTGTGATTATAGAAAAGGTAAAAATAACTCCTCTTTTATTAGGCTAAAATAATTAGAATTAACATAAATGATACGTGGGGGGTGTACAAAGGACTGACAATCATTGTGAGGATAGACAGCTGCACCAGCCTTGAAACTGAATTGTGGGAGGTGTACAAAGGACTAACAATCATTCTCCAAAAAGGCTTCAACAACGTGATTGTGGGAACCGATGCTCAGGAAGTAGTCAAGCTGCTTGAAGAAGGCCTTGGAGACAAACACCCTTACAAAGGTCTAACGGAAGATGCAATGATCATATTCAATGGCTGCCAATGCACTGCTCAACTTGTCTATCGTGAAGGAAACTTATGCATGGATGCTCTAGCCAAATTGGGAGCTGCACAACTTGAAGACATCTTAGTTGTTAATGACCCCCCAGCTGAGATTCGTAAGCGGCTAGTGGCTGAGATGTTGGGGATGCGTAGAGAGAGAACTTAGTCCCATGTATTTTGTTTTGTTTCACCGTAAAAATATGACAATGACCTATTTTGGGAATTTGGTTAAAGGTCACTTAATCTATTTCAAGTTACGTCACCTCTCTATTTTTTTTCATATTTTTTTTTTCAAAAAAAGCTATAAAAAAAAATCAAGGGGTCAACTTTTAACCTATTTTCCAAAACAAGCCAATATCATGACATGAATTATAGCAAGTCTAATTAACCCAACACATGAATTTGAAGCAAGAGTGAAAATTGAGTTAAAGCTAAATATATGCATTTATGTGCAGATAAATTATTGAGGAAATAACAAATCAACAGATATTTGTAAAAATAATTTCAGATCAATGAAAAATTTTACAAATTTTAGCAATTAAAATTATAATTTTTTTGATGAAATAGTAATTATTTTAAAAAGATTCCATTGGTATGTAATTTCTCTTAAATTATCCAAAAGGCTCAAAATACGATGCAATATTATTTAGAATATTTCAAATTAATTACGTAGTGAAAAGTTTATCAATGTGACAACTCACTTTTGTTAGTGCACGTTATAAATTTTCATTGATGAATAATACTACATAAATATAATGTCACAAATCCATTAACTTTTCATATAATTGTATGTGTATATATTTATTGAGTAATCCTAAACATAAATATAATTTTCACTAGAATTTTTTTAAATTAAGACAAAAGATATGTCATTTGTGTATAGTGGCCAATAAATAAAATTTAAAAACCGTTATATATATCATTTTCAATATTTTTATTGTGTGTCCATTTTGCCCATTTTTTATGTTTCTTGACATGTTCATGGCCCTATATGGGGACCTTCCCAAACGGAATTCTCACGTATCTTAGTGGCACACCACCTTTCCGTAATAGGTAAATTAAAAACAAATAAATAAAATAAATATGTTACGAATATAAAAATCAATTACAATATCAGAAACATAAAAAATACATGTAGATTTAGTTTTGAAGAATTTTATTTGTTTATATACATTGTGTATCTAGTTCTATAATTAATTTATGAGTCTGCAGATTTATTCATAAACATTTTTTTTTTTAAATGTGGAAAATTTGATATTTGGGTTAGTATTGATTAATTGCTAATTTGCTATCCTCCAATTCCAGCCTGTTTGCCGTAACAAACAGATCGAGATTATCATTGTGAAAAGTCAACCCCATGGATTAGTATATAAAGGGGATAGTACTCTCTCACTCTCATCATCCAAGACACAAACCAACATAGAGATCGAAATGGGAAGCCTAGGGAGTTTGAGGCAATGGCCTCAATTTGTCTATGCTTTGGTATTTTGCTTAGCAGCAACTAGTGTTGCTGCTAATACGCCTTATATTTATGCTTCACCACCTCCACCTCCTTATATTTACAAGTCTCCACCACCACCATTACCATCTCCACCACCACCTTACGTTTACAAATCGCCACCTCCCCCATCACCATCGCCACCACCTCCCTACATTTACAAATCTCCACCTCCACCGTCTTCATCCCCGCCACCACCCTATATGTACAAATCACCACCTCCTCCATCACCATCACCGCCACCTCCGTATATTTACAAATTTCCACCTCCACCATCTCCATCGCCACCACCACCCTACTACTACAAGTCACCTCCACCGCCATCTCCATCTCCACCCCCACCTTACTACTATAAGTCACCACCTCCACCATCTCCATCACCCCCTCCACCATATTATTACAAATCTCCACCACCACCTTCTTCGTCTCCTCCTCCACCTTATTACTACAAGTCACCACCCCATCTCCACCACCACACGTCACCACCACCACCATCGCCATCACCTCCACCACCCTACTATTATAAGTCACCACCCCCACCATCTCGATCACCACCACCACAATACTATTACAAATCGCCACCTCCACCATCTCCTTCTCCACCACCTCCTTACTACTACAAATCACCACCACCTCCAGTGAAGTCACCACCTCCTCCATATATCTACAAATCCCCACCTCCACCAGTGAAGTCACCACCACCACCCTACTATTACAAATCACCACCTCCCCCAGTTAAATCACCACCTCCACCTCCATACTACTACAAATCACCACCTCCACCAGTTAAGTCACCACCACCGCCCTACTACTACAATTCTCCTCCTCCACCATCTCCATCACCACCACCTCCATACTACTACAACTCACCACCACCACCGCACCATTATTAAGTCAGCCACTGCCACCTATGCCTCAACCCATACTATTTAAGGCCTGCAACTTAATTAATATTGCATCAGCTTTAATTTCAACAAGAATAAATAATTCCATATTTTGAAGTTGTTTTTGAAGGCATTTGTGGCATTGTTATTCAATTTTTAATTTAAACAAGTTTATTTGTGAATAAGAAGTCCCCACAGTGGAGATACTTCTTTGTGTAATTTTTTTGTTTTTATTTTGTGCAAAGCTTTCTTTTCACTATCAGTTTATTGTAATAAGCAATGAAACGATGAATTTCAAATGCTAAGAGTAGCCTTATTGTGCTTATCTAAGTTGTACCTTTTGTTACTATGAGAATCCCTTAATTTCTCAATAACCCTTTGTTAGTCAGGCAAATTAATTAATGTTCCTTTTCAATCATTTGATATTCGAATTACACCTACATGATAAATGAATATGTATTATTTAATAGTATCGTAGCACTACATAGTATTACTTAAGTGATGTTTCGTAGCAAAAATTTTTAAACTCACATTCAGAAAAAAAAATAAAAAAAAAAATTGAAAATAAACAAGTTGACTTAAAGAAAGTTCGCCAAAGAAGAAAAATTAATAAAAAGCTACTAAAAATATAATCGTGTGTTGTAATTTTTTATTTGCTAAAAGTGCTAAGTAAAGTATATCACCTAATATTCCAAAAATATTTAATAATTTTCCTTGGATGAGTGAGCTGCCGTGTTTTTTTGCCCAAATGCATGACCCGATGAACTTCAAAATGCCAAGCTGTAAAACTCTTGCACTCTTTTCTAAAAAAAATAAATTATTTAGATGATTCAGTTGGTTTAATTTTTAAGTTTTTATTTATAATTTTTTTATTAAAAATAAAATATTGATTTGATAAAAATCATATGATTTTATCACATTTTCTTTTTTTTAAAAAAAAATCAATAATCTATTTTCAAAATCATACATGTTTATTTTTTAAAAATAAATTTGATAAAATCTTATAGTTTTGGCTGTCAAATTAGTCTCATATTTTTCTTAATTGAAAAATCTACACAAAAACAAATTATTAAAATTATTAAAATGTGCCTTGTAATTTGGCACGGTCATTTTCTCCTGCTTCATTTCTGTTGGTACAAATTTAGTTCAAGCCTAATCGACAATGATTTGATCGACATACTCAAACCAATATTTAAGTAAACACAAATAAAAATCAAACTTTGTGGTTGAGTTTTCTGCCTTAAACAGATTAAGGACTTCCCTGGAGGTAATTAGGCAAAGAAAAGATAGAACAAAAAAGAATATGTATTAATTTGAATGAATTGTCACTTGTCACTAGTTACAAGAACTAAAGATTGAAGAAATACAACAATCGACAAAAGAAAAAAAGATAAATGGGGGTTGGAAAAAACTACTAGTTTAATCTACTCCTAAAATCCTAATTTAGAACTACTCCTAAATAATTCTACACATGTATTTGCTGATTGATTCATTTTCTTTTTTCATTCTTCAAGTCTCGTTTTATACTTGCTTAACCACCTCATGTTGTAGCAATCAATCCATGATCTTCCTTGATCTTTGCTCCACTCAACCATATCTCATATCTTCATAGGAACTACTTGCAGATTTTGTGTTTTGACTTGATATTGATCCCCTCGATTTTAGCATATGATTTCTAATTGATTTCAATAAATATCTTTATTAGCTTTATTTAATCTTTTCAAATCATATCATCATCTCTTCCAGGCCACATTATTATCATACTTATCACGCTATGACAACATACATGTCGACAAAAATAATAAAAACAAATATGGTCAAAGTTATTTTTTGAAAATAGTTTATAATTTTAATCAACAGACCATAATTGAATTTGGCCATAATTAATAGGCCACAATCAACAGAAAAATAAAATGTAGTGCAAATAGTTTCACACAGGTTTTCTCCGCCTGAGGAAGTGGAACGGGGACGGATTTTGTTTCTCCCACCTCGTTATACTCAACCCAGCCCCGATTATATTTAATTTTTTTATTATAATAAAATTAAAATACTAAAATATTATACTTAATATTAATTTTTACTCATTTATTTTTGGATTAATTACCTAAAAGTCCTATCTACATATTTGGTAGTAGCTTAGGTCCTGGAAAAATATTTTTAAACCAATATGTCCCATTTACAGGTAAAAAGACGTTTTTGCCCTTCAACCCAAACAAGTATATATATAATAGCATTGACGTTATTTACTAGAAAGAAAACACAAATTAGTTATGGAAGTAGATGAAGATTTGAATCGCGAAGGATCTTTAGAGATTTCTCGATTTGGTTCGCTATTATACATAAACTGATTTCTCAGTTTTGACAGATTCGTGGTTAAGGCTTTTTGAATTGAAATCTGTTGGAGTTTGTTATGTGCAATTTCGAGTTATAAATTGAAGAATTGATCTGCTGGTTTATAGGTATGTATTGTTTCGATTTTGTATATTATGTGTTTTTAGAATTTTCTTTAGTTTTGATTGAATTTATTTATGTGAATATGTTGAATAATTTCAATTTTTACAAATTGAAGACATGATTTGCTGGATGATTTCTTGGTTTCGTTTGGTATTTTATTAATTGAAAGCGTGTTTTGTGAAAACTGAAAAAGTTCTTAGTATTGTTATGTAGTATTTGTTCTGGTTTTATAGTTTCAATAAACTAAGTATTGTGCTAGCTTTTATTGATGCGATTTTTTTTTTTTGTTCAGATTGAAATATGTCTAAAGGTTCTACGAGTGTCCTGATTTTTTTGTTGTGCAAGTATAATGGTTGCACATTTGAAATTAAGTTTGATCGGAATGTTACATATGATCAGTTGGTTGATAAGCTATGCTTGAAATGAGATAGTTTGCAATCTGATAACAATTGCCTATCTTACTCATTGCCTGGACATCCTAGTTGTACGTTGGACAACAATGAGGAGTTAGGATTGTTGTTGGCATTAGTTATTCATTTTGATTCAAAGTGTATTGATGTTGTTGTGAGGGGAAAAAACTCAACCATTAACTGTGGTAATCTCAACAAAAGATTGGATTATGGAGAAAGTGAGTCAATGTTGGAGCTTGAAGGTTGTGATATTGCATTGTCTCATGACAACAATAAGTCTGTGAACTTGTCAAACAGTGCACCTACATCATCCAATAGGAATTCGAGGTTAGAGGTTGAAGAAGAGGTTGATATGTTATCATCATTTTGTCGACACAAGGAAAAAATATTGTTGTCTACTGGTTAGGCAGTTAGTATTACACATGTAGGACAGAAATTTGAAGGTAGAATTGTTGAATTTCATAGTGCATTGTCGAAGTTTTCTATTGAGTGTGGATTTGAGTTCATATTTGTTAAAAATGATAAAGTTCATGTTACCGCACAATGTTTGTTTAGAGAGACAAAAGGTTGTATGTGGAATGTTCATGGTGGAGTGAAGCATGCTAGTATGTTCTTTTATATAAGGAAGCTCAACAATGTCCACACATATGGTGCTGAAGTACGTACAATGAATCATTCTCGTATGAGTTCTGATATAGTTGTTGATTTAATTATTGAAGGTGTTCGTGATAATCCATTGACATGTCTAGTTCATGTTGTTCGGGATTTTAAGTTGAGGCATGGGCTGAGAGGTAGTTATCGTCAAGCTTGGTTGGGGGTAGAGAAAGCAAATGGTGATTTTTTGGAGACTACTTAATGTCATTTGACCAGTTAAGATGGTATGTTGATGTTGCAAAGAGTTACAATCCAGGGATTACATTGAGTTTGAGCATGACGATGATACTAACAGTTTAAGAGATTATTTATTGCTTTTTATGGTTCCATTAGTGGATTTGATTATTGTTGACCTCTCTTCTTGATGTCACATTTTTTAAGGGAAGATTTAGAGAAAATTTACTTGCCACTACAGAAAAATATGGAAATCAAGGTACACAAGAAATCTGTTTTCTCTGTTCTGGAATTGAGAAAGTTCTCAGTTTATAAATATGATTGAATGTTTGAAATTTTATATAATATTGTTGCTGTATATGCATTTTTTATTTTTACAGTTATTCAATTTAGTGTTTGATATTTTGAATGTTAAAATGTTACCATTTTTTAAGAATAATAGAATATTCTCATTTTTTCTATTTTGTATATGCAGGGTTCTTTCCTGTTTGTTTTGCAATTGTTGGCTTAGAGAATCAAGACAACCGGCATTGGTTTTGGAGTATTTGAGTACAATTGTTTCACCAGAACGAAATATTACATTCGTGTCAGATCGTAACCTTGGATTAGTTGAAGTTTTGCCAAAGGTTTTCCCAATGGCTTTCTATGCTTATTGTTTATATCATTTGAAGATGAACTTGAGGCATCATTTGTGTGGTATGTTTCGTGGATTGAAAGAAAAGCTAATCACTTTGTTTAGGAAATGTGCATATGATCCAACTGAAGAAACATTTCATCAATGTTTGGTTGAGTTAAAGACAGAAGGTGGGTCAAGAGTTGAAAAGCTTTTAGATGACATACCACATGATCATTGGAGTAATGCATATTTTCGAGGGCAATGCTTTGGAGAGATCTGGTCGAATGTAGTTGAATCTTTCAATTCATGGATATGGGAGGAACACCATTTACTTATCACAAAGTTGATTAATAGTGTAAGAATTATGTTGATGAAGAAAATTGCTAAGAAGAAGGAGCTTGTTAATAAATGGAATGGTGTGATATGCCTAGGGGTGTAATTGAGCCGAGCCAAGCTGAGTTTATCAATGTTCGAGCTCGGCTTGATTTATTTTGAAGATGTTCGAGCTCAGCTCGAGCTCGAAGCGGGCCCAAATATGTCAACTCGAGCTCGAACTTGGCTCACATAAAATTTGTCTAACTCGAGCTCTGTAATGTCCCAAAATATTTTCTTTTAAATAGTCAATGCATAAATTAATTGAGTAATAATTGAATTGGAGTGTTGTGTAAAGTTATGTGCGAAAATGGTTCAATTTTGTAATAATTTTTTTTTTTTAAAAAAATATAATTTTCTATCTATTTTGTTGTTCTTATAAGAGTCTAGCATGTGGGATAAAAAAATTGGAATTTAATGGTGAGTATTTATTTTATGAGAATTTGCAGACTAATTGGTGTTCAGTTTAATTTATAGCAGAATTTGAAATTTGAGTTTCAGGTGTTTGGACAATGATTTGAGATAAATTTTTGCGTCTATTTTGGTATATAATTAGACCATGTTTAGCTTATGGGTGGGACTCATGACTTAGATTTAATTTAAATTGAGTTTGTTTAATGACTCATGTTTAACTATTTGGTCCTTTTTAATTACGTGATTGGTAGTAACTACCTTAGGAGTCGTTATTATTTATTATATAAGATTATAATAAATATTTGATAGTTGATTTTATGGTGTGTACCACATGGTGAAAAAAATTATATATTTTTATAGTGAATAAAATAGGTGTATATTTTGTGGTGTATAAAAATGTTATATTTTGTGGTCAGAAAAATTATATCATTTTATAATTTATATTATAAAATTTTGAAATATTATTACAAAAATTATATTTTTGGGGAAATCAAATTTTGGGAAGCAAACCCACGTGGGTTGCCTTCCTACTTTTTCCTTCCATCTTGTCATTTCCTTTTTTATTCATTTCTTTTTAGTTTGGAGCAGAGAGCTCCGCCCTCTCTCTCTCTCTCTCTCTCTCTCTCTTCCTCCATTGTTGGCTTAAGCTTTAAGCTTAGAGTGGGAGTATTTAGAGTGTGATTTTGCAAAGTGTTATAAATGAAAGTCGGAGAGCTCCTCGTGATCTTCGCAATGGTGGTCTCGGAGAGCTCGTCGTAATATTCGCAATGGTGGTCTTGGATCCATGATTGGGCGATGTTTGCATTTTCGGATTTGTTTTTCATCATATTTGAGGTAAGGATTTTCTTCATATTATTACTTTAAAGCTATGTTAGGGATATTTTAAGAAAATATGTCATTTTAAGAGGTATTGCACACATATATATATATATGTATATTCAGATTTTTGTTTGGTAATTTTTTGAAAGAAAAATTATGTTGAAATGTTAAGAATGTGGGCATTTTGAAATTGATTTGGGAAAATCATTTTGTGTTGATAATTTTATAAAAAAAAATTCGAAAATAAAATTTAAAAGTTGTATGGATTGTATCTACATCATATTATGATTAGATGATTTATTTTGAGAAATATAAAGTTGAAATATTTTTTTCATCTTTGATTTTGGAATTTATTTTTGAGAAAAATAAATTGGTATTGAGGAATATTGTGTAAATTGTTGAGTTGGGATTATAGAGTTATTTTGGGATTAAAAATTTTTAAAGTGTTATAGTCATGATATTTTATGCAAGATAATATGCTGATGATTAGGTTGTGTTCATTTTTGTGAAAATGAAAATGTGAAATGTGGACTTTTGAACTCACAACCTTAAAAATGTTACTCTTGGGCATATTTTATAATTTTTGAGGTAAATATCATGTTGATTAGGTAATTTTAGAAAAAGTTGTGAAATTGTTATTTGTAGAGATTTAGGGAAAATTGGCTAGGCATGAAATGTGGGTGTATTTGAGAGATGAGACATATGAGGTTAAATTTGGTGTTATTAATTTGGGAGATGGTGAAAATAATGAACTTGCTAATTTGACGAATTAAATTAGTTTGGTTAATATTTTAAATCTTTCGTAATTAAAGGGGTGTTATTGGGTTTAATTCCTAACTTTAATATTATGAGATTAAAAGTGACGAAGTTGCTCGAGTATGAGATTTGGAAAATAAGCGAGATTGAGTTGATGTGGTATGCTATTGGGTTCTTAGTTTTACTAGCTGAGTAATGTTATAATAATAATTTCATACTGCAAAATTTTTATGAGATATTTGAATTGTTTGGCGGTTTTTGACAAGAAAATAATAGAATGTGATTTTAGCTCGTTTGGGAAAAATGGATGAATTAGATTAAAACAAAAAAAAAAATGACTTATCAAAAATTTTATTTATTTATTATTTTTCCTTGGTTTAATTCGATGGGGTGGATGTTGATAATTGGACAGTGAACACTCATGTTATAATTTATAGTTATAGTCAATAGAAGATTTTGAAATAATTGATTAAGTGTTGGAATATTCACTTATGCTTAGTGAGAATTATGATTGAACTTAAAGATCCCGAGATTTCACTTACATGAGAAAAATGGGAATTTGATTCTATTTAATGTTTGGGATGGGGATGAGTTTGGAAAGATTGAAATTTCCTTTCATTGATAAAGTATGTGAGTTAGAAATTGATGAAACCTTGAACCTACCTTGGTGTTATATGTTATTGCTATTGATAAACCTATTGTTTAAAAGTTTTGATTTTGGTAATTGGTAGAGGATTTCCATGCTGGTATTTAAATGAGGAAATTCTTGGAAAGATAAGAAAATGTTTGATTTTGGAAGTTTGTTGTGTATAAAGAATATTGTTGAATTGTCTTGAAAAGACTAATTTGGAAGTTGTTGATTTACATGTGGTGAATACATGAACATTGGCATTATTATATTATCTCTTCGGATTGTATCATGGTATAACATTGATAGAGATATGGAAATTGATCACAATGGAGCATTGTGTGGTGAAATTGAAATTCGAACTCTTCTAATGCATTGTTACATATTGCATTGCCATTCTATTTCATTGTTATCATGGATTTTGTAACGCCCTCAAAATAATAACATTAAACCAACAATTAAGACATTCTTTAACATGCGAAATAACCACATTCTTATATTAATCAGAGTTTCATTACAAAAGTATTACATGTTAACAACAAAAGCAAATGCCCTACAGGCTTACAGCTTTCCAAGTTAACACTTGGTTACAACAAAAGAGTGCTAACTCAATTACAGTTTAAGCCCTTGGCTTGAGATTACATGTAATACGTCAAAAATAAAACAACAAAAGAATCCGCCTGCCTCTAGCCTCCCAAGCTACGTCCTTGGAGGTGGCATGCTACCTGCACCTGAAAATGATATTCCCATATAGGGTGAGCCACAGCCCAGTAGAAATACACTAAACCAACCATGAACAATGACTAAAAGATTAGCAATTGATAGATGGCCAACACTGATACATCCACATAAATCACATTTTATGTCATACGACTCACGAGTCCAAGTCACTTTTCATTTTCCCTTTTCCAACAGATAGGCATATTAGCTCAATCATAATCTTAACAGATATGTATAAAAACTATGTCCCACATTCACAGATAAGCATATGAGCTACATCCACATTTCACAAAGATAAGCATATTAGCCCTATCTTCACTTCTCTAGACAAGCATATGAGCTGTATCTACTCTTCTCAAAGATAAGCATATGAGCTCTATCTTCATTTTTCTAGACAAGCATATGAGCTGTGTCTACGGAGTTCATCCCCTATCTTCTCCCAACACTATCCGGTTTAGAGGTACATCCCCCATCTTCCCCTAAACCGCGGAGTACATCCCCCATCTCCTCCTCTACACATAACGTATACAAACACATTGGTTCTATATACTATCATTCAATACATACATTTAATGTATTCTATTCAACCGTCAAATTCCATGACACATTCCATGGATTAGTTTTCGTTTGCCTAATCATCATGCATTGTCTACAACAATCACGACTATCCTCCACCGATAGCCCAAAGCAGTTATTTCTAAACAGAAAATAAATGCACAAACGGATATTCAATCAACATTTCATTTCGGTGAGTGGTAATTAATTCAACTACACCCTTTGGTCCCATGCATTCCCAATCTCAACAATTCCATTTCATTTCCTCAATTCTCACAATTAATTATCCCAATTAATCAAACAATGTAATTAGGTCATTTTCCATAATTAGCATCACAACCCTTAAGGTCCCATTTTCATCTATGATTCAACATTTATTCCATTTCTCTATGCCAAACATGCATTTAGGTTTATTATAAATAAGACCCCAACTTTTGTAAAATTACACAAAAGCCCCAAACTTTCACAAAATTACCAAACCAACCCCAACATCTCAAAATACCAAAATTTAAAGACAAGATCCATAGAGAGGAGTAGGATATCCCTACCTCAAATCCGGAGCCCCAAATGAAAAGATGACAAAACCCAACGTGCTCCAAATCCCGAAATTTTCAGATTAAAAAAACGCCCTCGACGATCAACACAACTATTACAAAGGCCGAAGGTGAGTAACTCACTCTAGCTAGATCAAAATCTAGAGAGAAGGTAAGATCTTAGAGAGAGAGGCTCTCAAAATGGCTTTTTGAAAAAGTAGGAGAGAGAAAGGAAAGCAAAAAGTGATTTGAAACCACCCAGCGGATAACTCATATACGTATGACCCGCTCGAGCGGAGAACACGATGCTCGAGCGCTAAGAACAAAACTCTGGACACGCTCGAGCGCAATAATGCCCGCTCGAGCGCCAAGACACAAGAATAAAGCACTTCCGCTCGAGCGCGAAAACCAGTCCGCTCGAGCGCAGATTTTCACCTCCCAGAACTTACACCCAGAAAGTACTACCCGCTCGAGCGCCACCGCTCGAGCGTAAACAAACCCGCTCGAGCGCAGAAATCACATCTGCAGAAGTTTTGCAGGAACCCGAAATACTGGAGGTGTGCAATACCCGCTCGAGCGCAAGAATACCCGCTCGAGCGCTAGACTAGAAACCAAACTCCGCTCGAACGCAGAATGACCCGCTCGAGCGTAACACGAAAAACCTGGGCAACAAGGATAAAGACCAAGGCTTAACCCACCTGTTCAACACAAGCCCACAAACATCCTAAAACTCAATCAAGTGGAATTAAAGGACGACAACAAGATAGATACCATTACCAACTTCACAGAACCGAGTCCGGAATACAACAGAACAGTAAAGGGATAACCGGGATCGCTATACTAAGGGCTCTTGAAGCCGAATATACAGATCGGCTATATGAAGAGCCGAATGGGAACCAGCATGCAATAGGAAGGCCGAGTAAGCAATCAAGTGCGAGATTAAGAGTGGGCCCAACCCATGGGCCCAAATGGTAATATAAAAAGAGGAACGACAACCAAAGAAAGGTATGTGAGAATAGAAAAAATAACTTGAGATAGAAAGTAAACTGGAGAGAATACTAACTTGTCCGTCGAAGTGCTAATTCCGGAAATCCCAACCGGAGTGTTCATCCCTTTTTCAGGTAGCAATCAGAGGATCAAGGACGTCTGACTGGATCCTAGGGTATTTCCAAACCGCTTCTACACAACACTAATAGACTAGATCATGGCCCAATTTTGTTTACGAATTTTTTTCTTTTTGGGTGAACAAATTGTTCCTTTATTATTTATTATTTTCGGACTTCCAACTCACGTTCCCAAGTGGCTTCCTCCACTCCGTGATGTTTCCACAAGACTTTCACCAAAGGAATGGTCTTGCCACGCAGGACCTGATCCCGCCTATCCAAGACCCGAACCGGTCTCTCCTCATACGAGGCATCCTCATCTACCTCTAAATCGGTCCAATCCAACACATGTGATGGATCCGGCTCATACTTCTGAAGCATACTCACATGAAACCCGTCATGAACTCCGGACACCTGCGGCGGTAAAGCTAACCGATAAGCAACCTCGCCAATCCTCTCAAGGATCTAGAAAGGACCAATAAACCGAGGGGATAACTTCCCACTCTTCCCAAACCTCATTAAGCCTCGCCTAGGTGATATCTTCAGAAAGACATGCTCACCTACCTCAAACGCCAAAGGCCTCCTCCTATGGTCGGCATAACTCTTTTGGCGACTCTGGGCTGTAACAAGCCTCCTACGGATAAGCTCAACTTTCTCCGTCGTCTCCCTAACCAACTCCGGACCCAACAAAGGTGCATCACCCACCTCGGCCCAACAAACTGGAGACCTACACGGTCGACCATACAAGGCCTCAAACGGTGCCATACCGATACTAGACTGAAAACTGTTGTTGTAGGCAAACTCCACCAATGGTAAGTGCCTCTCCCACGTCCCACTGAAGTCCAGGACACAACCCTAAAGCATATCCTCGAGGATCTGAATAGTACGCTCGGACTGCCCATCAGTCTGAGGGTGATAAGCAGTACTAAAGGTCAACTTAGTGCCCAAGGCACTCTGCAAACTCTGCCACAACCTAGCAGTCAAACGAGGATCTCTATCTGAGACGATCGTTACTGGGACCCCATGCAACCTCACTATGTCCCGAATATACAGGTCGGCAAGATGATCTACCGAATCTCTCACGCGCATAGGAATAAAGTGCGCCGACTTAGTCAACCGGTCTACAACCACCCAAATAGCATCACTACCCCGCTGAGTCCTCGGAAGACCTACAACGAAGTCCATAGTGACATGATCCCACTTCCACTCGGCAATAGGCAAGGGTTGCAACAAACCCGCCGACCTCTGATGCTCGGCCTTCACCTGCTGGCAAGTAAGGCAAATGCAAAGATCAAAACTTGCTATTATGAAAGCTGAGATTTCATGCTATGAATTCAGAAACATGGACCTGGGTACCCATACTCAAGGATCTCATCAAAACAAACACAAAAACATGAGCCTTAATGCAAACTTTCGGATCAAACAAGAC
>NW_021025411.1:1686523-1705902 GCF_004153795.1 Camellia sinensis
CTTGTATAAATGGAGAATGATAGGTATGGCTAATAAATGCATAAGAGTTCTTTCGAGATCGACCATCATTGTGCAAAACCTCTTCACATGCTTGATCACTGAATGAACATGTTTGATTAGCAATCAAGGATGAATCAGTCTCTTCGTTTGCATAGATAGTGGAAGTAAGGTTCAAGCACAAGGGGAAGTTTAGTGTTTTAAACATTGCTTGAAGGCGATTATACTTCCAGAACAATTAATTACCATGCACACCCTAGAACGTAGGTAGTAGGGCATCAATCCACTAATATTACCAAGTATTGGTTATATTAGTGTGGGGGGTAATGTTGGCCATATATTTTGTATCAATGAGTCACAGCTTGACACGTGGTCCATCAAGGGTAACTTGAGGAATTAGTAAAGGTCTCCAATCATTAGAGGACATGTGGCAAATCATATCAATGGCAATGGATCTACGAAGTACTAGAACAATCAAAAAGAGCAAGGTGTCGTGGCTAAACATTTCTTGAAGATTTAAATCCAAATTCAAGAGGGAAGCTCAACTGCAAGAAATCGCGTAGTGAAGGCAAAATGCTTGGAGCCATGTCCCATGATCATGGAAGTTACTTCGACAATTATCATCTACTTCGACAGTTATCAGGCACTTCGACGGTTACTACCAAGGCCTATAAATAGAGAAGAAAGCTGATAGTAGAGGACCCAGAACCAGATTCAAAAATCAGTTTACTTACTTTATATTTTTCCAATACTTTACTTTCAAGTTCTTTACTTTTCCGTACTGCATTTCAGTTTCTTAGGAGTAATTCTAAGTTAGTCTGTTCATGGCTATAAATTCCTTCGAAGCTGTGGAAATGTGAAGGTACTATTGTAAACATTTGTTTACTTAATGAAATTCGATTCTAACACTGTTCTCTCCTTTAACTGCTAGTATAAGAACGAGTTTGAGGTCATACATATTAACAAATACAAACCATGTAATTGGAAGCAAGAAACCCATAATTTATTGAATAAATAAATGATTACATTGAGGGGCCTATTTGGTTACATTTGCAACTTCGTAAAAATAAGGAATGGAAAAGGTTATGAGGTCATGGAACTTAGTCCAGCAAAACTCAATGAATACATGTTCTCTCTCTAACCTTTCCTCTATCCTATCTAATTGGGGCTTCTCTAGCTGGTGTTCCCTTATTTGGTGAAAAAGCTGCTGGGCCTTCATCTCAAATTATGTTTGCTTCAGTGCCTGCTCCACCTCATCCATCCTATCCATCCCATCCATATCAGCATCCTCTCTGTATGCTAAATCATGGTTCTTGAAGTCTTCATATTGTTCAAAGAGATTCTCTGCTTCGTATTGGGTTTGAATACGAGTGGTAAAGATTTCTTCCAACGATTCACCAGTGGCCAATGCATTTTTATAGCAATTAAGAAGGAGAGGGAGTTGGTCCAGGAAGGTATGAAGTTATATTTGGGCCACTAGATTAGGACCAAAGGGGTCACCAATGGGTGAGAGTCTTAGAAGATGGCACATATCAAAAATGGTGGGGGCCATCATACCACACCGAAATTGAAAGAAATTGAAAGCAGAATTCCAAAAACAAAGAGCAGCTGGGATAAGGAAGGGATCCTTAGGAATTATGAACCTGGAAAGTTGAAGGGAATCAAGGATATAAAGGTCCTCTAAATCTTGTTCTCTAGCCTCGATGATTCAATCATACCATTCCTCACATTCCGTCTTCAATATGGACCAGCAGTGATAAGGTCGAGTGGCCCTCCAACCCCCAGTTGAATTTTCCTTCGTAAAGAAGGTAGTGATCCTCCAAATGTGGGTGCAAAGCGAAAACTACAGCAGGAGCCTCAGTAAAGATAGGGCCAAGGATATACTCACCTTTTGCGTGATAGCGCAGGATGAAGTACCTTCCATCGATTGCACTGTGGCCTTCATTATATTTGGCTATTTCTTTGTTTATCCAACTTCTTAAGGCCATCGAGGGACAAAGATGTTCGATAACTAGTAGGTTTGTAAAGGAAGAGGTAGTCATTGGTGAGAGTAGAAGAAAGGATTGAAGAAGTAATAGGAAGGGTAGGAAGAACAAGAGCTAAAGTAAGCACAGAGGGAAGTAAGAGTGAGAGTAAGAGTTAGAAATTGACAAGTGAATATGTAAGAGCACAAGAATTAGGGCTTTATACCTTCTTGTCTAATTTGCCCATTTAACCTAATGGGTCAAGTAGTTCTAAGCTATTTAAGCTTCATTTGACCCATGTGGAGTTAGGGCCCATATTTTAATTTTAAAGGCCTTGAAAGCACATTTTTGGGCTTTCTACTAAGAAAATTTCCTTCAAAAGAATATTTTACTTCCTTTTGAGGAAGGAAAGTGTGCTTCAAAGTGCTTGACTTGGCTTTAAATGAATGGGTCACTTTGAAGCTAGTATTTGCTAATACATTAATCAGTTTTTGCATATTAGCAAGTACAAACCATGAAATTTGAAAAGATAAACCCATATTTTAATTTTAGAGGTTTTGAAAGCACATTTTGGGGCTTTCTACCAAGAAATTTTTTTTCAAAGGAAATATTTTACTACCTTTTGAGGAAGGAAAGTGTGCTTCGAAGTGCTAGACTTGGCTTCAAAATCAATGGGTTACTTTGAAGCCAGTATTTGCTAATATGTTAATCACTTTTGAGATCAAAGGCTTGCATATTAGCGAATACAAACCATGAAATTGGAAAAAATGAACCCATATTTTAATTTCAGAGGTTTTGAAAGCACATTTTTGGACTTTCTACAAAGAAAATTTCCTTCGAAGGAATATTTTACTACCTTTTAAGGAAAGAAAGTGTGCTTCGAAGTGTTTGACTTGGCTTCAAAATGAATGAGTTACTTTGAAGCCAGTATTTGCTAATATGTTAATGAGTTTTAAGATCAAAGGCTTGCATATTAGCAAATACAAACCATGAAATTGGAAAAGATAAACCCATTTTTTAATTTCAAAGGTTTTGAAAACACATTTTTGGATTTTCTAAAAAGGAAATTTCCTTCGAGGGAATATTTTACTACCTTTTGGGGAAAGGGATTGTGCTTCAAAACAGTTGACTATGCTTTAGGATAAATGGGTTACTTCAAAACTAGTAACTGCTAGTATAAGAACGAGTTTGAGGTCATACATATTAACAAATACAAACCATGTAATTGGAAGCAAGAAACCCATAATTTATTGAATAAATAAATGATTACATTGAGGGGCCTATTTGGTTACATTTGCAACTTCGTAAAAATAAGGAATGGAAAAGGTTATGAGGTCATGGAACTTAGTCCAGCAAAACTCAATGAATACATGTTCTCTCTCTAACCTTTCCTCTATCCTATCTAATTGGGGCTTCTCTAGCTGGTGTTCCCTTATTTGGTGAAAAAGCTGTTGGGCCTTCATCTCAAATTATGTTTGCTTCAGTGCTTGCTCCACCTCATCCATCCTATCCATCCCATCCATATCAGCATCCTCTCTGTATGCTAAATCATGGTTCTTGAAGTCTTCATATTGTTCAAAGAGATTCTCTGCTTCGTATTGGGTTTGAATACGAGTGGTAAAGATTTCTTCCAACGATTCACCAGTGGCCAATGCATTTTTATAGCAATTAAGAAGGAGAGGGAGTTGGTCCAGGAAGGTATGAAGTTATATTTGGGCCACTAGATTGAGGGTATGGCTTCGAGAGACTATATTACTATGAGGGATGTCATCTCAAAGCACTTCAAAGGATAGGTGGGAGAAGGCAGTAAGTAGAGTTTGGGCTTTGTACTCCTGGTAGGCAGTGGGAAAAGCTGGGGCTTGATAGGGGGCAAAATGCCGATCCTCAAAGAGGGTGAGCTTCAATTCCTCAATCCGGTTAGGATTATAAGGAATGAGAGGTGCAATTGGGTCCACTCCAAAGGAAGGAGGAAATTGGGGCTCATTCACACACTCTAACCAGTCAAAAGAGCCGAGTTTTGCCTTCTTGGCCAAGTAGGAGGGTCTCAGTCCTAGAGCTTCGATTAAGTGGGGAGTCTTCCGCACTATTTTGCTTGGCAAGGTGGAGGTATACCTTGCCGATAGTAAATTGTCTTCAAGGCAGCGAAGACAGTCAAATGGTACATAGGATTATAACACTAAGCTACGAGAAGAAGGAAGAACCAAAGTAGGGTCATCAAATTCAACAAATCTATGGTGAATTCGCTTGTTTGAGGTTGGGTTGGTTTCGGCCAGGCATTCCAACCATTAGTTTTGGTAGAGGAGGAGGCAACCTCATCCCAAGCAGAGACCTTTGGGACAGATGAAGAGCCTTCAAAGTCTATATGAGCAACTTTTTGTTCTAAAGGTGTATATTCTACAAAAACCTCCATAACTTGTATAAATGGAGAATGATAGGTATGGCTAATAAATGCATAAGAGTTCTTTCGAGATCGACCATCATTGTGCAAAACCTCTTCACATGCTTGATCACTGAATGAACATGTTTGATTAGCAATCAAGGATGAATCAGTCTCTTCGTTTGCATAGATAGTGGAAGTAAGGTTCAAGCACAAGGGGAAGTTTAGTGTTTTAAACATTGCTTGAAGGCGATTATACTTCCAGAACAATTAATTACCATGCACACCCTAGAACGTAGGTAGTAGGGCATCAATCCACTAATATTACCAAGTATTGGTTATATTAGTGTGGGGGGTAATGTTGGCCATATATTTTGTATCAGTGAGTCACAGCTTGACACGTGGTCCATCAAGGGTAACTTGAGGAATTAGTAAAGGTCTCCAATCATTAGAGGACATGTGGCAAATCATATCAATGGCAATGGATCTACGAAGTACTAGAACAATCAGAAAGAGTAAGGTGTCGTGGCTAAACATTTCTTGAAGATTTAAATCCAAATTCAAGAGGGAAGCTCAACTGCAAGAAATCGCGTAGTGACGGCAAAATGCTTGGAGCCATGTCCCATGATTATGGAAGTTACTTCGACAATTATCATCTACTTCGACAGTTATCAGGCACTTCGACGGTTACTACCAAGGCCTATAAATAGAGAAGAAAGCTGATAGTAGAGGACCTAGAACCAGATTCAAAAATCAGTTTACTTACTTTATATTTTTCCAATACTTTACTTTCAAGTTCTTTACTTTTCTGTACTGCATTTCAGTTTCTTAGGAGTAATTCTAAGTTAGTCTGTTCATGGCTATAAATTCCTTCGAAGCTGTGGAAATGTGAAGGTACTATTGTAAACATTTGTTTACTTAATGAAATTCGATTCTAACACTGTTCTCTCCTTCTTTTACTTTTGATTAGTACTTCTGAATTTTCTCCTAAAACAAGCCACCAATAAAAGTCTTCTTCATTGGGGCTAAGAGAATTTTGAAGCGATTGTCAGATTAATTGGTTGACATTTATTATTTTTGTAAGAGTTATTGATCGTTGCTAGCACACTGTAATTACATTTCTAGCCATCAAAAGCCAAAAAAGCCAACAGTTTTGTATAAAAAAATAAAATAGACGGTGAGAAAATAAACCATTAATTCAAAATTGTTTCAAATGCGTGGTTTCCGTTATTCGATCGACTTATTTTTTGCAAGAATAATATACTTGACAAATCCTAAAATTTAAACAGTTCAGATTATCGAAATAAGGCCCAAAAGAGAACCTATTGAGCCGAACTGGACTATCCTATCCGATTATGGACTGGAGACAGTCCAATCTCATACTTTAATTCATATTTTTCAAATTTATGGTGTATATTTAAATTTGACATGGTGTAAATCACAATATAAAGAAATCTAAAACACTCATTTCAAATTTTGCATATTTTTTGAAATTTTTTCTTTTTTGGTCTTCAATTTAAGAACCCTAATAATATATTTTTTTTTAGAAATATAAGGACAATAATAATTTATGTATTAATTTATGTCCTCCAAAACACATGGTGACAAAATTCTATAACTTTTTTAACTCATTTAAAATTTTGAAAATTCTATAACTTTTTTATCTAAGACACTATGTGGCATCCCCTATATTAGCACCTTTTTTTTTATTTTTTTTTTTTGGATTACATCACCTCTCTACTTTGTTTGCACATCTTTTCATAAAAATTCAAAAAAATATACTTATTTAGGGGCCATTTGGGAAAATACAAAAAAAAAAGAAGTCAAAAGCCAACTTTTAACTGATTTTGGGTCACGTCACATCTCACATAAAAAAGCCAAAAAAAACTAAAAAGACAGCTTTTAACCATCTTCTCAAAACACCTCTTAGATCATCCCAAATACCCTTAAATCTTTGTTTTTTTTTTAATTTTTAAAATTTGTATTTTTTAAATCATTTCCTCAAGATTTGTAAAACAATATTCATAATGAATACAAAATTCTATAAAATAAAATAAAATAAAAAAATGATGCCATTTCACTTACCTAAGACAAGTCAGTGAAATTTCAGTTAGTTAGTGAATTTCGATGACCAAGTCTGATTTAGTGAAATTTTGGTTAATCAATGAAATTTTAATGACCAAATCAGTGAAGTCATTGAAATTTCACTGACCTAGCCTAGTTCAATGAAATTTTAGTTGATTAGTGAAATTTCGATGACCAAGTCAATCAAAGTCAATGAAACTTCGATGAGAAAACTTGTTTAAGTAAGTGAAATTTTAAAAGTTCGATAACCAAGTCAGTAAAATTTCACTGACCTTTCACTAACCTAGGTTGGTGAATTTCAATTGGTCAGTGAAATTTCAATGACCAATTTAGTGAAATTTTATGAATATAATTTTTTTTTATTTATACAATTTCATATTACTCATGTATTTTGTTTGAAAGATCTTATCAATAGAATTCTAAAAATATAAATTTTATATTATTAAATTTTAAAGTTTAAAAATCACTTAAACAATATAAAAGATAGGACAAACAACTTAAACTACTAAAATAATAATACTGAGAGATCTTAACTAAAAATGGAAATTATTTCTTGGAACTCTCCTTCTACCAGATAAGCTCCCCTTCATAACTCATCTCTCTATACCTCTCCACACTCTTTTTATGGGTTTTAATTTGGACCTATACTGATGATCCAAACTGTCTATCTCATAGTCCCCACAATGAAGGTCATCCATGAAAATCGGACAATTATAAATATGGAAACAAATCACATTTTGTTTTGTAAAATAGATATTTAAATTTTATATTATATTTACCATTCATTTTATGAAACAAAAATTAATTTTTTTTTTGTATTTATAATTTTCTAATAAAGTTAATTTTTTTGCATGGATGACCTTTATTATTGGGCCTACGAGACAGACAGTTCGGATCATTGATACGGGTTCGGATTGAAACCTATACGAAAAAGTACAGAGAGATATAGAGAGATAAGGTATGAAAGAGATCTTATCCCTACCCAAAAAACTATATGGAAGATGTATTACTCCTTTTCTCTTTTTTTTTTTCTATATGTAGATAACATAAATAAATAGATAAAAGTTGTGTGAGAAAACGAAATCATTAATTGTTGAACTTAGGCAAGGTAGGCCCAGCACAAGCACTGACCAATAAACCCTACACAGTGATGGGCAGTATTAGTAGATACCATTACCCTGGCTTGGGTCCAAATAATATTTGTTCGACAGCCAAGAGAAAATAAATCAAAAAAAAAGAATCGAAATTTGTCAAGAATCAATAATCAAATGTGAAGATTTTTTCATGACAAATAATATCAATTTAAATATAGGGTTTAAATTCTAGAGTAATGTTACATACCTACACTTCTAATCTATAAATCTATTTACAATGATGTGGTAAGAGGGAGGGGCCTATATTATTAGATGTATAACAAATTAAAAATTGGCATGCATAATATCACATTATTATAGATACACTTGTGAGACTTGTTTGTGGATCTTAAATATTTTCTTAAATTCTAAGTTATTTTGTAGGTTAATACACTTTTAGTGCAGTTAATGGCTGCTGAGCAATGGAAAAGTTTGGTATCCTAGAATTAAGGGTCTAGATTTTACTAAGAATGAGTATGTGTAGTGGAAATTAAATTGATGAAGTGTGGCATTTACTAGTGAAATGAATTTGAACCATTAATTATTGTTTCTGGACAAATTTTGGGTAGATAATTATGGATTTGTAGTATTGTTGCCAAGCAATTGTCCAGTTAAACCCCCCCTCCCCCCAAAAAAAGGGCTAGAAAATACATTGAATGATTGAAATTAATTTTATATGTTAGTCAGTGTTTCAATACTCTCTAATGTTTTAAAAATCAAGTTGGTAAGAGAACCAGAAAAGGGATCAGGTGGGGAGACCACTAGTTCAACTTTTGAGCCAAATTGGAATCAAACCATAACGCCATAATTATTTTATAAATATATTGAAATTTATTTAATAATAACATAAGAATTAGGATACATTGATTTATTTTTTTAAAAAAAATTAAAGATAAATTTACAATTTCATAAATATATTATTATATATAAAATACATCAATTATATTAATGATTGAAAGAAAATGTAATATAGATATATATTTATCAAATATAAACAAAAGTTGAATATGGTATGGTAGTTATTTGTCATGCTACTTCCATCTGGTTCTATGCTCAATTCTCCCAAGCAACATAGTTTCGCAAATTTGCTTGCCATTTAACAAAATGGGAGCCCAACCGATTTAGTTGAACCGTACCCGGACTAAACTTTTAGTCTGGTCGATGGTTCAACCAGCCTGTCCAGTCCGATTTCAAAATATTGTTACTCGCACTAACATTTTTGATCGGAGAAACAGTACTTTTGGCGACTAACTTTTTAGCTACCAAATGATTTAGTACGGTAGTTATATGTTCAACAACCAAAAGTTTAGACCAAATATTTGTTTTTAATCATGTAGTCACTGTAGTTATATGTTCAAACGGCCAAAAGTTTAGTCATCAAATACTTGTTTTGTCGATTAATTCGATTAACGATTTTTTTTAGTCATGAATTACATTCTACGACCACATGTATTCACTACAACAAAACTAACTATTTACGGCTTCAACTTTATGGCATACATCAAATGCATGTCGTAATTAGTATACTCTACGACAATTTTTTTTTTTGGAAGTTGTTAATGGTTTTTCAATAACGAGATACATACCATGTAAGTTGTTAATTCATATATTTGTAGCATACAAAAATATACCGTAAAAATGTATATTTTCGAGACTTGAAAAATATGTCGTAAAATATTTACACTTAAGAAGATACACATTTCATGTTGTAAAATATTATAACTTTACCCGGCATGCATTAACATGTCGTGAAAACTTCTACCAAAAAAAAAAAAATCAATACGATTTTTTTTTTATGGCATGCAAAAGCATGCCGTAAAAATGCATATTTTTATAGCATACAAAATATGTTGCAAAATTTTTACATTTAAAGCGACATACATTTCATGTCGTAAAATATTATAACATTAATTTTATTTTTTTTTAAAAAAAAAACTTATTTTTAATTAATAACGCCGAGGCATCCCTAAATATGCATGTTTTTGCCTCAAACCCTCTCTCTCTCTCTCTCTCTCTAATTTTGCTATAATTTTTTTAGACTTATTTGGATATATTTATAATTTTATAAAAAAAAAAACAACTTTAAAGCTTGTCTAAAAAATTACTAAAAAAAGAACTATTTTTTGTAACATTAATTTTATTTTTAAAAAAGAACTTATTTTTAATTAATAAAGCCGAATTTCTGTGTCATCCCTAAACAGTCCGCCCAAGCCTTCATTGTCCGAATCCCCTCAAGCGCAACCGTCCGTGTTCAACTTGATTCGACCTGTGGGAGGCAAACACCATTTCATAAATTTAGAACTCACAGATTTCAAAAGAATAGATGCTTGAAAGGCTTCAACAATTTGTGAGGTGTAAGTTTGAATAAAAAAACAACTTTGTTGCCGGGCATGATTTTGTTTTCAATTTTTTTTTAATTTCTATCCTTCCAAAATCTACTACTACTCAGCAACACAAATATCATCGGTGGATCTCTCTCCATCATCATTTTCATTTTGTATCAACCTAGGGTTTCTTTCTCTCTCTACATACATGGCGATCCTTCTTCCTCCTTTGATCTGATCATCTCTCTCTCTCTCTCTCCCTCTTTTCAATCGAGTTCTCCAATTCATTGAGTCAATGGACGCGATCGACGAATTGGCTCAGCTCGCTGATTCGATGCGCCAAGCATCTGCTTTGCTTGCTGACGAAGATGTCAACAAAAACTCATCGTCCTCACGCCGCCCTTCCACTTTCCTCAATGTCGTTGCTCTCGACAATATTGTGAGTTGATTGATTTCAGAATCAATGATATATTGTATCGATGTTGAAATTTGATGCTTTTGTTAATTGATTAGATCTCTGGATCTAGCTGCATTTTTTGTCTTTATTTTGATTTCAATAGGTGCATCTGAGTCAGATGTAGAGAGAATTGTGTATCAATTTTTGGTGAACAAGTAGTTAAGAGAGAACTGAGTCAAATCAGGCATTTTTTTGTTGTGTTGATTGTGTAATTGCTTATTGGATATCTTATGATCTTTGGTTATTATTGCTCTCTCAGCATTTTGGTAGTAGTGCCTCAAGTATTGTTGATTCGATGAATTGAGTAGTATTATGCATGTAATTTGGTATACGAGCTAATGTTGCTGTTCACTTTGTTGTTAGATTGAGTGAATTGTACTGTCCTTGCGTGAATTGTAATTGGCATTTTTTTTTAATCTTTAATTTTAATTTTTATCTTGTGCTTTATGAGCTCAGATTTCTATTTTACTGTTTTATTAAAATGTAACATGTATGTGTGTAAGTGAATTTTGTAATGAATATAACTAGTGTTTATGAAATCTCTGGTGATTCTGGTTTGTTGATACAGCTCTTTTGTTTTATTGCTCTAGCTTACACATGCCACTTACACATTTGAATATACCCTTTCAAGGATTTTGTAGAAGCCATTACAGTGTAAAGCTATATAGACTTTGATTGGACTACTATGGGCAGGAGCACAGGAGCAGTTTGTCTAGAAGATTTTAGAGGCTTAGGGTGTATATAATGTTAACACAATACAATCATTACACAATCGAACTCTGAAACTCTGTTGTGTCTTTAGAGGCTTATGTTTTGAGAGTCAAGGGTATTTTGGTAAGTTTGAGATTGCTAGACATCCGTTGTGGTTATGTTTACAAGCATTAATATAGATCAAGTTGTGTTTACAACAAAAGTAACCTATGGTGATGAAAAATAGTGAATAAAATAAATTTTATCACTAAATAAGAATAATTTGTGACGAATTATAAAATTATGTCACATATAATAAAAAAATAAAAATAATTCGTGACGAAATTTATTTTTGTCAATAAATACTTCTTTTTAGGTGAGAAAAAATTAAGTTTTGTCATCAAAGGTTTTCCCGCTAATTTTTTTTGATGGTGCCAAAATTTTGAGCCTTTTGGTGAGAAAAAAATTTGCCACCAATAATAAAATTATTAGCGAGGAATATATTTTCGTCATCAATAATTTTACATTTTTTTTTTGAAAAACTTGATTTTAAATATTTTAAGATTATTTAATGAGAAATATATTTTAGTCAGTAATCAGCTTGTTTGGTTTTGGTTTTCAGAAAATAGTTTCAAAAAATTTTACTTTTTTATTTTTCGTATTTTAATAATTTCAATGAATTTTTTTAATATTTTAAGCTATTTTTTTTTTTTAAATTCTTAGACACGCCTAACATAAATATACTTTAAAAGTATAATGTTTGTGATTTTTTTTAAAAAAATACACTAAATATCAAAAAATAAAAAAAATTACGAAATTTTCCCCGCTTTTTTTACACTACAAATTTTTACACTAAATACAAATTCACTAATTTTAGAGGAAAATTTTTGACAAATTGGGACGATATAGGGTCCGATACCAATTCACCATAGACCTCATTTTAGGCACTAACTTTAAGTTCAGAATCAATTTCCTCGATATACTTGTCACAAATGAAGTCTTAAGTGCAAACTTCTGGCACTTACGTTAAATCATTTAAATCTAAGTTTGGCAAGATCCGCCGTGTTCATAAAAACTGCCCAAATTCAAGCAGCCAGTCAAAACTTGAAATACAAGACGAGATAAATGGGGAACAGTGCATTATTATAAACTTTAAAAATACAAATTATGAGTAGCCGAGCATAATAAGCCACATCAACGTAATCAAACTCTTTGCTAGAAATCTATTGACATCCCCCCCCTCTTTCTATCTACAACACAATAACCTACTGTTTACTGATTTGGCAGGAAGAACTCTTGAAATTTTTCATCTATTAGCTCTCCTGTTGAGGTGTTTCAGATGGGAGACATTGTCAACCCTGTAAGTTTAGATTCTTTCGTGAAAGAACTATTACATTAAGAATGCCGCTAGTGATGGTTTCATGGACAGATGGAGGCTCCCTTCCTCTGTACTGAAACTGGGTGCTTTCTTATGCTATGGCACTAACGCTCTGAATCTTATATGCTTGAGCTTACTACTCTTGACAGGGTCTCCTTTAGGCTGTGGGTGCTTTGGCATGAAAGCAGCTCTTTATTCCTCTAATGAGCTTCTTTTGCAGTCCTGCTGGTACTCTTGAGGGTCTGGGGTTTGAGGTGATGTGATATTTTAGGTTTGAGGGTGAGTGTTGTGAGCCCAAAATGCCTTATCCATATTGCATTGTTCTCATATGCTTTATCATAATTGTTTTCTCTGCAGTGTCTAGCTAGTACTGCTATGTAAAGGAGAATGAGGGTTGAGATTGGTGCAGGCCAATATGTCTAGAGTTACTGTATTTTTGGATATTTGAGTGATGTGAGTTCCTATATGTGGCGCTGAGTGAAAGTGATGACATATGTTTTTACTCATTGTTTCTCTACGAGGTGTGTCCGAGGCTGGCTTTGGGTGAGGGAATTCTTCTGGTTGTGCGTTGAGTGATTCAGGATATATTTGTGTGAGTTGCCTCTTCCTGTGTGGGTTGAGTGAGTCGAGCCCTTATATGTGTTTGGGGTGTGTTACCTGCAAATGAAATAGAGTATTGTTCCAAAAGTATTGATAATTTCTCCTTCACTATCAATTTAGAGAAAAAAACATTTGGGACCTATCTATCTCTCTTCCCCTCCTCATGATCTACCTCTTGTCGTCAATAGTGGCTCTCTCCATCTCTTTGAGTGTACATCTTTGTTTACTTATTAATTGGCAAGTTATAAAATAAAACAAGAAATATACAAGATTACACGAGAGGCATTCCATAAGGCCAACAACAACCCCAACCCCAAAACAAAGAGGCCAAGAAGCTAACCCTAGCGAAAAGAACCAGCAAAAAAAATAACACTAAGCAACCTACCCAAGGAAACACAACAAACAAAACAAGCCTACAAAAAGATGCAGACTCGATGCCCACAGAAGGCACCAGCAAAGCACTTCACTAAGACTAAATTTAGGCCTACTTGATTCTTTCCTCTTAACAACACATCTTTGGAATGGGCTATATTTCCCTTGTGCAGATAATTGGCAACTTTAGGTTCTTTGTGGTCTAAGTTTGGTGAGAGATCATTCATCGATTCATGCTATTCATAGTATTCTAGGTCAGTGCTGTTATTGCAGAAAACAATCCTTTGACATTGTGACCTATGGTTAGCTCTTGGGAAATTAAGAGTTAAGTTGATAACTTCCTCTTCCCTAAAATCCCAGTCAGGATTGATGATAAAGTTCTGTGACTCACTGCCCCAATGGTGGAATTCTCTATCAAATCTACTTGGAATCTTGAGGAAATCTTTGCCAAAGTTCCTTGGGCTCATGTTAGTATTGGGGCTCACGTATTCTATCCAAAGAGCTAGCTTTGTTACTTGGATGGCTATTTCACTGGAAGGCTTAATACAGGCGATAGGCTTTATCTACTTGGTTTATTAACCCAACATTGAATTGTTGTCTTTTGCCAGAACACTTAATGAGATATAAATCATCTATTATTTTCACATGTCCATCTCGAATAGAGTCGTGGAGTCAGCTTGAAATCTAGTGATTAATGAATCTTGGCCTAGTTCCCTCTTTGGCCTGTTAGTTGAGTGGAACATATCTCTAAGCTGTTAAGGGGAATTCTCATGGGCATAATGTAATTTCTAAGCTTGTTTTTACTGCACAATTTACCAGCTGTGGCTTGCTTAGGATAATAGGATTTTTTTATAATGAATGTACGCTGAAGAAGTGGTTATCAATGAGAATTGTGGATATAATCACGATATCGAATGATTTCATTGTCAACTTGAAAGTTAATTTCCAACTCATACTGCGTTTCTAAGCAGAATAGAGGCTGCTCACGATCCATCTTGAAGGACAGTCTGGTGCTGGGAAGCAGCAAAATATGAGGGATGGGGAGTTTAGTATGATGTGGGTTGATGTGGAAGGTGAGCAGATTTGTTTGTTACTCGAACAATCTTCTAATGTTGCAGGTCTGTAAAAAGCTGGAGTGTGAATCTGATATAATATACTTAGAGCTTGAAGTGATATAGTGGGGACTTGATCATACCGTTACTTGAAGTCACCAGTGAGAGAGTTGCCTAAATTGTTTTCTTTATTATGGTATCTTCTAGTTTCTTGTTTTTTGCAAGTACATGGAAAGGCTATACATTGAATGGATTGTGAGTGTAATAATTGTGGGTTGAGTGGCTGTGGAACTGATATATGTGTGGTCAATCAATTCCCGAGGGTTGTGGATTAAAAATTGGTGGTTGAAGTCTGAAATTAGCTATCATATAATGTGTGTGTTGGTTACTTTGTTGTATTCTACACAGAGGGCAGGCTTCCTGTTTGGTCATGTAACTTAATCCATTTTCTATATTGGGGCAGGTTCCTCTATTATCTCCCAAGTCTGACTTGGAATGGTGCAAATTGTAGAGCAGTGCTGGCAGTGACATAGAGGATGGCATTATATTGTGACTCTGTTACGAAGGCGTGTATATCTTGAGTTATGGCTGCGGACACAATGCAGAATGACAGGCTTTTCTATTGAGTTTGTATATATTTTTTGTCACTTTTTGCTCGTTACAGAGCCTTTTTTGGGTCTACCCTTGCGGGATGTTGCAAGGAAAAATTCTCGGTATTTGACGACAACCCTTTTGGTTTGTTTGACCTTTTTCTAGCCCACATATGCATAGTATGAGGCCCCACGCTGCACAGGTTTATGCTCACTGATTGAAACAGATTTATCTTTCCATTAGGCGTTTCTATTGTGGGTTTTTTTGTGTACTTGGTGAACTTTTTGAGGGCCCACCTATGCATACAGTTTATTGTTTATCTCTATGAGCCGTTTTCTCTCTTTGGTTTAGTTTGCTGTTTCTGGCAGTTTATATCCTCTGGTTATGTTGAGTTCTTGGCTCAGGTCTGGAGCATACCCTTGTAGCTTTGTGTAATTTTCTTGTCTTTATTTTATGAACTTAGTTCACCCAAAATAACGCCACTACTAAACTAAAAATAAATTAAACCTAGCAGAAAAAATAAACCACAAAAGAGAAAGCCAACCAGAGGGAAGCAAGCCTTCTCAGCCAGGCCAACCAGTTCCGCCAAAGCAACACCACAGCAGGCCACCACAACCACTAGCAGCAGCAAGCAAACCCACAAAGCACGAACTACACTCCAAAAAGTAGAGAAGGACCAACTGAAGACCCATTTCCCACCATCCAGCGCTAGCACATACAAGAAGACATGTCAACGGCAACATTGGCAAGCAGCCAACAAGCAACTTGACTAGCAGGCATGGACATGATTACCTGATGGAAGACGGGCTCATGAACATGCTAAGAAAGCAGAAGGATTAACAAACTAAATCCATGTGCAGCTCACATTGCATTCCATGGGTTCTTAGATGGTTGGAACCTGGAGCACACAACAATACAAGGTTCAATATCACGATTATGTAATTGTCATATCTGTCAACCTCTTTCCTTTATTTGGAAAAATATGAGGCCAATGATTCTTGATATTCTTAATGACTTGGTTAATGGACTATATTTGATTGTGTAGGCTCGGTTATAATATCTAAGATCATCTTCCTTTGTCAAAATTTGCGATTATTGGAAATGTTCTGATAGGATCTACCTCTTACCAATTGTTGTGTAAGTGCTGCTAAGCAAAGATAAAATATGGAACAGGATTTGGATGCCATTGAGAACTATAGTGGGATATAAAAGCTGCCCCATGCAATGTGCGCAGAGGAACCTAAAGCTCCTACCTCTTCACTGGCAGTTAGAGCCACCCGAGCCTATCTCATAAATAAACCAACCATTTGATCTTATGGAAGTAATGACCAAGCTTCTATTTCCACATGTCCATGGTGGGTTGAAGTAGGTAGAAACTATTTCTCCGTATTTATATGGTAAGGTAAAGAAAAAAAATAAATAAAAAGAAAACTCCAACACAAGGTAAGAGACACACATAAACAAAGAGAGATGGGGTCTGTGAAATTGTTTAACAGAAGGGACCTAAAACAGCCTGCGAAGGAGGAACTAACTTCAAGAGACAGACTGCCCACAGCCAAACTAAAACAAAGGCAAGAATAATTGCAGTAGCAAAGCGTCAAGCATCTACCAAGGATCCTCAAATAGCTAGGCAGGTATCCAAGAAGATCGCAGGAGGCAAGTTCAGCTAGCCAAGGATGATCATAGAAAGCAAAGGAACAATCCAACTCATAACCTAAGTAATCAATTATATTTTATTTCAAATAACCTAAGTATAAAAACCATACAAATAAACAGATATTAAACAAACATTCAAATATAGAGAGGAGTTGAACGCCTAATTTTATTAAAAAAATACTGAGTTAAATAGCTTATATGAATGACTCAGAAAAAGAACAAACAAGCGTCAACTTTTCGCTAAAACTTGATTTGAATTGCAAACTTGCAATAGTGCTTTAGTCGGCGGAGCAAGCCAACAAGGATTTTTGCTAATTATAACAAGCCAACCATTTTCTAATTAGATAACAAACTTGTGATTGGGTCAATCTTAATTTACGGTTCATTATTAAGTGCCAGTTGCATTTAAAAATATTTCCTACTGATTAGGCAAACAACAACTTCAGAACCTCAATTAAAGATCTGAGGAAACAAATGAGACCAAATAACAAGAACATCTTAATAATGAACTTTCAAGGCAAACCAGATTCAGACCCGCAAAAAAGCATTGAAGCACTTTTGGAGAATTTGAAGTGACTGCACTCAAAGCAAACGCTGCTGCATATATAACGTGCTCTGTTGTCTATCTGTGTATATCAATGTCAATCTTTGCGGCAATATAATACTTGCCTAATCATGCTAAAATTTAGAGGCGAGAATGGCTGTGGCATATAATATTTATCAGCAATATGTACAAATTTTTCAAAAAAATACTTAGAAAACATTTAATAAATTACTATGATAAACACAGTCATTTCTAGATAAGATTCCACATCATACTATTTTAACTAGTATATCAATATAAATTCATATTAGATAAAATTTCAGATACCTTTTTTGTGTATATGCATATATCATATATCAGCAATCACTAATTTATTCACAGATTTTTTCACAAAATAATTGTCTTCCAAAATTTTATATTACAGATTCATAAATCATCAACATCATAATTCTTTCACAAAATTTTTACAGATAATGTCTCCACAATTCTACTCAAAAAGTTAACCAGGAAAAACAAACAACAAAGAAGGATCCTAGTTTTTTGTTAGATATTGGAAAAAGTATTGATGCATATATGTCGAATCTATTAATACAGCAAAGGCAATACATTTTTCTTCGGAAGAATAGAGAGAAAAACAACCAGATTTGAAAAAAAAAAAAAATGCAGCAAAGAAGACAAGAAGAATATGCTTACATGATTGAAAACTCATATTTGAATCTCTCTTTAAACCGCATCACAAAACTCAGATTTGAACGAAGATTGCAAACCCCATTACAAAACATGTGAACAATACGTAAATCAAGGGAATATATCTATCTCTTCTCTTCCAGCCAGAACACGCAGAACAACACCAAATCTCAAGAACAGCAAAAGGTTCCAAATCTTAAAGACCCATTTCGTGAAAAACACTCAAAGAAGAACCCAAAACAAGCAGAATAAGGCCTCGGTTTGAGGAAATAAGCTAATTAGCTAACTTTTTGGTTATTATGGCTAAAAGTATGAGCTAAAAAAAAACTAGTATTATTTGCACGATGAACTCTTTTGTTTTTTTACGAAAAGATGGCAAAGAGTAGAGAGAAAAAAAGAATTCTTATTTACTTTTTGTAATGTGCTTGTTGGCCTTTTCTGGCTTTTTTTAATAACTATTTTGACTTCTTTGGGCTAGCCGGACCTGTTGCCCGAAACGAGGCCTAAGAGAGAGAGAGCAGAAAAAGCAGAAGGGAGAAATACGTACTAAATCGGCAAGAAAGAGAAGAATGCGCGGTTTACGGAAAGACTACTAGTGCGCGGTGGCGACCGACAAGGCGTAATAAAGCCGACGACGAGGCACGATCACACGTAGTGTGGGAGAGAGCAAGAGGTTGAGGAGACAAATAAATCCTATTTTGAGAGAGAGAGAGACGAGCAGAGAAGAGAGAGAAGAGAGATGGAATAAACGGAAAAAAGAGAGATTGATACGATGATAGAACAGGGTGAAAAAAATTAACTGCCCTACTTTTTCTTCATTGCGCTTAATATCATCAACTATTTTGCCATCAAAAATTGAGAACATATATTTCCTATAAAAGATTCAAAAATATCTAAAAAAAAATTCGTGCCGACATATATCCTTCACAAATAATTTTATAACTAGTGATAAAATTTTTTCTTCACAAAAGTCCCAAAATTTTCGAAACACCATCCAAAAAAATCTTAGCGGAAATTTTTTGCTAACCAAACTAAACCTTTTTTTCCACACTAAAAGAAAGTACTTTATTGAGCAAAAATAAATTAATTCGTCCATCTAATCACTTTTATTCTTTATTGATGTGACAAAATTTATAAATCTCCTCAAGCATCTATATTTATGTAGTGACCAGAAATTTATTTCTTCACTAGTTTTTGTCACCAAGAGGTGCTGATGGAAGAGAACGAGGCCTACAAGAAATGTGCAACAGCCGAGCTCAGAGATCGCGACATCGGCAACATCTAGCTGAAGGAGGAGAACAGGCGCTCGCACTGGCACGAGAGCAAGAAACACGATTGAAGCGAGAACTAACCAGTGTTTTGTTTTGAGAGGAGTGATAATGAGAGGCGGAAAAAAAAAAAAAAACACGAAACAAAAATAAAACAAAATAAAAAAGGGGGGGGGGGGAAATTTAGTAATTATTTTTTTTCTG
>NW_021025411.1:1705927-1717537 GCF_004153795.1 Camellia sinensis
ATCGGCGTGGCCGAGGAAGCACGTTGAAGGGAGGACTAACCAGTGTTTTGTTTTGAGAGAGGATATGAGAGGGAAAAAAAAAAAAAAACAACGAAACAAAAAAACAAAATAAAGAAAGGGGGGGGGGAGGAATTATAATCTATTTTTTCTGGCCTCCTCCACCACGTTGATTGCCATCGTCGTCGCTTTATTAGCCTTGTCGGTTGCCACCGCCACTAGTAGTCTTTCCGGTAACCGCCGCATCTTCTCTTCTCGCCGATTTAGTACGTGATTTCTCCTTGCTCTTTTTCTGCTCTCTCTCTCTTAGGCCTCGTTTGGCAACAGGCCGGCTAGCCAAAAAGTCAAAAAGTTATTAAAAAAGCCAAAAAGCCAACAATCCATACCAAAAAGTAAAAAATTCTTTTTTCTCTCTACTTTTTGCACATCTTTTCGTAAAAAACCAAAAAGTCATCCCAAATATACTAGTTTTTTTTAGCTCATATTTTAGCCAAATAACCAAAAAGTTACTAAATTAGCCTATTCCCAAACGAGGCCTTATTCTCTGTTTTGGGTTTCTTTGTAGTGTTTTTCACGAAATGGGTCTCTAGATTTGGACCTTTTGCTTCTTGATTTGGTGTTTCTGTGTTTTCTAGGGCTGGAAAGAGAAGATATATATATTCCCTTGTATTGTTCACATGTTTTGTAATGGGTTTTCAATCTTGTTCAAATCTGAGTTTTGTGATGGGTTTTTAAGAGAGATTCAAATATGAGTTTTCAATCATGTAATGCATATTCCTTCATTTCTTCTTTTGCTGCATTTTTTTTTTTTTTCAAATCTGAGTTTGTTTTTTTTCTCTATTCTTCCGAAGAAAAGATTGCTTTGCTTATTAATAGATTGACATATATGCATCAATTACTTTTTCCATATCTAACAGAAACTAGGATCCCATTCTTTGTTTGTTTTTCCGGTTTAACTTTTGAGTAGAATTGTTGGAGACATTATCTAAAAATTTTGTGAAAGAATTATATGGTTGATGATTTAATGAATTTGTGAATAAAATTTTGTGAAAGAATCTGTGAATAAAATTAGTATTGCTGATATATGATATATGATATACACAAAAAAAGGTATTTGAAATTTTATCTGAATATGAATTATATGATATACATTTAAAATTAGTATGATGTGAATCTTATCTAGAATGACTGTGATTTATATATATATTTATCTAAATGTTTTCTAAGTATTTTTTAAAAAAACTTGTAATATTGCTGATAAATATTATAGCCAGAGCAATTCTGCCTCAAAATTACATGATTAGGCAAGTATATATTGCCGCAAAGATTGACATTGATATACACAGATAGACACAAGCATGTTATATATGCACATGTTTGCTTTGAGTGCAGTCCACTTCAAATTCTCCAAGTGCTCATGCTTTTTTGGGTCTGAATCTGGTTTGCTTGAAATTCATTATTATATAGTTCTTGTAATTTGGTCATTTTTTTCCAGATCTTAATTGAGGTTCTGAAGTGTGTTTGTATATCAGTAGGAAAACTTTTAAATGCAACTAGCACTTTAATAATGAACCGTAAATTAAGATTGACCAAACACAAGTTTGTTATCTATTAGATAATGGTTGCTTGTTATATAGCAAAATCCTTGTTGGCTTGCTGGACCAAAACACTATTGCAATTTGCAATCAACCAAGTTTAGGAAAGAAGTTGACCTTGTTTTCTTTTTCTGAGTCATTCATATAAGCTATTTAATCAGTATTTATAAAATCAGGGTTCAACTCCTCTCTATATTTGAATGTTTGTTTAATATCTGTTTATTTTATTGGTTTTTCTACTTAGGTTATTCATAAAAAAATAAAATCGATTACTTAGGTTATGAGTTGGATTGATTCCTTTGCTTCTGTGATCATCCTTGCTAGCTGGACTAGCCTCCTGATTCTTCTTGGATACCATGCCTAGCTATTTGAGGATCCTTGTAGATGCCTGACGCTCTGCTACTGCCATTATTTCTTGCCTTTGTTTTAGTTGGCTGTGGGCATCTTCTCTTTGAGTAATTCCTCCTTGCAGGCTGTTTTGAGGTCTCCTTCTGTTAACAATTTCATAGACCCCATCTCTCTTTGTTTATGTGGTCTCTACACTTGTGTGGAGTTTTCTTTTCATTTAGCCTTACCATTTAATATACATAGAAATAGTTCTACCTACTTCACTCCAACTATGGACATGGGAAATAGAAGCTTGTCATTGACTTCCATAAGATCAAATGGTTGGTTTTTATATGAGATAGGCTCGGGTGGCTCTACTCCAGCAAAGATGTAGAGAGCTTTTAGTTCCTCTGCGCACATTGCATGGGGTGCAGCTTTACATCCCACTATAGTTCTTAATGCATCAATCTGTTCCCATATTTTATCTTTGCTTAGCAGCACTTACAGCAACAATGGTAGAGGTAGATCCTATCAGAAACATTTCCAATAATGCAAATTTTGACAAAGGAATGATTAGATATTAATAACCGAGACCTACACAATCAAAATAGTCCATAACAAGTCATTAAGAAATCAAATCATTGGCCTCATATTTTTCCAAATAAAGAAGAGGTTAGATGATACAAATACAATATATCAGTGATAATTGAACCTTTATTGTTGTGTGCTCCAGGTTCCAACCATCTAAGAACCCATGAATGCATGTGAGCTGCACATGGATTTAGTTTGTTAATCTCTGCTTCTCTTAGCCATGTTCATAGCCCGTCTTCCATTAGGTAATCCATGTCCATGGCACTGCTAGTCCAAGTTGCTTGTTTGCTGCTGCCTATTTGCCTTGATTTCTTGTATGTGCTAGCTGCTGGATGTAGGAAAATGGGTCTTCAGTTGGTCCTTCTACTTTTTTGGATGTCTTGTCTTTGGTGGGTTTGCTTGGCTGTTGCTATGGTTGGTGTGGCCTGCTGTGGTGTTGCTTTTGGCGACTAGTTTGGCCTGCTGAGAAGGCTTGCTCCCTTGGTTGGCTTCTCCTTTTTGTGGTTTTATTTTTTCTGCTAGGTTGATTTATTTTAGTTTAGTAGTGCTTTTTTTTTTTTTGGGTGAATAAGTCATAAAATAAAGACAAGAAAATTTACACAACTACAAGGGGTATGCTCCAGGACCTAGCAAGAACTATACATAACCAGAGGATAAAAACCTGCCTAGAAACAGCAAGCTAAATCCAAAGAGAGAACAACGGCTCATAGAGATAAACAACTAAAACTATGCATAGGTGGGCCCTCAAAAAGGATCACTAAAGTACCACAAAAAAACCCACAATAGAAACCCTAAGGAAAATAAAATCTGGTTGCAATCAATGAGCATAAACCTGTTCAGGGGCCTCATACTATGCATATGTGGGCCAAGAACAAAGCCAAACAAACCAAAAGAGTTGTCGCAAATACCAGAATTTTTCCTTGCACATCCCGCAAGGGTAGACCCAAAAAGGCTCTGTAACAGAGCAAAAGTGACAAAATAATATATACAAACTAATAGAAAAGTCTTGTCATTCTGCATGTATGTCCAGCAGCCATACTTCAAGATAACACCCTGTACAGTAGTCACAATATAACCATCCTCTATGTTACTGCCAGCACTCTCTACAATTGCACCATCCAACTTCAGACTTGGGAGATTAATAGGACCTGCCCAATATAGAAAATGGATTAAGTACAACCAAACAGGAAGCCTGCCTGTGTAGAATACAACAAAGTAACCAACAGACAATATATGAGCTAATTTCACTCAACCCACAATTTTTAATCTCACAACCCTCGGGAATTGATTGACCACACATAATATCAAGTCTCACACCACTCAACCCAGAATTATAACACTCACACCATTCAATGTATAGCCTTTCCATGTACCTGCAAAAAACAGAGAAACTAGAGATACCAATAAAAGAAAACATTAGGCAACTCTCTCACTGTGGACTCAAGTAAAGGTATGAATATAGTCCCCACTATCACTCAACTCTCAATGGTATATAATAGTTCACACTCCAGCTTTTTACAACCTGCAAAAATTAGAAGATTGTTAGATAACACACAATATCTGCTCATCTTCACTCAACCCACATATACTAAACTCCCATCCCTCATATTTCTGCTGCTTCCAGCACCATGACTGTCCTTCAAGATGGAGTGAGGCAGCCTCCATTTGCTTAGAAACCAGTTATGAGTGGAATGAACTTTCAAGTTAGACAATGAAATCATTCTATATCTGATCATATACACAATTCTCTTGATAACCACTTCTTCAGGGTACATTTCATTATTAAAAATCCTATTATTCCTAGCAAGCCACAGCTGGTAAATTGTGCAAGTAAAAACAAGCTTAGAAATAATAGTGCCCATAGAATTCCCCTTAACAGCTTTAGAGATATGTTCCACCAACTCAGGCCAAAGAAGACTAGGCCAAGATTCATTAATTATAGATTTCAGCTGACTCCACACTCTATCAGAGATAGGACAGTGAAAAAATAGATGATTATGATCTTCATAAGTGTTCTGGCAAAAGACACAATTCACATGTTGGGATAAACCAAGTAGATAAAGCCTATCCCCTGTATTAAGCCTTCAGTGAATAGCCATCCAAGTAACAAAGCTAGCTTTGGGATAATACGTGAGCCCCAAACAACATGAGCCCAAGGAACTTTGGCAAAAGATTTCCTCCAAGAATTCCAAGTAGATTTGATAGAGAATTCACCATTGGGGGCAGGAGTCCACAGAACTTTATCATCATCCTGACTGGGATGTAAGGGATAGAGGAATGTTATCAATTAACTCCTTAATTTCCCAAGAGCTAACCACAGGCCACTTCCAAGAGTTTTTCTCAATAACAGCACTGACCTTAGAATCACTATGAATAGCAGAATCATAGATGATCCTCTCACCAAACTTAGACCACAAAGAACCTAAAGCGTGCCAATTATCATGCCAAAGGAAAGTATTACGCCCATTCCCAAAGATGTGTTTGATAAGAGGAAAGATAATAGGCCTAAAATTTAGTTTAGTAGTGCTTTGCTGGTGCTTCTTTGTGGGGCATTGAGTTCTGCATCTTTTTGTTAGGCTTTGTTTTGTTTGTTGTTTTCCTTGGGTAGGTTGCTTAGTTATATTTTTTGGCTGGTTCTTTTCGCTAGGGTTAGCTTCTTGTGCCTCTTTGTTTTGGGTTGGTTTGTTGTTTGCCTTAGGAATGCCTCTTGTAATCTTGTATATTTCTTTGTTTTATTTTATAACTTGTTCGATGTAATAATAACAAAGATGTACACTCCAAAGAGAGGAGAGAGCCACTTTATTGATGACAAAGAGGTAGATTCATGAGGGAGGGGAGAGAGATAGATAGGTCCCAAATTTTTTTCCCTAAATTGATAGTGAGGGAGAAATTATTCATTACTTTTGGAACAATACTCTATTTCATTTGCAGGTAACACACCACAACACATATAGGGCTCACTTCACTCAACCCACAAAGGAAGAGGCACTCAACAAAGATATATCCTGAATTCACTCAACGTACAACCAAAGAATTCCCTCGCCAAAAGGCCAGCTTGACAACCTGTAGAGAAAACAATTAGTAAAAACATATGTGCTCACTTTCACTCAGCCCACATATAGGAACTCACATCACTCAAATATCCAAGAAATACAGTAACCTAACATATCTGGCCTCACCAATCTCAACCCTCATTCTCCTTACAAGCAGTACTAGCTAGACACTGCAGAGAAAACAATTAGATAAACATATGAGAACAATGCAATATGGATAAGCATTTTGGGCTCACAACACTCAACCCTCAACCTAAATATCACATCACTCAGCCCTCAGCATCCCTGAAGAGGTACCAGCAGGACCTGCAAAGAAGCTCATTAGAGGAAATAAGGAGCTGCTCCAGCCAACAAGCACCCACAGCCTAAGGAGACCTGCAAGAGTAGTAAGTCCAAGCATATAAGATTCAGAGCGTTAGTGCCATAGCCATAAGAAAGCACCCCAGTTTCAGTACAGAGGAAGGGAGCCTCCATCTGTCCATAAACCAATCACTAGAGGCATTCTTATTAAAGTTCTTTCACAGAAAGAATTCTAAACCTTACAGGGTTGACAATTCTCCTATGAAACACCTCAACAGGAGAGCTAATAGATTGAAAAATTCTAGAGTTTCTTTCCTGCCAAATACAGTAAACAGATAGGTTATTTGTTGTAGATAGAAAGGGGGGGGGATTGTCAATAGATTTCTAGCAAAGGTTTATTAGCTGATGTGGCTTGATTGTGCTAGTCCTACTCCATAAATTTGTTATCTATTTAATTACGTTTACTAATATTAAGTAATTGTGCAAACTGTTTTGTTTCCCTAGTTTTCCCATCCTGAGAAATTTCCTTGTTATGTTGGAAAGTTTTGACTGGCTGCTTGAATTTGGGCAGTTTTATGAACCAGCGGATTCTTACAAACTTTAGATTTAAATGTTTTACTAAGTGCCAGATTTTGGAACTTAAGACTTCATTTGTACAAGTAATAGGAAAATTGATTCTGAACTTAAAGTTAGTGCCTAGAAATGAGTTTATGGTGAATTGGTGATCAGGACCCTATATCTGTCCATTTACTACTTATGTTATTGAATAATACATTATAATTACCACTGCATTTGATAAGAGAGGAAACACTTTTTTTGGCAGTGGGATATATATTTAATGAAAATTGGAATATTACACCCTTAAATTAGCATATCTTGCTTTAACTTCTCTGGACTTCGTATATAGTTGAGTGAAGAGAAAACCAAACAGAGTACGAACTGCAGTAATAGGCCATAAGTACTAAATTTTAGTCTTAGGGCATTCATTGGAATTGTCGCATGTGGCTATCAATTCTATTGGTATCGTTCATTTCTTATATGCACAGCTCCTTAAGTGCATTATTAAGTTCCTCTCTAGAATTTAATCACATTTTGTTTACCGAGTGCAGATTGTTTACCGAGGTCTATACAATGTAATTGATAATATGTTAATGTTTTTCTTGTTTATTTTTTTTGCAGATTGGTTTTTGATGACGTTTGGAAGCATACTTGCAAATCAAAATCAAGTATCGAATTTTTTTTTCCTTAACTGATACTTCTACAAATCAAGATCGAGTGTTGATGTTTTTTTATAGACTCCATGTTAGTTCATTTTGGGATTTGCTTTGATGATTTTTTTGTTATACTTAATGGATTATTATTAAGGCCAAGTTTGGGAAGACTAAATAAGTGTACTTTTTAACTTTTATTATATTATGTGTAGAAAAAGTAGAGAGGAGATGTTGATTGATGTGACCTAAAAAAGATAAAAAGATGAAATAAGTACACTTATTTTGTTTAGCCAAACTTGGCCTAAATTTGTTTGATTGATATATTTTGATTTATAATATAAATTGTATAGTGATTTTTTTTGTGGAGCGGTGTATAATAGCTAGTGGATTTCTTAGTACATTTAAAAGCCTTTTGGGATATGAACAGGGATATTTGTGAAATAATAATCTAAATTGAAATATAAAATACGGGACAAGTTTAGTGACGAATTTTTTTCGTCATTTGTACTTGTTATTATGACAAAGTGATTATTCGTCACTAATAAATTTTTTTTGTGACAATTTATTGCAACTTATATATGAAAGTTTTCATTGATTTTGTTGTTTGGTGACTAAAAATTTCGTCACGGATATATATTTTTGTCACGAAATATATTGTCACCCATGTATGACGTTTGGAGACGAAAAATTTCGTCAACTTTACATTTTACTGTGACAAAATTATTTTTTCATCAATGATCAACATGTGAAATTTATTTGTCAACTAAAGTTATAATATGGTACGGAATAATTATTTGGTGACAAAAATGATGATTTTTGGCGACAAAATATTATTTTATTGGTGACAAAAAGTTTCGTTACTGAAGTAATTTCATTGGTGACGAAATTATTTTTCGTCACGATGCTTTTTAGTGACAAACATTCAATGACGAAACCAGTGAGGAAAATATTTCCTTACAAATATCTATAGTGACGAAATTAGCTCTTTGGCGACACAAAAAATTCGTCATTCAAGACCCAATTTATTGTAGACTTATATATGGTCTACATTCCTTAATTTGGCATCTTACTATAGAATCAAGAGATGCTCTTGAATAATTCCAATTATCCTTCATCTTTTTTGTCTTTTTTTTATCCTACTTCCATCTTTTGACCACTAGAAGAAGTTTTCTCTGCATTTGTTTAAGCCACTGGGTGCTAGTTTTCTTGGTCCCATCTATCTTACAAATAGCTATTCTTTTTGCTTGTTCTAGTCTATACTTGCTGTGCTTATGTGCTGATCATCTAGTTTATGCAGGATATCTTGCTTGTGCTCGCTGTTCAAGCTCAGGAGTGCTTGTCCTTGTCAGGAGTGCTTGTCCTTGTTGAACCAGTTTCAACTGTTAACGGTGGAGATCAGCACCTAGCACCTCCTAAAACTGAACGATGTTCAAACTGTTCAGGTTCTGGAAAGGGTAGACATTTGGGATTTTGGTTTCCGTATTTGTTTAATGAATGTCAAGAACTGGTAATTGTTCTTTGCCACCACTAGTGTAAATCAGGTAATGTTACAGGCTCAACTCCTCATTCACATATAAGATGGTGGGATATGTGGTGGGTAATTCCTGGGTCGATTGAGGCTTTGTTTCAGTGGTGGGCAGGGGCTTTGGTTAAGAAAAAAGAGGTGAAGGTGTGGAAAATTGTGCCGCTAGTTTTATTTTGCCAATTTGGTAGTTAAGCAATGATATATTGTTTAACAGTGGCCATCCTAATTTTGATGATTTGGAGGACATTGTGAAGACCAGGATTGCATTTTGGGCTAAGAACAATTTACCAGGTGTGCAGTACGGAGTGCATGATTTTGTTCATAGGTCAGACATTGCTTGAGGTGAAGGGTGTTTACTGGGGCACTGTGGTGGCAGTGTTCTGGGACGCCTTGTGCTTGTTTTGCTGTCAAGTCCTGCTGTTGCTGTGTGTGTAGTCCAGTTGCTGGGTGCGTAGTCCCACTGCTGTGGTCTTGTTATGGGAAGCCCTCTGCTGGTGTTTTTGCTGTTATGAATTGCTGCTGCTGGTCCTATAGTTGCTGGTTCTCTTGTTGCTGGTGTTTGCTGTCATGTGTAGTAACAGTTTGCAGTAGTAGTGTGCTGCTGTAGCTGTGTACTTGGTGCACTTATCAGTTTGTTAGCAGTCCTGTTATAGCTTCTGTGTTGTTTGCTTGCTGGGTTGTCATGCAGTTGCTAATGTTTGCGGGGTTGAAATGCTGTCGCTGATGTTTGCTGGGTTGACACGCTGTTATAGCTGTTGTTTTGCTACCTTGGGTGCTGTTGGTGCTGCTGTCTATTGGTGCTGCTTGTTGCTACCTAGGGTGTTAAATACCGGTGCCTCTTCCTGTGGCAAGGAGTTTGATGGTGTATTGTTTGGAAGTTGCTGGAAGATTTTACGAGGGAAGGAGGTGGCAGAGTTGGATGGTTGTCCTTGCGGTGTGGTTGGTCTGTTTTTTACTGTTTTTCTTTTTGTTTCTCTGTTTTGGATTGGTTTCTCGCCAATCTGTGGGTTTAGTGCTACCATATGATTATGCTTCCTCCTTGGTGTCAACCTAGTTGGAATTGTGGAGTTTAGCTATAATGTTTTTTGCACTTCCCTTCTTTATTGATGTTTATTGTTGCTTGTATTTGCTCGCCTCATCAATAAAGTTTCCCTTTTCTTGCTGGTCAAAAAAAAAAAAACAAAAAACCTCACATAGTGAAAAGGGGAAATAAAATAAATTAAAAAAATAAATCATATTTTTTTTCTGTTACTTTTTGGAAAGTGGAAATTGCATCAATAAAATATCTAAATTAATTAACTAAACTATGCTAGGTGATATTATGTTTCGTTCTGTTTATGTGTGTGTTAGTGGTGGACATATGGAAATGTTATTTTAAAGGGACGAGAGTTTTGAAAAAAAATTCCTTTTACCTAGTTCCAAATACAATATTAGAGTGAATTTATGACATGAATGTCTGCTCGATGTAGTGAAGAGCATGGATGTAAGACTCTCTCTAGCTATAATTTGATTTAGTGTTTTCATCTAGGCTATGTTACATTTAGACACTTGGGCTATTAAAGCATGATAACATGCGTTAAATTTGATGTTATTCATTTTATTCAAATAATACCAGAGCTTTGCTTAGTACTCTCAATCGACTCCTAGTACCCTGTTTTGTTAAATTTGATGTTATTCATTTTATTCAAATAATACCAGAGCTTTGCTTAGTACTCTCAATCTACTCCTAGTACCCTGTTTTGTTGTAGTGTTGATACAATTTATGTAGTTGGTGTGTTTTACCTCTTTTGTTGTTAATCTAATTGTTCTTGTTGTTGATCTGATTGTTAATGTGAATGCCCATTTTCTTATTAACAGTTGAATCATGAAATTGTCAACTAGCAAGATGAGTGGAGAGGTATTTTATTTCTCATTTAACATAAAATTGAATTTATAACCAATTGTTGTCCCTATTATTTCTTATTTTTCCTTGTGTATTGCACAGAATTCAAAAAAAGCTGAGAAAAGAATTAGGAAGGAGCGTGAAGCTATAATTGCTACGACAATGGATGATCTTCAAGATGTAATAGGAAGTATAGTTGCATGGCCTAGTCAATTCATTTTTTTGGACTAAATATTAGAATAATTGATTTACGATTTGTAGTTATGCTTTTTGGATGTTTAAAGTCGTATTTTAGAAATTAGTAAATCTTATGATTTGGATACTTTTCTTAGTTTGTATGTTTGAGATTGTTATTAGCTTGATATGATAAAAGTTAAAGATGGAAGTTAGTATGAAGGTTGTTTGGTGTATGGATATTAGATTTTTTTGCTTACTTCATAGTTGTTGCTTTTTGCTTGGTTTGTTCACAGATTGCATTTTATAAGCTACTATTTGCATAATGTTAGGCAATGTTATATTTCTGTATATATATTATATATTAAAAATAACATTCTAAGGCATATAAAATTATGTCATGAGCAGTGTAATAATTTATGACATGTAAGAAAATGCTGTAAAAGATTATATACGATATACAAAGTACGTCATAAATATATTAAAAATGACTTAAGGCCTACAAAATTATGTTGTGAAACGTGATGATTTATGGCATGTAAGAAAATACCGTAAAATATTATACATGGCATACAAAGTATGCCATAAATATGTTAAAAATAATATTCTATAGCCTTTAACATTATGCCATGGAAAGTATGATGATTTATGACACGACAAAAATATTGTAAAAAATTATGTATGATATACAAAGTATGTTATTAATGTTTAATTTATTACTTTTTATAACTTTATCTGTATGCCGTAAACAAAACTCAACTTTCCACGGCATGTCATATAATGGCATTTGTATACATGCCGTGAAAGAGTTTTTACGGCATGCATTGCAAGTCGTGAAAAATCAATTTTATTGTAGTGGTTATCGACCAAAATTTTTTGTCGCAAAAATGCTTACGCTGATTAAAAATAATTTTTTTGCAATAAAAATTTTAGTCAGCAAAAAGTGTAACTTCCT
>NW_021025411.1:1726132-1774546 GCF_004153795.1 Camellia sinensis
CCAGAAAGAAGGGGAGAATTTTAAAACCTGTGGGTAAAAAAATTGAAAAAATTTTTTGGGAACATGCCAATAAGAGGGCAACCAACAAATAATAGGGAGAAAAAACGGGATGAGCCCATTTGAAGGTTCCTTTGAGATCCTGGGCATAAAAAGGGTGGGTGGTACCAGACTTGCCAAGTGATTCCAAACAAATTTGGGAGAGAATTAAGCCCATTCCAGTAGCTTTCTTGGATGTTTTATCCTTTCCAAGAAAGATTTTTGAACCAGATGCATCCATGGGGCTTACTTGGTGAAGAAGCAAAAATGAGTAGGTTGTTAAAAAACCTTGCTCTGATACCATGTTAGAATATTGATAGAAGAGAGAAAGAGAATAAATTGTATTATTGATGGAATATCTTGAAATGTATTAGCAAGATTGATAAATTACAATTCCCTAATACAATCTATATATATACGAAGAAAAATGTGGTAGTAGGTGTGTGCGAGGTGACTAAGTGGGTTAGGTGAAGTGGAGTGTGTTGGTGAGTGGAGTGTGTTCAGTGGAGTAGGTGTAGTGGAGGTGATAGTGGGTTAGGTGAAGTGGATGTGTGTGGTGAAAGTGGAGGCTAGGTGAAGTGGAGTGTGTAGTGGAGTAGGTGAAAGGTAAAGATGGGGGAAATATTCTAACACTTTGTAAGTGTTTTTCACGAAATGGGTCTCTAGATTTGGACCTTTTGCTTCTTGATTTGGTGTTTCTCGTGTTTCTAGGGCTAGAAAGAGAAGATATATATATATATATATTTTCCCTTGTATTGTTTCACTGTTTTGTAATGGGTTTTTCAATCTTGTCAAATCCTGAGTTTTTTGTGATGGGTTTTTAAAGAGAGATTCAAATATGAGTTTTCAAATCATGTAATGCATATTCCTTCATTTCTCTTTTGCTGCAATCTTTTTTTTTTTTTCAAATCTGAGGTTTGTTTTTTCTCTCTGTTCTTTCTGAAGAAAGATTGCTTTGCTATTATAGATTTGACATATATGCATCATTTACTTTTTCATATCTACAGAAACTAGGATCCCATTCTTTGTTTGTTTTTTTGCGGTTTAACTTTTGAGTAGAATTGTTTGGGAGACATTATCTAAAATTTTGTGAAAGAATTATATGGTTGATGATTTAATGAATCTGTGAAATAAATTTTGTGAAAAGAATTTATTTTTTGTGAAAGAATCTGTGAATAAAATTGTATTGCTGATATATGAATATATGATATATACATAAAGGTATCTGAAATTTTATTCTGAATATGAATTAATATGATATACATTTAAATTAGTATGATGTGAATCTTATCTAAGAATGACTTGTGATTTATATATATATTTATTCTAAATGTTTTCTAAGTATTTTTTTTATAAAATTTGTAATATTAGCTGAAATCAAATATTAAGCCAGAGCAATTCTGCCTCAAAATTACATTGATTAGGCCAAGTATATTATTGCGAAAGATTGACATATATGTATACACAGATAGACCAAGCACGTTATAATACTGCACATGTTTGCTTTGAGTGGCAGTCCACTTCAAAATTCTCCCAGTGCTCATGCTTTTTGGGTTTTGAATCTGGTTGCTTGGAAAATTCCATTATATAGTTCTTGTAATTTGGTCATTTCCAGAATCTTTAATTGAGGTTCTGAAGTGTGTTTTGTATATCAAGTAGGAAAACTTTTAAATGCAACTAGCACTTTAATAATGAACCGGTAAATTTAAAATTGGAACCGCAAACAAAGTTGTTATCTATTAGGATAATGGTTGCTTGTTATATTAGCAAAATCCTTGTTGGCTTGCTTGGACCAAAACACTATTCGGCAAATTTGCAATCACCAAAGTTTAGGAAAGAAGTTGACGCTTGTTTTCTTTTCTGAGTCATTCATCATTAAAGCTATTTAATCAGTTATTTATAAAAATCAGGTTCAAACTCCTCTCTATATTTGAAATGTTTGTTTAATATCTGTTTATTTTATGGTTTTTCTACTTAGGTTATTCATAAAAAAATAAAAATCGTTACTGTAGGTTATGAGTTGGATTGATTCTTTGCTTCTGTGATCATCTTGCTAGCTGGACTACGCTGCCTGATTCTTCCTTGGATACCATGCATAGCTATTTGAGGATCCTTGTAAGATGCCTGGACGGCTCTGCTTACTGCATTATTTCTGCCTTGTTTTAGTTGGCTGTGGGCATGCTTCTCTTTGAGTAATTCCTCCTTGCAGGCTTGTTTTTGAGGTCTCCTTCTGTTAACAATTTCACAGACCCATCTCCTTTGTTTAATGTGGTCTCTACACTTGTGTTGGAGTTTTCTTTTTCATTTAGCTCCTTAACGCATTTAACATACATAGAAATAGTTCTACCTACCTTCTCACATGGGACATGGGATAGAAGCTTGTGCATTGATCTTCTATAAGATCAAATGGTTGGTTTTTATAATGAGATAGGCTGCGGGGTGGCTCTACTCCAGCGAAGATGTAGAAGAGCTTTTAGTTCGCTCTGCAACACATTGCATGGGGTGCAGCTTTATTATCCCACTATAGTTCTTAATGCATCAATCTGTTCCCATATTTTTATCTTTGCTTGCAGCACTTACAGCCAACAATGGTAGAGGTAGCTCCTATCAGAAACATTTCCCAATAATGGGCAAATTTTGACAAAGGAATGATTAGATAATTAACAACCGAGACCTACACAATCAAAATAGTCCATAACAAGTCATTAAGAAATAAATCATGTGGCCTAATATTTTCCAAAATAAAGAAGAGGTTAGATGATACAAATACAATATATCAGTGATAATGAACCTTTATTGTTTGTGTGGCTCCAGGAGGTTCCAACCATCTAAGAACCCATGAAATGCAATGTTGAGCTGCACATGGATTTAGTTTGTTAATCTCTGCTTCTCTTAGCCATGTTCATGGAGCCCGTCTTCCATTAGGTATCCATGTCATGGCACTGGCTAGTCAAGTTGCTTGTTTGCCTGGCCTGCCTATTTGCCTTGATTTCTTGTATGTGCTAGCTGCTGGATTGTAGGAAATGGGTCTTCAGTTGGTCCTTCTACTTTTTTTGGATGTCTTGTCTTTGGTGGGTTTGCTTTGGCTGTTGCTATGGTTGGTGTGGCCTCTGTGGTGTTGCTTTTGGCGACTAGTTTGGCCTGCTGAGGAAGGCTTGCTCCCTTGGTTGGCTTCTCCCCTTTTTGTGGTTTTTATTTTTTCTGCTAGGTTGATTTATTTTAGTTTTTAGTAGTGCTTTTTTTTTTTTTGGGTGAATAAGTCATAAAATAAAGACAAGAAATTTACACAACCTACAAGGGGTTTGCTCCAGGACCTAGCATAGACTATACATAACCAGAGGATAATAAACCTGCCCAGAAACAGCAGCTAAATCCAAAGAGAGAACATCGGCTGCATAGAGATAACAACTAAAAGCTATGCATAGGTGGGCCCTGCAAAAGGATCACTACGTACGCACAAAAAACCGCACAATAGAAACCTAGGAAAATAAAAATCTGGTTGATCAATGAGCATAAACCTGTTCAGGGGCCTCATACTATGTGCATATGTGGGCCAGAACAAGCAAACAAACCACAAAACGAGCTTGTCGCAATATAGCCAGAATTTTTCCTTGCACATCCCGCAAAGGGTAGACCCAAAAAGGCTCTGTAAGCAGAGAAAAAGTGACAAAAATAATATATACAAAACTAATAGAAATAGTCTTGTCATTTCTGCAATGTATGGTCCAGCAGCCGATACTTCAAGATAACACCCTGTACAGTAGTGCACACTATAACCATCCTCTATGTTACTAGCCAGCATTCTACAATTGCACCTCCAACTTCAGACTGGGAGATTAATAGGACCTGCTCCATATAGAAATGGATTTAAGTACAACCAAACAGGAAAGCTGCCTGTGTAGAATACAACAAAGTAACCAACAGACAATTATATGAGCTAATTTCAACTCAACCCACAATTTTTTAATTCTCACAACCCTGCGGGAGATTGATTGACGCACATAATATCAAAGTCTCAACCACTCAACCCAGAATTATAAAGCACTCACACCATTTAACTGTATCAGCCTTTTCCATGTACCTGCAAAAAACAGAGAAACTAGAGATACCAATAAAAAGAAAAACATTAGGCAATCTCCTCACTGGTGGACTCAAGTAAAGGTATGAATATAGTCCCCACTGATCACTCAAGCTCCAATGGTATATAATGTTCAACTCCAGCTTTTTACAACGCTGCAAAAATTGAAGATTGTTTAGATAACACACAATATCTGCTCATCTTCACTCAACCCCATATACTAACTCAGCCATCCGCTCATATTTCCTGACTGCTTCAGCACCGATGAACTGTCTTGCAAGATGGAAGGAGGCAGCCCTCCATTTGCCTTTAGAAACGCAGTTTATGAGTGGAATGAACTTTCAAAGGTAGACAATGAAATCATTTCTATATCTGATCATATGCACAATTCTCTGATAATCCACTTCTTCAGGGTACATTTCAATTATTAAAAATCCTACTTAATTCCCGTAGCAAGCCACAAGCTTGGTAAATTGTGCAAGTAAAAACAAGCCTTAGAAATAATAGTGGCCCATAGCATTCCTTAACAGTTTAGAGTTATGTCCACCAACTCAGGCCAAAGAAGACTAGGCCAAAGATTCATTAATCATAAGATTTCAGCTGATCACATCTATCAGAGATAGGATACAGTGAAAAATAGATGATTTGATCTTCATAAGTGTTTCTGGCTAAAGAACAACAATTCACATGTTGGATAAACAAGTAGATAAAGCCTATGCCCCTGTATTAGCTTCAGCTGAATAGCATCTAAGTAACAAGCCTAGCTTTTGGGATAATACGTGAGCCCCAACAACATGAGCCCAAGGAAGCTCTTTGGCAAAAGATTTTCCTCAGAATTTCCAAGTAGATTTGAATAGAAGAATTCACCATTGGGGCAGGGTTTATCAGAACTTTAATCATCATCCTGACTGGATGTTTAAGGGATAGGAGGAATGTTATCAATTAACTCCTTAATTTCCCAAGAGCTAACCACAGGCCACTTCAAGAGTTTTTCTCAGATAACAGCAACTGACCTTCATGAAATCAACTATGAATAGCAGAATGCATAGAATGATCCTCTCACCAAACTTAGACCACAAAGAACCTAAGCGTGGCCAAATTATCTAAGGTGCCAAAGGAAAGTTTACGCCCATTCTCCAAAGATGGTTTTGTTTGATAAAGAGGAAGATAATAGGCCTAAAATTTAGTTAGTAAGTGCTTTGCTGGTGCTGTTCTTTGTGGGGCAATTGAGTTCTGCATCTTTTTGATAGGCTTTGTTTGTTTGTTGTTTTCCTTGGGTAGGTTGTTAGTTATATTTTTTGCTGGTTCTTTTTCGTAGGGTTAGCTTCTTGTGCTCTTTGTTTTGGGTTGGTTTGTTGTTTGCCTTAGGAATGCCTCTTGTAATCTTGTATATTTCTTTGTTTTATTTTATTAATTGTCGATGTAATAATACAAAGATGTACACTCGCAAGAGAGAGGAGAGAGCCATTTATTGATGAACAAAGGGTAGATTCATGAGGGAGGGGAGAGAGATAGATAGGTCCAAATTTTTTTTCCCTAATTGATAGTGAGGGAGAAATTATTCATTACTTTTGGAAAGCAATACTCTATTTCATTTGCAGGTAACACACGCACCAACACATATAGGGCTCACTTACTCACCCACAAGACACAACAAAAAGAGGCACTCAACAAAGATATATCCTGAATTCACTCAACCGTACAACCAAAGAATTCCTCGTGCAGCAAAGGCCAAGCTTGACAACCTGTAGAGAAACATTAGTAAAGAACATATGTGCTCACTTTTCACTCAGCCGCACATATAGGAACTCACATCATCAAATATCCAAGGAACTACAGTAACCCTAACATATCTTGGCCTCACCAATCTGCAACCCTCATTCTCCTTCAAGCAGTACTAGCTAGACACTGCAGCCGAAAACAATTAGATAAAACATATGAGAAACAAATCAATATGGATAAGCATTTTGGGCTCACAACATCAACCCTCAACCTAAATTCACATCCACTGCGCCCTCAGCATCCTGAAGAGGTCCAGGCAGGACCTGCAAAGAAAGCTCATTAGAGAAATAACGGAGCTGCCTTGCCAGCCAACAAGCAACCGCACAATCCTAAGGAGACCTGCAAGAGTAGTTAAGTCCAGGCATATAAGATTCAGAGCGTTTAGTGCCATAAGCCTATAAAGAAAGGCACCCCAGTTTTCAGTACAGAGGAAGGGACCTCCATCTGTCCATAACAACGAATCACTAGAGGGCATTCTTATTAAAGTTTTTCACAAGAAAGAATTTCTTCCTTTCGTGCTTCTCTTTCTAAACCCTTACACGGGTTGACAATTCTCCTATGAACACCTCACAGGAGAGGCTAAATAGATTGAAAAATCTAGAGTTTCTTTCCTTGCCAAATACAGTAAACAGATAGGTTATTTGTTTGTAGATTAGAAGGGGGTGGGGGGGGGGAATTGTCAATAGATTTCTAGCAAAGGTATATTAGTTATGTGGCTTGATTATGCCTAGTCTACTCAATAAATTTGTTATCTATTTAATTACGTTTACTAATATTAAGTAATTGTGGGCATATCCTGTTTTGTTTCCCTAGTTTTCCCATGCCTGAGAAATTTCCTTGTTATGTTGGAAAGTTTTTTGACTGGCTGCTTGAATTTGGGAAGTTTTATGAACCAGTCGGATTCTTGACAAACTTTAGATTAAATGTTTTACTAAGTGCCAGATTTTGGAACTTAAGACTTCATTTGTACAAGTAATAGGAAAATTTGATTCTGAACTTAAAGTTGTGCCTAGAAATGAGTTTTATGGTGAATTGGTGATCAGGCCCTATATCTGTCCATTTACTACTTATGTTAATTGAATAAAATACATTATAATTACCACTGCATTTGATAAGAGCGGAAACACTTTTTTTGGCAGTGGGATATTATATTTAATGAAATTGAATATTACACCCTTGAAATTAGATATCTTTTGCTTTAACTTCTCTGGACGTTCGTATATAGTTGTGTGAAGGAGAAAACCAAGACAGAGTACGCAACTGCGTAATAGGCCATAAGTACTAAATTTTAGTCTTAAGGGCATTCATATTGGAATTGGTCGCATGTGGCTATCAATTCTATTGGTATTCGTTCATTTCTTATATGCACAGCTCCTTAAGTGCATTATTAAGTTTCCTCTCTAGAATTTAATCACATTTTTTGTTTACCGAGTGCAGATTGTTTAACCGAGGTCTATACAATGTAATTGATTATATTGTTAATGTTTTTCTTAGTTTATTTTTTTTTGCAGATTGGTTTTTTTTGATGAGTTTGGAAGCATACTTGCAAAATCAAAATCAAGTATCGAATTTTTTTCCTTAACTGATAACTTTCTACAAATCAAGAATCGAGTGTTGTGTTTTGTTTTATAGACTCCATGTTAAGTTCATTTTGGGATTTGCTTTGAAAATGATTTTTTTGTTTTACTTATGGATTTAATTAATTAAGGCCAAGTTTGGGAAGACTAATAAGTGTACTTTTTAACTTTTATTATATTATGTGTAGAAAAGAGTAGAGAGGCAGATGTTGAATTGATGTGACCTAAAAAAGATAAAAAGATAAATATAGTAACACTTATTTTTGTTTAGCCAAACTTGGCCTAAAAATTTGTTTGATTGATATACTTTTGATTTATAATTATAAATTGTATAGTGATTTTTTTGTGGAGGGCGGTGGTATAATAGCTAGTGGATTTCTTTAGTCATTTAAAAGCCTTTTTGGATATGAACAGGGATATTTGTGAAATAATAATCTAAATGAAATATAAAATACGGGAAACAAGTTTAGTTGACTGAATTTTTTCGTCATTTGTACTTGTTATCTATGAAAAGTGATTATTCGTCACTATACAATTTTTTTGTGACAATTTATTTGCAACTTATATATGAAAGTTTTCATTGATTTTGTTGTTTGGTGACTAAAATTTCGTCACGGATATATACTTTTTGTCACAAATATATTGTCACCCTGTATGACGTTTGGAGACGAAAAATTTCGTCACTTTACATTTTACTGTGACAAAATTATTTTTTCATCAATGATCAACATGTGAATTTATTTTGTCAACTAAGTTATAATATGGTACGGAATAATTATTTGGGTGACAAAAATGGATGATTTTTGGCGACAAATATTATTTTATTGGTTGACAAAAAGTTTCGTTATGAAAGGTAATTTTCCATTGGCTGACGAAATTATTTTTCGTCACGATGCTCTTTTTTAGTGACAAACATTCAATGACGAAACCAAGTGGAGGAAAATATTTCCTTACAAATATCTATAGTGACGAAATTAGCTCTTTGGCGACACAAAAAATTCGTCATTCAAGACGCCAATTTTATTGTACGACTTATATATAGGTTACATTCCTTTAATTTGGCATGCTTAACCTAAATAGAATCCAAGAGATGCCTCTTTGAATAATTCCAATTATCCCTTCATCTTTTTGTCTTTTTTTTATGCGCTACTTCCATCCTTTTGACCATAGAAGAAGTTTTTCTCTTGCATTTGTTTAAAGCCACTGGGTGCTAAGTTTCTTGGTCCCATCTATCTTAGCAAATAGCTAATTTCTTTTGCTATGTTTAGTCTATACTTTCTGTGCTTATGTGGCTGATCATGCTAGTTTTATGCAGGATATCGTTGCTTGTGCTCGCTGTTCAAGCTCAGGAAGTTGCTTGTTCCTTGTCAGGAGTGGCTTGTCCTTGTTGAAACCAGTTTCAACTGTTACCGGTGGAGATCAGCACCTAGCACCGTCCTTTAAAACTGAACGATGTTCAAAACTGTTCAGGTTCTGAAAGGGTAGACATTTGAAATTTTTGGTTTCCGTTATTTGTTTAATGAATGTCACATGGAGCTATTTACCTATTTTGAGGGCGGTAGATAGTGGGATTTGATGGTGCAATAATATGGCTTATATGCATGGTTAAAAGGTTGCCTGATGAACTAATATGAGATTCTTGGGAAGAGATTACGAAAAACAAGAATGCTATTTCATAAGAAAAAATAAATATCTAATTTGAATGCTAATGCTTTGAAGCCCTTGCGTTTATAGTTGTGCTAAATTACTGAACTTCAACCTGCTTGAAATTATCCTCTTTATTTGTTTCCTATGCTGACATGTCCACTATCTTTGTTAACGCACCATTGGTGAAATTTCTTTCCTGTGCAGTAAGACTCTAGACTGCTTTTGACAGTAGCTGAGCTAGAGCTGTTTATTTATTTATTTATTATTTTATTTTTAAAATTTATTATTTAATTTAAGTTGGCTGCTAAATGAGGAAGTTATTTGATAACTGGTGAGCTCCAACCCGTGGACTTTTTGAAATTTTATTTTTTATGAGTAAGCTAAAGTTTCTTAACACCTTTTCATTTGGCAAGTCTTACATTGGGCCAATGCATCCCTTTTTCCAATTCATACCGCTATTACTAAAATATTCTACTGCCGAGCTTTGTTGTGGTTCTGCTGCACTAATTTTTTGTGGTTCCTCAAAGGTTAACTATATGACCATTTATACATTAATGTTTTTTTTTCATAGCTGCTACCCTTTACTTATCTTTTTCAGTTTTTGTAAGTGGATAAGAAAGCTCACGGTTTGCGCAACTGTATTTTGACAGTGAATATTTGCCGCTTGGTTTTAATTGGGATCTGACAATACAATTTTGCTACTTGGCTAAGTTTCGCAAAGCCTTTATGGAACTGCCCATATATGTCATAAACAGCATCCTCATTTAGAGTGAAAAGTTATGTAGTTTTCTTCTTCTCTTTTTTACTTACACTTTTATATTCTAAATTCTTGAATTATCGTTCTTCTCTGTTTTTGGTAATGAAGATTAATAGTCACATCTAATGAAATTTGAAGAACTGGTAATTGTTCTTTGCCACACTAGTGTAAATCAGGTAATGTTACAAGGCTCAACTCCGGCTCATTCACATATAAGATGGTGGGATATGTGGTGGGTAATTCCTGGGTTCGATTGAGGCTTTGTTTCAGTGGTGGGCAGGGGCTTTGGTTAAGAAAAAAGAGGTGCAGGTGTGGAAAATTGTGCCGCTAGTATTTATTTTGCTATTTGGTAGTTAAGCATGATATATTGTTTAACAGTGGCCATCCAATTTTGATGATTTGGAGGACATTGGTGAGACCAGGATTGCATTTTTGGCTAAGACAATTTAATCACAGGTGTGCAGACGGAGTGCAATGATTTTGTTCATAGGTCAGACATTGCTTGAGGTGATGGTGTTTTCTGGGGCACTGTGTTGGCAGTGTTCTGGACGCGCTCTGTGCTGGGTTTTTGCTGTCAAGCTGCTGCTGTTGCTGTGTGTGTTAGTCCAGTTGCTGGGTTGCGCGTAGTCCCACTGCTGGGTGGTCTTTGTTATGGGAGCCTTTCTGCCTGGTGTTTTTGCTGTTATGAATTGCTGGCTGCTTGGTCCTATAGTTGCTGGTTCTCTTGTTGCTGGTGTTTGCTGTCATGTGTAGTACAGTTTGCAGTAGTAGTGTGCTTGCTGTAGCTGTGTACTTGGTGCTTATCAGTTTGTTAGCAAGTCCTGTATAGCTCTGTGTTGTTTGCTTGCTGGGTTGGTCATGCAGTTGCTTAAATGTTTTGCGGGGTTGAACATGCTGTCGCTGATGTTTGCTGGGTTGCCATACGCTGTTATAGCTGTTGTTTTGCTACCTTGGTGCTGTTGGTGCTGCTGTCCTATTGGTGCTGCTTATGTTTTGCTACCTTTGGTGTTTAAATACTGGTGGCTGCTTCCTGTGGCAAGGAGTTTGATTGGTGTACTTGTTTTGGAAGTTGCTGGAGGATTTTACAAGGGACCGGAAGGTGGCGAGTTGGATGGTTTTGGCTTGCGTGTGGTTGGTCCTGTTTTTTTCTGTTTTTCTTTTTGTTTCTCTGTTTTGGGATTGGTTTCTCGCCAATCTGTGAGTTTAGTGTATCCCCCCCCCCGCCATAATGATTGTGCTTCCTCTTGGGTGCCAACCTAGTTGGATTGTGGAGTTTTAGGCTACTGATGTTTTTTGCAGCTTCCCTTCTTTATTGATGTTTATTGTTGCTTGTTATTTGCTCGCCTCATCTAATAAAGTTGCGCCTTTTCTTGCTGGTTAAAAAAAAAAAAAAAAAAAAAAAAAAACTCACAAGTGAAAAGGGGGAAATAAAATAAATTAAAAAATAAATCATTTTTTTTTTCTGTTACTTTTTGGGAAGTGGAAATTGGCATCAATAAAATTCTAAATTTAATTAACTAAACTATGCTAAGGTGATATTATGTTTCGTTCTGTTTATGTTGTGGTATTAGTGGTGGACATATGGAGAAATGTTTTATTTAAAGGGACGAAGAGTTTGAAAAAAATTCCTTTTACCGTAGTTCCAAAATACAATATTTAGAGTGAATTTATGACATGAATGTCTGCCCGATGTAGTGAAGAGCATCGGAATGTAAGACTCTCTCTAGCTAATAATTTGATATAGTGTTTTTCATCTAGCTATGTTACATTTTAGACACTTGGGCTAATTAAAGCATGAGAACATAGCGTTAAATTTGATTGTTATTCATTTTATTCAATTACCTAGAGCTTTGCTTATACTCCTCATTCTACTCGCTAGTACCGACGATCGCTCTGTTTTGTTGTAGTGGTTGATTACAATTTATGTGGTTGGTGTGTTTTAACGCTTTCTGTTGTTGATTCCAATTGTTTTTTGTTGATTGATTGTTATGTGATGCCCATTTTCTTTTTTATTAACAGGTTGAATCATGAATTGTGAACTAGCAAGATGGTGGAGGAGGTACTTTATTTCTCATTTAACATAAAATTGAATTTATAAACCTTGTTGTTCCTATTATTTCTTATTTTTCCTTGTGTATTGCACAGAATTCAAAAAGCTGAGAAAAGAATTAGGAAGGAGCGTGAAGCTATAATTGCTGACGACATGGATGATTTTCAAGATGTAATAGGAAGTTACACGTTGCGTGGGCTTAGTCAATTCTTTTTTTGGACTAAATATTAGAATAATTGATTTACGATTTGTAGTTATGCTTTTTGGATGTTTTAAAGTCATATTTTAGAATTAGTAAATCTTAATGATTTGGATATTTTCTTGGTTTTGTATGTTTGACGGTTTGTTATTAGCTTTGATAATGATAGAAGTTAAGGATGGAAGTTAGTCATGCAGGTTGTTTGGTGTATGGATATTAGATTTTTTTGCTTATTCCATAAGTTGCTGCTTTCTGCTTGGTTTTTGTTCACATATTGCTTTTTATAAGCTTCTATTTGCATAATGTTTAGGCATGTTATATTTTGTATAATTATTACATATTAAAATAACTTCTAAAGGCATATAAAAATTATGTCATGAGCAGTGTAATAATTTATGACATGTAAGAAAATGCTGTAAAAGATTATATACGGCACACAAAGTACGTCCATAAACATATTAAAAAATGACCTTCTAAGCTTACAAATCATGTTGTGAAAATGTGATGATTTATGGCATGCAAGAAAATCGGTAAAATATTATTCTGAACATACAAAGTTTGCCAAAACCATGTTAAAAATAATCTTCTCACATTTAAACATTATGTCAATGGAAAGCATGATCGAATTTATGATATGAACAAAATATCGTAAAAAATTTATATAACGAATACACCAAAGTAATGTTATTTAATGTTTAATCTTTATCCTGTATACCGTAATAATACCAACTTTTTCACGGCAATGTCATATAACATAGATTCATTTGTATACAGCGTGATAGTTTTTGCGGCTATGCATTGCAAGCCATGAAAATTCATTTTGTTTGAGTGGTTATCAGACCAAAATTTTTGTCACAAAATGGCTTATGCTGAATTAAAAATAATTTTTTGGCATAATAAATTTCAGTCAGCAAAAGTGTAACTTCTTGTAACATTACTACCATTCAGTTTCTCAGATCGTGTTTTTGGGTTTATAGACTATCTGGCGTCTATAAATACCAGACCCATCTTGTTTCCATTTTCTTCACATTTCTTCTTATTTTTCCACCATAGATTGCATGGCTGCACTTACCCCTGTGCTTCTCTTTCTTCTTCTTTCTCTCTTGCCAATCTCTGATGAAAGTTCTAAAGTTGGATTCATCATGCTTTTCAGCGCATTCCAATTCCAACTCGGTTGCTGCTCTCTACGTGTTTGGGCCTTCGACCGTTTGATGCCGCAACAAACAATTTCATCGACAATGCGGTGAGGGTTAATTTTTTGCCTTATGGCATTGATTTCAGGCAACACCCCCTGGCCGTTTTACCAACGGTAAAAACTATTGCTGATTTCATTGGTATTATCATTACTCGTCGTTTGGTTTGGTTTATTCTCACTTATAAGTAGTAAATGTTTTAAAATTCAAATTTTCTGTGTTGTGATGTGATTTGTTGAAGCGGTATTGATATAATCTTTCACTACCCCTCCGTATTTTGGCTTGTCGAAGCAAAAGGAGACTGCCATGGACGGCATCAATTATGCTTCTGCTGGGTGTGGTATCTTCCCAAACACAAATCCACCGGGGTGAAATATTTGCAACTTTTCTGCTTCTTGTGAATTCTCTAAATCTGTATTTTTTTTTTCAGAACTTTTTTTTTTTTAATATATGTATATATTTACATTTACGCCAAGCCATTGTTTAACTTACTTATGGGGAGGGGTTTTTTCTGCAATTCACATAGTGGATTGAAAGTGTGTTGTAGGATTCGTGGGGTTTACAACGGATTTTGTTTCGATAATTTGATCGTTGATTATGTAGAGTTCATAGAGTACTTCAAACCTGCAAAAAATACATTAATCAGATATAATATCCTCTCGATCGGAATATACTTTGTTAAATTTATTTTTTAAAAATCATATTACATTGAACAAAAAGATGTATTCGCGATCAAAGAATACCGATATCCGATCATACGTTATTTTTCAACATACATGAAGTACTTGATGAGTTCTTACATATTCAACGGTTTCGAATAATTGAAACGGGATTCCATGATGAGCCCTACCGGTTCAACAGGCATGTTCCAATCCACTGTCGGACTGGAAGAGAAGCTCTCCTAATTTAAACTCTCTTGTTTTCTCAGTTGGATTGCTGAGTTTGCAAACACAGATTGAGGTGTTTAACAGGACTGTCGCAGGAAGATCTGCCATGTATCGATTGAAGATCCAAGAGTGCTGAGTATCTTGGCAAATTCCATATTTTCATCTCCATGGGGAACCAATGACTACACGCTTAACTTTTACACAACCACCACGACCCTAGAATATTTGCACAATTCTCTCTTAAATTCCAGTTTCGATGGTATTCTGCAGGTAAACTTTTACTAATTGCATTCAATAGATTGTTGGATTTTTAAGCACTATATTATTGCTATTAATCGATTGATCAACTTGTAATTTAAGTGTGAAGATGATAGCTTCCATGGGCTATGGAATTGGGTTAACAAGTCTAACCTAACCATCCTTTTAATGTTTTCATTATTGCAAGACACTATACAACATTGGAGCCAGAAATGCTAGTGGTACAACATAGGTCCTCTGGGATGCTTGCCGTGATGATAAACAAGACAGGAAATGGCAGTGCCGATGAACAGATGAAATCAAATAACATGCCATACAACTTAACTTCCTCAGATACTAAAAAATATCCAGGATGAATATCCTAAATGCTACCCTCACTCTGGCCAACAGCTCATGATTTTCTTCAAGATATATTGGCTGCAACTGAAAAATATGGTAACTGTTTATTTTTCATTATTTTTTCAAATTGACAAATAATTAATTTCTGGTCATTTAATTTTAATTTTTTTTAATAAAATCATTTCGCCGTAAAAGTAGCTATTTTCGTCTCCTGCTTGTGTGTTATGTGTTGTGTAGGGTTTTCACAGATGTAAAAGATCCGTGTTGCGGAGCCTATGTTTCAAGGGGAACTAGCTTGCATCCCACATTACTCTACACCATGGTGACAACAGATGTCACTCTCTCTTCTTTGATGCCAGCCACACCAGTGAATTTTGCAAATTGTATCTTTGTTCAGAAGACATGCTTATTATTAAGACTTGAGCGGTTCAAGCAAGTTTGCTAGTTTATTTTTTTAATTATGAGTGGTATGGGTAGTTAAGTGTATGGGATGAAAACAAGCTCTTGTCTCTGCTGAAGTTATTATGGACCTCAATGATTTGATTTTTTTTTTTTTTTTTTGGGTGAATGTGATTTTGATTATTTAATCTACAAACTTATACTAACTTTCATTCTTCTAACACTTAATCTACAGCACTTCATTTTTTCTCCTTAGCATCCTGCTATTATTTTATTTATTTGTTTTTTATTTTGATTCTATAAGTTTGCGTGACGTCAGGGGAATAATGTCACGTGTATTTTACAAGAATCTAAGAAATTTTCAAAGTTTAAATGTCAACGTGAGTTTTAGAATAATAGAATCAAGGAATGACCTAGTATTAAGAGACGTCCCACATTTGAATCCTTAATTAATCTTACACTGAGTTATACAAGAGAGATAGACTCTACACAACTGAAAAATGACAACTAAAGTTTTTATGTATAATGCCAACTCATTGTAGGTCACAATTGTGAGAGATTTTTTATGGTTTTAAACATTTTCTAATGAAGAAATTATGTCTAGGGAGACCAATGTGATTGTGGTGAAAAAGAAAAAAAGGAAAAAATATTGGTACATTACCGATACGAGAGTACATTTTTCTACAAAGGTTTGTGAAAAATTACTTTATGAGATAAACAAACAACAAATAAATCTATATAAATTTTTTTTCTTTTTAATTCTTTTCTAAATTTTGGTGAAATTTAGTAAAAGCTTATTTTTGTTTGGTGTGAACATATCTAGGAAATAAAATGGTAAGCGTACTTTTTATTTTTGAAATAAAAAATAAAAATAATGACTATTTATAAATAAATTAAGTAAATCTTATTGATTGCTAAGTAGCACAGTCAATTAGTTAGAAATGCATCTCATTATACATTGGTGAAACATTAATGAAATAATAAATTAATAGAAAAGATTTTGAAAAAAATAAGGACAATCCAATGATACATTTTACAATAACTTATGAATACAGAGCTAGTAGTGGTAAATTTTTCAAAGGCAAGGGTTGGCGATGGCAACGCCAGTTCCCAACTGTAGGTTCCACATTAATATATTTTTCTTTCCTTTTTTATTTTTTTTTGGTTTTTTGTTTTTGGCAACAAATTTTTATCTTTAATGTAGATGATGTTTCTGGGCCAACCAAGTAATCTTTAAGAAGAGAGAAAAAAAGAAGGCAAACAAAAAGAGAAAACTACATTCATTTCGGCTTAGCTATCCTGGATCAAGTTTTAGTCTTTAAGAATTTCTCTCGATGGTTACAAAATTCAATAGCTAAAGTTATATTTTAGCAATGAATCATGTAAAAAATTTATAATTTAACCATTTTTTTATTTTTTTTGAAGGAATTATTTAACAATGTTTTTCCAATGATCAGTGTTGCTATTCTTTGGCTCAACTAGCTTTGCTCAGATTATTTATTATTCTTTCCAAACGACTATTTTTCAAAACCATTTACGCTCCAACGCTGCCCCTACAAAAAAAAACAAAAAAACAAAAAACAAAGAAGAGAGAATTTGTTTCTTATTATTTTCTTATAATTTTTTTTCGTGGTCCATTCGAGTCATAAAATTTATATTTTTTGTGCTTCTTCTTCTTCTTCTTTTTTTTTTTTTTTTTTTTTTTGTAGAGTTAATTGTGCTATTTTTTAATTTTTTTATTTTGAAAATTTCGTTGAGATGTAGAATGTTTCATGGAAACTTTGTTGACACGACATATTTCACTATAACTAGACCTTCGTGCTAAATTTGACATATGGTATTGTTATGTGTATGGAATTGTACAATTGTAAAGGAAAATGTTAGAATATAGTCTCAGAGGAATTGAGAAGAATCAATGCATGGCAGAGGAACCAAGGATGCAATTAAGTTTTAAACTCTTCAACAATCCCAAATGATTAAAAATTTTTAAAAATTTCAAAAAAATAAATAAATTTTGGACTTAAGCCACGTGTGCTTTGATGTTGATATCTTTCTGGACTTGAATGTGAGTCATTGGTGTAAAGCAGTTAAGTCCTTGAGTTCATACCTCTAAATAATTGCAATAATGCTAGTAATGCTACACATAATTTAACAAGAGAAAATATATATGTTTGAGAGAAAAATAGGATTTCATTATCCTACGCTTAACAATTAATTTGAAATAACATTAAGTATTTTTGATTTTACAGTTTTCAAAAATAATTTAAGAGTTTTTAATTCATATTTATTTAAATTTTGGTGAATTGTTTTAATAAATTAATCATTTTGTTTTTTATCCACTTAATCTCAATATATACTGAAAAAGTAGAAAATTTTTGTGAAATTGCTTAAAAAAAAATTCACTAAAATACATTTTTTTTTGTAATGCATTTTCGTATTTTTTTTAATATTTATTGAATTTTTTTAAAGCTTTTTTTTATAAAGATTTTATTTTTTAAGTATATTTAGATTATACATTTAAAAATAAAAATAAAACTCAAAAAATTCAAAAATTTTATTTTAAAACTCAATTGCCGCAATGGCATTGGAAAACTTTTAAACATATAAAAATTCAAAAATTCATTATATGTTGTTTGCAAGATCTATTGTTATGCATAGACATCATTTCTGTTAATGCAAACTTTTACAGGTTCGCTAAATGGGGAAGAACAATTCGCTTTTTGTAACATTACTCTAACTGGACTGACACAATTGCAATCTCTTCCAGGTGGGGAATATAGCGCGCAATGAGCCATTTTCCATTTTTGTTAGGAACAAACTTCTTGTTGAAAAATAAATCCGGTAAATTAATAATTAATTTAAATAAATTATAAAACCGAATTCCAAATATTTCAATAATAAAAAACCAAGTACGGAAAATTACTTACAGCTACTAAAGAACTAAACAAAAATAAATTAATAGATGTGTGATTGAGGGCTAGTGTTGGAACTGTGTCTTTACGACAGAAATTCGGGCTCTCCACTGGTGCTTTAAGATTTATGGACCATTTGCCTCCAGAATACAATAATCCCTACACACAAAGTAGTACTACAATCTATGTGTATTGCGAAACGCAAATATGTGGTAAGTAACTCTAAAACAAAAAATGAGATGAAGTGATTTTGACACTGCCACAAGAAGACAAAAGCTAGGATCCAATTCAATGAATTGTTTTTGTTTTAAATGAGAGATTGCTCATTGCCGTTATATACTTCACAAACCATAGCAAGCAACAGTCAACTTATGGTGACTGTTCGGTCAAGGAAGTTGACCGTTGGACCAAGATTTGAAAAACGTGAAATTCGTTGTTGAGCCAAGATTTGAAAAAATTAAAATTCATAATTTTTTTATATATTTTTATATATATATCTATATATATTTCCAATACTGTTTTCCTCAAAAAATTATAAAAAGTGCAACCGGCCAACCTAACTCCAACCCATACCCGCATAGCGTGTGTTTTTGGATTGAGTCTATCTCGTCATAAATCCCTTCCGCTTAAAAGTTTATGTTCATGGAGTCTATTTTTCAATTCACTTATTAATGGTTTTAACAACCATACCAACAGAACTTTGTTCACACATAATAAGGCAATAAAAATTGCTACGTTGACACACCTAAAAATAATGTGTGGGTCCTACATTAATTAAAGTTCAAATATTAATGTTTAGAAATCATTTTTCTCCAAAAATCTCCCCCATGAAATGAAATTTGATGTTTAAAAGAAACATGCAACATATGCAACACAAAAAGTATGAACTACAATATCCTGCAAGGGAATAGAGGTAATTTTGGCCTTGAACTTCCATTGTAAAAGATTATCGAATTTACTAATCAAACGTAGACAAATAATGCGTTGAAACTGTTCTGTCTTTGGGTGTAAACCAAGTAAACAACCTTTCACACAGTTTGATTTCCAAACACAACTTAGTTTCTAATTCGGTTTGTGCCCATTTTAAAGCCTAGACAATTCTGGTTTTCAATGAGTGCTCTAGAGAATTCAGCCCTTTCAATTCTCATAAAATCGGCCCAGTTTTATACTCATATAGGGATTCTCATTAAGAGTATCCTGCTATAGCCACTTGGATTTCCATTATGAGAATCATTAAAAGTAAATTATCATGATTATTCGTTGTATGACATCACTATATCATCATAGAAATGGGTAGGAGATTGTCTCCTTAGTGATCTTCCTGAGTCATTCTTATCTTGGTTTGTCCGCTATTGAACCTAGATTTTTGGGATCTTTAGTCAGCTAGGTTGGGTGCCATTCAAGGTGACTCTTAAGTGATAGGCTTTAGTCCCATCTATCCCCGATGATCTCATACCTGTCTCTCTGTCAAAACCTTTCGTTAAATGATTTCACAATATTATCTTTTGAACTTTCATGTTATTCAATGGATATAACTCCATTTGAGAGCAGTTTGCCTTAACGGTATTGTGTGTAACGTCAAATATGTGGACTTACATTATACATATATTCTGTGCCTAGCCATGGTTGGTTTGACTAATCACAATATAATATAAAATAGCTGACATAGGGTTTTGGCCACATTGGAATGTCTTCTAGGAAGTGACAGAAGCATTCTGCTTTTTCTCTGCTTTTATCTAAGCAATAAACTCAGATTCTATTGTTGGATCTTGCAATGCATGTTGCTTGGACAATTTCCAAGAAACTGCTTCTGATACGCCCTGTTCCGTAGTATGTTAATTGGTCCTTACTATGAGTATCGATTATGTGTTTAGTATGATTTCGTGTGTTATTATGAAGAAAATATGTGTTTTGAATTTCTATATGTTTTACCGCGTAGGGAATATCTGTTTGATTATCTGCTTTGAAAATTAAATTAGAAGGCGTTTTCTTATCAGCGCACGAGAAAACCCAAATTGATTGGCGCCATTGTGTTTGGCATAATTTTTTAGAGCTAACGGTGAAATTTAATTGAAAAGTTGATTCGGAACCAGATTAAGTTGATTTAATTTGATGATTTACGTGCCTAATTATTTATATTATAGAAATATATGGGTTGAGTGGAGGCCCTTCATAACACTCAATCTCTCTCTCCCTAGCTCGCTTTTGCTGATCAAACACAGGAAGAGAAGAGAGGGTCGGTTGAGGAAGAGAGAAGTATGGGGGGGGGGAGATTGAAGGTTTGATTCAAAATATTGGAGATTTTTGGAAGAATTGGGTCTCTAGGTAAGTGGATTCATGAATTTAAATGTTGTAAAATTGTGATTCAAGCTTGATTATGGTCAAGAATACTGAGTTAGTTTTGATTATGATGATTTGAGTTGGTTTTTTGTTGAGGTTGAGAGTCATAGAACACTTGGCATGTAAGAATTGGTATAACTCATGTTGAGCCACATTGTGTATAATCTATCGTTGATTTTTGGTTTAAATCCAATGTGTTTGATCTTCTCCTCACCAATCTGAGTTAAGAATAGTGAGAACCTTTCACATGCAAGTGCAAATCATGAGGTGTGAGTTTGAATTATTCGAATGTAATGTGTTGGTGATGAATTTGAGGGCATGCATGTGATTATTTGTGAAATTAGCTCCATGTAATGTATTTTAGTATTTGGTACCGGATGTTAGTACAAGTAATGTGTGGAATTGGAGCTATAAAATTGTATGAAGTGGTTGGTTGGGAGTCAAATCTTAGCTCAGAAGCACAATCTGGGAAACGCAGAAATTTTGATGTCGCTCGAGCGTGAAAATACGTGCTCCAGTATTTTTCTGCAGATCATGATGCCCGCGCTCGGCGGGGAAGTTCACGCTTCGAGCTCTGAGCTATGTAGGATGGACGTAGACAGGCCTTCCGCTCGAGCACTCTATTCCACGCTCGAGCGTATTTTTGATGTAACCAGTACTTTTGCAGGCCTTAAGGGTCCGATCGAGCGGGGAAGTCCATGCTCGAGCGGGGACCTTTTTTTGTGAAATTTTGTTTATGCGTTCTGTGTTTCGTTTTCCATTCCCTTTCACTTGTAAGCACTCTTAGGCATATGTTAAGCATTGTAAATGAGTTAATGAGATAAAAATAAAGCCTAAAGAAAAATATGTGAATTAAGAAACCGATTGAATTGTTGATGACCCTTTTGTGTTCATGGAATGTGTAGGGTCAAGCTCTAGGGCGAATCCACATGCCGATCACTGTGAGTAATATCTGAAATATGTTATTGTCCAATTGCTTACTTCTATGTAAGTTTTGTAAAGTTCATTAATTTTGAATGGTGGATAATGTTTGATATGATAAGTTTGAGAGGCTTAAATGCCAGTTTGAAATGAAAGTCTGAAAGGCTTAAATGCCAGTTTGATATGACAAGTTCGAAAGGAAAGGCTTAAACGCCAGTTTAATATGACAAGTTCGAAAGGCCTAAGAGCCAGTTTGATATAAAAGTTTGATGGGCCTAAAGGCCAGTCTGAAATGAAAGTTTGGAAAGGCCGAAAGGCCAGTCTAATACGAAAGTTTGATAAGGCCAAAAAGGCCAGTCTGATATGAATGTTCGAAAAGGCCAAAGGCCAGTTTGACATGAATGAATTGGGCCTAAGGCTGTCTGATTTATAATGTTCTAATGTATTTTCTTTATTTGATATTATTCACTGGGCTATTGCTCACACTCATTCATGTGTTTGTAGGTGAGCCAAGGGAAGTCCAAACCCAGCCCCAGTGAAGTACGTGAGGAACAACAAAGGTTTTTGGAGAGTCAGCCCTTGTGTCTCACGCACGAGACCAATCTTCGCCACTTTTGTTATGTATTTATATTTTGTCATGTTGGCGAAGTTTTGTATATGTCTGTATATAGTTCCTTGGGTTGACTTAGTTTTGGATGATCCTATCTGTACAGAACTTTATGGTACTGTATATATTTTTTGAGTTATTAATGCATATATGTATGGTTTGTTTTGGTGTGCATATACGCACAGCTCTATGGACAAAGTTTTAAATTTTTGCTTCCGTTTGGCCCCTTTACTCTGATGAGTTATGTCCGTTTTGATTTGAGGTCGTAGGTAATCTCAGGATTACTGGCCAGTTATGTCCTTAACCCATAGGGGCGAGTTTGGGTCGTGACACTGCTGCATCTCCTAGGGTAAAGACTTAGCCACTAGTAGACTTAGAGTCTATAGTGTCAGATATCCAATTTGTGTCACTGTACCCTTCTAATACCGTTGGATATTCATGTTAGCTTGGACCATAGTCATGGGTATATCTTAGATATCTAAGTACCCTCATTATTGCTGTGCAGTGGTCTTCCACTGGATTGCTCGTGCATCTACTCAATTTGCTAACTGCATAAGAAATATCAGGAAGTGTGCAGTTCATGAGATACATCAAGCTTCTAATTATCTGGGAGTGCTCTAATTGTGATATACCTTTCCCTAAGTTCTTCATTAAATGAAGATTAGCATCGATAGGAGTCTTAGTAAAATGGTCGTCATGTTTATTAAAATTTTCAAGTATTTTATCAACATAATGACCTTGAGACAAGGCATATCCGACATATGTTTTTGTGATTTCATACCAAGTATAACATCTGCTATTCCCATATCTTTCATGTCAAACTTAGTGTTTAACATTTTCTTTGTAGTCTTTATTATCTCATTATTGCTGCCAATAATGAGCATGTCATCCACATACAAGCAAACAATGACATATCCTTTTTTAGTGTTTTTCACATAAACACATTTATCACACTCATTTATTTTAAAACCGTTTGACATCATACCCGAACTGATTTAGTGAAATTTCGATGACCAAGTCTGATTTAGTGAAATTTACAATGATGTGGTAAGAGAGAGGGGCCCTATCAATTTAAATATGGGGTTTAAATTCTAGAGAAATGTTACATACCTACACTTTTAATCTATAAATCTATTTACAATGATGTGGTAAGAGGGAGAGGCCCTATATTATTAGATGTATAACAAATAAAAATTGGCACGTATAATATCACAATATTATAGATACACATGTGAGACTTGTTTATGGATCTTAAATATTTTCTTAAAGATATTTTCTAGGTTAATACACTTTTAGTGTAGTTAATGGCTACTGAGCAATGGAAAAGTTTGGGATCCTAGAATCAAGGATCTAGATTTTACTCAGAATGAGCATGTGTGGTGGAAATTAAATTGATGAAGTGTGGCGTTTACTAGTGAAATGAATTTGAACCATTGATTATTGTTTCTGTGCAAATTCTAGGTAGATAATTATGGATTTGTAGTATTGTTGCTAAGCAATATTCCTGTTAAGCCCCCCCAAAAAAAAGGCTAGAAAATACATTGAATGATTGAAATTAATTTTATATGTTAGTCGGTGTTTCAGTACTCGCTAATGTTTTAAAAATCAGGTTGGTAAGAGAACCAGAAAAGGGATTAGGTGGGGAGATCACTAGTTCAACTGTTGAGCCAAACTGAAATTTAACCATAATGTCATAATTATTTTATAAATATATTAAAATTTATTTAATAATAACATAAGAATTAGGATACATTGATTTAATTTTTTAAAAAAAATTTAAGATAAATTTACAATTACATAAATATATTTATTATATACAAAATACATCAATTATATTAATGATTGAAAGAAAATGTAATATAGATATATATTTATCAAAAATACATCAATTATATTAATGATTGAAAGAAAATGTAATATAGATATATATTTATCAAATATAAATAAAAGTTGAATATGGTATGGTAGTTATTTGTCATGCTACTTCGATCTGGTTCTATGCTCAATTCTCCCAAGCAACATAATTTTGCATATTTGCTTGCCATTTGACAAAATGGGAGCCCAACCGATTTAGTTGAACCATATCCGAACTGAACTTTTAGATTGGTTGACGGTTCAACCAGCCTGTCCAGTCCGATTTCAAAATATTGTTACTCACACTAACGTTTTTTATCGGAGAAACAATACTTTTAGCGACTAATATTTTAGCTACCAAATGATATAATACGGTAGTTATATGTTCAACAATCAAAAGTTTAATCGCGAAATATTTGTTTTTAATCATTTAGTCATAGTAGTTATATGTTCAAACAGTCAAAAGTTTAGTCGTCAAATACTTGTTTTTATCGATTAATTCGATTAATGATTTTTTTTAGTCATGAATTACTTTTCACAACCACATGCATTAGCGAACAAAATTTTTTGTCACAAAAGTACTTATGCTGATTAAAAAAACCTTTTTTACAACCAAAATTTTAGTTGGCAAAAAGTGTAATTTCTTATAGTATTCTAAAATTCAATTTCTCATATCTGTTTTTGGGTTTATAGACTATCTGGCAGTCTATAAATACCAGACCCATCTTGTTCCATTTTCTTCACATTCTCTTCTCTTTTTCCCCACCATAGATTGGCATGGGCGCACTTACCCCTGTGTTTCTCTTTCTTCTCTTTCTCTCTGCCAATTCTGATGAAAGTTCTAAGTTGGATTCATCATGCTTTCCAGCCATTCCGATTTCCAACTCGGTTGCTGCTCTCTACGTGTTTGGGGACTCCACCGTTGATGCCGGCAACAACAATTACGTCCACAAAGCCGCAAGGGCTAATTCGTTGCCTTATGGCATTGATTTCAACAACACCCCCACTGGCCGTTTTACCAACGGAAAAACTATTGCTGATTTCATTGGTATTATATTACTCTTCCGTTTGGTTTGGTTTTATTCTCATCATAAGTAGTAAATGTTTTAAATTCAATTTTCTGTGTTGTGATGTGATTCGTGAAGCGATATTATACAATCTTTCACTACCCCCTCCGTATTTGAGCTTGACGGAAGCACAAAGGAAGACTGCCATGGACGGCATCAATTATGCTTCTGCTGGGTGTGGTATCTTCCCCAACACCAAACCAACCGGGGTGAAATTCAATTTTCTTGTCTTGTTTATCACCGACAGCAAGCATCCCAGAATAGATGAATCAAAATATCATCTGGGATGCTTGACGTAATCAAAACATAGGTCCTCTGGGATGCTTGCCGTCGGTGAAAAACAAGACAGGAAATGGGCAGTGCGATGAACAGATGAATCAAAATATCATGCCATACAACTCTCAACTTCCTCAGACACTAAAAAATATCCAGGATGAATATCCTGATGCTACCCTCACTCTGGCCAACAGCCATGATCTTCTTCAAGATATATTGGCAGACACTGAAAAATATGGTAACTGTTTTTCATTTCATTATTTTTTTCAATTGACAAATAATTGATTTCTGGTCATTATTATTTTTTTTTCTTTTTCTTCTTATTATTTTTAACATCATTTTGCTGTAAAGTAGCTATTTTCGTCTCCTGCATGTGTGTTGTGTTGTGTAGGTTTACAGATGTAAAAGATCCGCGTTGCGGAACCTATGTTAATGGGGAACTAGCTTGCATCCCAAACTCTACACCATGTGACAACAGATGTCAATATCTCTTCTTTGCAAATTGTATCTTTGTTTGAGACATGCTTATTAAGGATTGAGGGTTCAACAAGTTTGCTAGTTTATTTTTAATTATGAGTGGTATGGTAGTAAGAGTATGGCATGAAAACAAGCTCTCGTCTCTGCTGAAGTTATTATGGACACTTAAATGATGTGATTAAATAATCTACCCTTAATCTAAACTTCATTCTTCTACACTTGATCTACACTTCATTTTCCTTAGAATCCTGCTATTATTTTATTTATTTGTTTTTTATTTTGATTCTATAAGTTTGCGTGATGTGGGGGAATAATGTCACGTGATATCTTATAAGCATCTAAGAAAATTTTCAAAGTTTAAATGTCAACGGTGAGTTTTAGAAGCATAGAATCAAGGAATGGACACTATATCCATGGGCAGAAACAGAATACTAGTATTAGAGACTCACAATTTGAATCTTTAATTCAATCCACAATGATGTGACAAGAGAAATGGACTCTACACAATTGAGGAATGACAAACTAAAAGTTTATATGTATCATGCCACATCATTGTAGGTCACATTGTGAGAAATTTTTTTATGGGTTTTAAACATTTTCCTAGAAGAGAAATTATGTCTAGGGAGACCAATGTGATTGTGTGAAAAAAGAAAAAGGAAAAAAGAAATGGTACATTACTGATAGAGAGTAATTTCTCACATGAGGTTTGTGAAAAAATAACTTTATGAGAAAAAAACAAACAAATAAATCTAATAAGTTTTTCTTTTTTTTTTTTCTTTTTAATTCTTTTCTAAAGTTGTGAAATATTAGTAAAGCTATTTTGTTGGTTGCCAATATCTAGTAAATAAAATGTAAGTGTACTTTTTATTTTTGAAATAAAAATAAAAAGAAATGACATACATCTATTCTATAAATAAAATTAAGTAAATCTTATTGATGCTAAGTAGCGTACAAATTAGTTAGAAATCATCTCATTATACATTGTGAAACATTTTTTTTTTATTTATTTGAATGGCAAAAGAAATCTTTATTGATGAGAACATGCAAAACATAAAAAGAACATCAATAAATTGGACCTTGGAGCTAGCTCAAGCTCCAAGCTCCAAGCTCCGGTTGGTGAGAAACTAACAAACAAAGCAAAAACAGCAAAAGCAACAAAGCCAACCAACAAAACAACCACTAGATGCAGCCCCTGAAGAGCAAAACAGAAAAGCAGAACAGTAGCATCAGACCATCACACCCGCTTATTAGTCACCAAAATCACCATGATAGTGCTGAGCAAACCATAAGCAACCAGCATAAAGCACCAAGACTAACACCAAGACTGACATCAGAGTAACATATCAGCAAAGCAAAGCATACTAACAGATAGTTCAACCAATACACCCTCTAATGAGGCACCAATACTAAGCAGCCACAGAACTTCACAGCAGAAAGCCAGAGATCAGCCAACACTTCAATCGAAGACATCTCCACTGCTTTATACACCAGAACTTCACCAAGATCATCCCATGATACTGATAACCTGTTATGTTGCGTAAACCCACCAAATTCCAATTGCTGAGTGGCCTTCAAATCAAGACAAAGCTGAGATCCAGAGAAATAACAGCTGCTGATACACCAGTGGGAGCTGCTGCTGGAACTCCTAAGCCAGATTGGTGAGAAAAAAGGGTAGTGCAATATTGGTGAGAAACCAATCAAGGGGAACCAAAAGAGAGAAGGAAAGACAAAAACAGAACAACCAAAAAACCAGCAGCAATATTGGGGGGAGATGGTTATCTTAGATACATTGTGAAACATTAATGAAATATAAAATTAATAGAAAGATTTTGAAAAAATTACAAGACAATCCAATGACACATTTTACAAATACTTATGAATATAGAGCTAGTAGTGTAATTTTCCAAAGGCTGGGGTTGGCGATGGCACCCCAGTCCCACTGTAGGTCCGCAATTAACTATATATATATATATTTTTTTTTTTTGGACAACAATTTTATATTTATGTAGATGATGTTTCTGGGCGACAAGTAGTCTTTAAAAGAGAGAAAAAAGAAGGTGAAACAAAAAGAGAAAACTACATTCATTTCAACTTAGCTATCATGGATCAGTTTTAGTGTTGGAGTTTCTCCAATGGTCACTAGCTAAATTCAATAGCTAAAGTTATATTTTAGCAATGAATCATGTAAAAAATTTATAATTTCACAAATTTTTTTTTTTTTTTTGAGGAATAATTTAACAATGTTTTTCCAACGATCAGGTTGCTACTCTATGGCTCAACTAGCTTTGCTCAGATTAATTATCATTCTTTCAACCACTATTTTTCAACCATTACTCTTCCAACACTACCCAAAAAAAAAAACAAAAAAAAAACAATGAAAAGAAAATTTGTTTCTTATATTTTCTATTAATTGTTTTTCATGGTCCGTTCGCAGTCATAAAATTTATGGCCTTGTTTGGTTTGTGTTTCTCAAAAAATTTTGGAAAAAATTCTCTACAAATAAATTTTCAAAAGTAATCAAACCAAACAAATTTTTCCAAAACTTGTTTGGTTTACAAGTTTTCCAAACAAATCTCCCTCTCATACACATCAAATCAATCACTTTTTCCAAAACTCTCTCTCAAAATAATTTTTCAAAACATCTTTTGAAAAAAAATTAAACCAAACAAATTTTCGTACTTTTTAATATTTTTTTTATTTTTGAAAATTTCGTTGAGATGTAGAATGTTTCATGGAAACTTTGTTGACATGACATATTTCACTATAACTAGACCTTGTGCTAAATTTGACATATGGTATATGTATGTGTATCAATTGGTAACAATTGTAAGGAAATGTTAGAATATAAAGTCTCAGAGGAATTGAGAAGAAATCAATGCATGACAGAGGAACACAAGGAACAATTAAGTTTTAAACATCTTCAACAATCCCACGTGATTAAAAATTTTAAAAATTCAAAAAAATAAAATAAAATTTTGGACTTAACCACGTGTCTTGATGTTGATGTCTTCTAGACTTGAATGTGAGTCGTTGGTGTAAAGCAGTTAAGTCTTGAGTTCACCTCTAAATAATTCAATAATGCTAGTATGCTACACATAATTTAAAGAGAAAATATATATGGGAGAGAAAAATAGAATTTCATTATCCTACCTTAACAATTATTTTGAAAAACATTAAGTATTTTGATTTTACAGTTTTCAAAAATAATTTAAGAGTTTTTAATTCATATTTTTTAATTTTTGGTGAATTGTTTTTAAATAAATTAATCATTTGTTTTTTATCCACTAAATCTCAATATATACTGAAAAAGTAGAAAATTTGGGAAATTCTTAAAAAAAATTCACTAAATACATTTTTTTTTGTAATGCATTTTCGTATTTTTTTTAATATTTATTGAATTCTTTTTAAATTTTTTTTATAAAGATTTTATTTTTTAAGTATATTTAAATTATACATTTAAAAATAAAAATAAAACTCAAAAATTCAAAAATTATTTTAAAAACTCAATTCCAAACTGGCATTGGAAACTTTTAAACATATAAAGAATTCAAAAATTCATTATATGTCGTTTGCAAGATATAATTGTTATGATAGACATCATTTCCGTTTTGCCAACTTTTACAGGTTCGCTAATGGGGAGAACAAATCCTTTTTGTATACATTACTCATAAATGGACTGACACAGTTGCAGATCTCTTCCAGGTGGGAATATCAGCCCAATGAGCCATTTCCATTTTTGTTAGGAACAAACTTCTTGTTGAAAAATAATCCCGGTAAATTAATTAATTTAAATAAACATCAAAAACGAAATTCAATATTCAATAAATAAAAACCAAGTAACGGAAAATACTTACAGTACTATAAACTAAACACAAAATAAATAATAGATGTGTGATTGAGGCTAGTGTTTGGACACTGTGTCTTTACGACAGAAATTCGACCTCTCCACTGGTGCTTCAGATTTATGGACATCTTGCCTCCAGAATACGACAATCACCTACACATAGAAGTAGTACTACAATCTATGTGTATTGCGAACCAAATATGTGGTAAGTACTCTAAAACAAAAAATGAAGATGAAGATGATTTTGACCACTGCCACAAGAAGACAAAAACCTTGGATCCAATCAATGATTGTTTTTTGTTTTAATGAGAGATTGCATTGCCATTATATACTTCACAAACCATAGCAAGCAACAGTCACTTATGTGACTGTTCGGTCAAGGAAGTTGACCGTTGGACCAAGATTTGAAAAACTGAAATTCAGTTGTTGGACCAAGATTTGAAAAGATTAAAATTCAGTTTTTTTTATATATATATTATATATATATATATATATATATTTCCAATACTGTTTTCTCCAAAAATTATAAGTGCCAACCCAACCCAACCCATACACGCATGCGTGTGTTTTGGATTGAGTCTATCTCAGTCCATAATCCCCTCATTACAAAGTTTATGTTCATGAGTCGATTTTTCATTCACTCATTAATGGTTTTAACAACCATACAACAGACTCTTGTTCACCACATAATAAGCAATAAAATTGCTACGTTGACACACTTAAAATAATGTGTGGGTCCTACATTAATTAAAGTTCAAAATATTAATGGTTTAAAATCATTTTTCTCCAAAAATCTCCCACATGAATGAAATTGATGAAAAGAACATGCAACAATATGCAGACACAAAAAGTACTAAACTAGAAATATCCTGCAAAGGAGAGGTAACTTTGGCCTTGAACCTTCCCTTGTAAAAGATTATCGGATTTACTAACAAACAGTAGACATAACGCCTTGAACTGCTCTGTCTTTGGTGTAAACCAAGACAACAACCTTTCACACAGTTTGATTTCCAAACACAACTTAGTTCTATCGGTTGTGCCCATTTTAGCCCTAGACAATTCCTGGTTTTCATGAGTGCTCTAGAGAATTTAGCCTTTTCAATTCTCATAAAGCCGGCCCAGTTTATACTCATATAGGCGATTCTTATTAAGAGTATCCTGCTATACCCCACTTGGATTTCCAAGTTATAAGAATCATTAAAAGTAAAACCTTATCATGATTATCGTTGCAGACATCACTATATCATCATAGAAATGGGTAGGAGATTATCTCCTTAGTGATCTTCCTGAGTCATTCTTAATTTGGTTGTCCCTTTGAACCTAGATTTTGGGATCTTTAGTCAGCTAGGTTGGGTTGCCATTAAGGTGACTCTTAAGTGATAGGCTTTAGTCCCATCTCCTCGATGATCTCATAACCTGCTCTCTAGTCAAACCTTTCGTTAACTGATTCACAATGTTATCTTTTGACATTATGTATTCAATGGATATAACTCCATTTGAGAGCAGTTGCCTAATGGTATTGTGTGTACGTCAAATATGTCGAAACTTACCATTGTACATATTATTCTATGCCCTAGCCATGGTTGCTTGACTATCACAATAAATACAAATAGCTGACATAGGTTTTGGCCACATTGGAATGTCTTCTAGGAAGTGACGAAACCATTCTGCTTTTTCTTCTACTTTATCTAAAGCAATAAACTCAGATTCTATTGTGGATCTTGCAAAGCATGTTTGCTTGGAAAATTTCCAAGAAACTGCTTGGGATACCCCTTTTCCTTAGTATGTTAATTGGTCCTTAATATGAGTATGATTATGTGTTTAGTATAATTTCGTGTGCTATTATGAGAAAATATGTGGTTTTGAATTTCTATATGTTCACCGTAGGGATATCTGTTTGATTATCTGCTTTGGAAATTAAATAGAAGGCCTTATCGGCCACAAAACCCAAAATTGATTGTGCCATTGTGTTTGGCATAATTTTTAGAGCCTACGGTGAAATTTAATTGAAAAATTGATTTGGACCAGATTAAGTTGATTTAATTGATGATTTAGTGCCTAATTATTTTATATTATGAAATAATGGTTGAGTGGAGGCCTTCATACACTCAATCTCTCTCTCCCTAGCCTCATTTTGGCTGATCAAACACAAGGAAGAGAAGAGAGGGTCGATTAGAGGAAGAGAGAGTAGGAGATTGAAGGTTTGATCAAGTACTTGGAGATTTTGGAAGAATTGGGTCTCTAGGTAAGTGGATTCATGAATTTAATGTTGTAAATTGTAAATTCAAGCTTGATTAATGGTCAAGAATAGAAGTTAGTTTGATTATGATGAATTGAGTTGGTTTTTGTTGAGGTTGAGAGTCATAGAACACATGCATGTAAGAATTGGCTATAATCTCCATGTTGAGCACATTGTGTATAATTTATGTTGAATTTTTGGTTTAAATCCATGTGTTTGATATTCTCCTCACCAATTGAGTTAAGAATAGTGAGAACCTTCCACATGCAAGTGCAAATCATGGAGGTGTGAGTTTGAATATTCGAATGTAATGTGTTGGTGATGAATTTGAGGCATGCATGTGATTAATTTGTGAAATTGAGCTCCATGTTAATGTATTTTAGTATTGGTACCATGTTAGTACAAGTATGTGTGGAATTGGAGCTATAAAATGCATGAAGTGTTGGTTGGGAGTCGAATCTTAGCTCAAGAACACAATCTGGGAAACCCAGAATTTTGATGTCCACTTGAGCGAGGTAATGGCCGCTCGAGCGTGAAATACGTGCTCCCAGTATTTTTCTGCAGATCATGATACCCGCTCGAGCGGGGAAGTTCACGCTCGAGCGAGGAGCTATGTAGGATGGACTTTCGCTCGAGCGTCCGAGGTCACGCTCGAGCATAAAAATGATACATCCAGAACTTTTTGCAGACATGGCGTCCGCTCGAGCGGGGAAGTTCACGCTCGAGCGGGGAGCCATGTAGAGAGGCCTTCCGCTCGAGCGCCAGATTGAATGCTCGAGCGTAAACTTTACATATCCAATACTTTTGCAGGCCTCTTGGGTCCGCTCGAGTGGGGAAGTCCACGCTCGAGGGGGACCCTGTTTTCTGAAATTTTATTCATGCATTCTGTGTTTCGTTTTCCGTTCCCTTTCACTTGTAAGCACTCTTAGGCATATGTTAAGCATTGTAAATGAGTTAATGAGATAAAAATAAAACCTAAAGAAAAATATGTGAATTAAGGAATGGATTGAATTGTTGATGACCCTTTTGTGTTCACGGAATGTGTAGGGTCAACCTCCAGGGCGAATCCACAAGCCGATCACTGTGAGTAATATCTGAAATATGTTACTGTCCAATTGCTTACTTCTATGTAAGTTTTATAAAGTTCATTAATTTTGAATGGTGGATAAGGTTTGATATGATAAGTTTGAGAGGCTTAAATGCCAGTTTGAAATGAAAGTCTGAAAGGCTTAAATGCCAGTTTGATATGACAAGTTTGAAAGGCTCAAATGCCAGTTTGATATGACAAGTTTGAAAGGCTTAAACGCCAGTTTGATATGACAAGTTCAAAAGGCCTAAGAGCCAGTTTGATATAAAAGTTTGATGGGCGTAAAGGCCAGTCTGAAATGAAATTTTGGAAAGGCCGAAAGGCCAATCTGATACGAAAGTTTGATAAGGCCAAAATGGCCAGTCTGATATGAACGTTCGAAAAGGCCAAAGGCCAGTTCGACATGAATGAATTGGGCCTAAGGCCGTCTGATTTATAATGTTCCAATGTATTTTCTTTATTTGATATTATTCACTGGGCTATTGCTCACGCTCATTCATGTGTTTGTAGGTGAGCCGAGGGAAGTCCAAACCCAGCCCCAGTGAAGTACGTGAGGAACAACAAAAGTTTTTGGAGAGTCAGCCCTTGTGTCTCAGGCACGAGACCAGTCTTCGCCACTTTTGTTATGTATTTATATTTTGTCATGTTGGCGAAGTTTTGTATATGTCTGTATATAGTTCCTTGGGTTGACTAAGTTTTGGATGATCCTATCTGTACAGAACTTTATGGTACTGTATATATTTTGTGAGTTATTAACGCATATATGTTTGGTTTGTTTTGATGTGCATATACGCACGACTCTATGGACAAAATTTTAAATTTTTTCTTCCGTTTGGCCCCTTTACTCTGATGAGTTATGTCCGTTTTGATTTGAGGTCGTATGTAATCTCAGGATTACTAGTCGACTATGTCCTTAACCCATAGGGGCGGATTTGGGTCTTGACAGAGTGGTATCAGAGCACGAGTTAATAACTCACACACTTGTCCAAAAGAGCAATAAGCGTCTAGAAAAGATCTAGGATGCATTCATAAGTATGAATTTGAAAGCATTGAGAATGTGCTTAACTGTTTTAATACGAACAACTATGTGTTATAATTTGTGATTTACTTGCATTACAATTAATTGAATATGTATGCTTTTGTTATATGCATATTTGTGAACTTTTCTATAAACTATAATGCAAGTTTAATCAGATGGTGAGGACAAGGGGTGATGAGATAGAAGAGGCTACTACCACCAGACTGGATAGAATGGAGAGAATGATTCAGGAAATGGCAGAGTCATTGAGACAACAACAAGAATGGAAACAATAGTGGCAGCAGCCACATCCTCCACCTCCGCCTCCGGCACCTCCTGTGCCAGATAATCAGAATGATGACTGAATCATAGCCCTCACCAAAGAGTTCAAGAAAATGAAGCCACCACAGTTCCATGGCGGACTAGATCCTTTGAAAGCTGAAGCTTGGGTTCTTGGGATCGAAAAACTATTTGAAGTGTTCCCATGTTCGGAGACACAGAAAGTGCTTCTTGCCACCTTTATGCTAGAGGACGAAGCAAGAAGATGGTGGATGTTAATGCGTGAGAGTTATAAAGATGCTGATTGGGCAAACTTTCTGGAAATCTTCTATGACAAGTATTTCCCGCAGTGTGTTTGGGATAGGAAAGTAGTAGAGTTTATGGAACTAAAGCAAAACAATATGACAGTGGTTGAGTATGAGACCAAATTCACTGAATTGGCCAGGTTTGCGCCACATGTGATTGATACAGACTATAAGAAGGCGAGGCATTTTGAAGGTGGGCTTCGAAGTGACATCCTTGAAAGAGTGAATGTCTTAAAGCTAGCAACCTACATTGGAGTGCTAGACAGAGCCATCATATCAGAGGCCAACATAGCTAGACAAGCCAAGCCAACAATAGAATGGAAAGGTAACAAAAGGCATGGCTTCTTTTCAAAGAAGAAATTCTTGAAAAAGCAAAACACGGGCTCCTCAAATACCTCGAATTCTTCCCAAGACACATCTCCCATGTGCACTATATGCAGCAAAAGCCACCGTGGGGTTTGTTATCGTGTGTCAGGAGCCTGTTTCAAGTGTGGTAAACAAGGGCACATGGCCCGAGATTGTTATCAAAATGGAGGAAAGAAAGCTGCTAGTTCCACTGCATCGATCCCAAAGTCAGGAAACACTTTGAAATCCGCTACCACCGGGGATACCGTGAGACAGGGTAGAGTTTTTGCGCTTGTTCCGGGCGACACACGGAATGCCAACGCAGTTGTCTCAGGTGCTATTTCTATATGTAAGCAGGATGCTTTTGTGTTAATTGACTCTGGGTCCACACACACTTTTGTGACATATGCATTTGCATCTAGACTAAATAGACCCTTAGAATTATTGCCATATCTGCTATGTGTGTCTGCTCCGTCTGGGGAATCTGTATTGTGTGAACCTATATATCGGTTTTGTGAGATGCGTGTTGAGGATGCTATCCTATATGTAGACTTACTGCCCTTAAACTTTAGACATTTTGATATAATTTTGGGCATGGATTGGCTGACCAAGTATTGTGCCACCATTGATTGTGTGACGAAACGAGTTGTATTTAAACCACTAGAACATAAAGAGATTGTGTTTGTGGGTAATGGGGTAGTGCCTCCACCGTATTTGATATCTGCTATGAAAGCATGTAAACTAATCAAGAAAGGATGCTAGGGTTATTTGTGTTATGTGTTGACTAAACAAACTGTGAATGTTGAATTGAATGATATCCCTATTGTTAGAGAATTTCCGGATGTGTTTCCAAATGAGTTGCCAGGGGAAATGGTAGACAGAGAAATAGAGTTTACAATTCAGACTATGCCAGGCACCCAACCTATTTCTAAAGCTCCCTACATAATGGCTACTACCGAAATGAAAGAATTGAAAGAACAGTTGCAAAACCTGCTTGACAAGGGGTTTATCCGACCTAGCACTTCGCCTTGGGATGCACCAGTATTATTTGTGAAAAAGAAGGATGGAACCTTGCATTTGTGCATCGATTACCGGGAACTGAATAAGGTAACAATAAAGAACAAGTACCCCCTATCCCGTATTGATGATTTATTTGACCAGTTGCAGGGATCACAGGTGTTTTCCAAGATTGATTTGAGGTCCGGGTACCATCAGCTGAAAGTAAAGGCAGAAGATGTTGAGAAAACAGCGTTTAGAACAAGGTATGGCCATTTTGAGTTTCTTGTTATGTCGTTTGGAGTGACTAATGCTCCGGCAGCATTTATGGACTTAATGAACTGTATTTTTAAGACCTACCTTGATGAATTTGTCATAGTCTTTATCGATGACATTTTGATATACTCTAAAGATAGATTTGAACATGAACAGCATTTGAGAACTGTCCTGCAAATACTTAGAGAAAGGAAATTGTTTGCTAAACTAAAGAAATTTGAGTTTTGGTTGGATGAAGTTGTTTTCTTAGGGCATGTGATCAACAGGGAAGGGATTTCAGTAGACCCATAGAAAATAGGGGCAATTTTGAATTGGCCTATACCGACCAATGTAACAGAAGTTCGTAGTTTTATGGGTTTAACCGGGTACTACAAGAGGTTTGTGAAGGATTTTTCAAAAATAGCTATACCTCTTACCCAACTGACACGCAAGGGGCAACCTTTTGAGTGGAACAATGAAAGGGAATCGGCCTTTCATGAATTAAAAACAAGACTGACCACTGCACCAATTTTGACACTACCTTCAGGTATGGAGAATTTTGTGATTTTCAGTGATGAATCTTATAAAGGTTTGGGTTGTGTGCTAATGCAGAACGGAAAGGTTATTTCTTACGCCTCCTGACAGTTGAGGCCACACGAGAAGAACTATCCAACACATGACCTAGAATTGGCCACAGTTGTTTTTGCCTTGAAAATTTGGCGGCATTATTTGTATGAAGCAAAATGTGAAGTCTACATGGATCATAAGAGCCTGAAATACTTCTTCACGCAGAAAGAGTTGAATATGCGTCAGAGAAGATGGCTGGAACTGATAAAAGACTATGATCTGGAGATTCAGTATCACCCCGGGAAAGCTAATACAGTTGCTGATGCCTTGAGCAGAAAATCAACAGGAAGTGTGGCTTGTTTGCTTACTGAACAGAAGGAGATTCTTCAAGACTTTGAGAAATCTAAAATTGAAGTAGTGATGTGTGAACAGGGCGGATTGATAGCCGCTATTACAGCCGAGCCGGCGATCATCGATGAAATCAAACAGAAATAGAAAGAGGATAAGTACCTCAAGAAAGTGATTGACGAATTTGAGGCAAGCCCGAAAGCAAAATTCAATATTGAGAATGAAATATTGAAATTCCAGAACCGAATATGTGTCCCAGATATCCCAGAACTAAAGAAGAGGGTTTTAGATGACGTCCACAGATCCGCATTTGCTATGCATCCGGGTAACAATAAAATGTATCGAGATTTGAAACAAACCTATTGGTGGCCTAAAATGAACAAAGAGATTGCAGAATATGTGTCCAAGTGCCTTCAGTGTCAGCAAGTCAAGGCTGAACATCAGAAACCAGGCGGTCTACTTCAACCTCTCTCTATTCCTGAATAGAAGTGGGAGCATGTGACTATGGGTTTCATTGTTAGCCTACCTCGGACTTCTCGAGGTATAGATTCTGTTTGGGTTATAGTTGATAGACTGACTAAATCTGCCCATTTTCTGCCTGTCAAAACTATATTTGCTGCTTATAGATTGGCTACTATTTATGTTGATGAAATTGTCCGTTTACACGGAGTTCCAGTAGCTATTGCGTCGGATAGAGATCCGAAATTTGTATCTAGATTGTGGAAGAGTTTGCAGGAAGCTATGGGAACAGAACTAAGGTTCAGTACTGCATTCCAATGGTGAAAGTGGAATGGAAGGAACGAACGATACAAACTTTGGAAGATATGCTTCCCATGTGTGCTTTGGATTTTCAGGGGAGTTGGGAAGATTATTTGCCACTTGCAGAATTTGCTTATAATAACAGCTTCCACTCTAGCATCAGTATGGCACCGTACGAGGCTCTGTATGGTAGGAGGTGTAGATCACCTATTTGTTGGACAGAGGTCGGGGATAGAGCTTTGCTTAGGCCTGAAATTGTGCAAGACACCTCTGAGAAAATCAAAACTATTCGGCAAAGGCTCAAAACAGCTCAAGACCGACAAAAGAATTATGTAGACGTTCGGAGAAGACCTCTTGAGTACGAGGTTGGTGACCATGTGTTCATCTGTGTGTCCCCAATGAAAGGCCAAGTCAGATTTGGAAAGAAGGACAAGTTGTCGCCCCGTTACATTATGTCGTTCCAGATTTTGGAGAGACTTGATCTAGTTGCTTATAGAGTTGCCTTGCCACTGGGATTCGAACAAATCCATAACGTATTTCATGTGTCGATGTTGAGGGGTTACCTCCGAGACCCGTTCCATGTGATTGATTATCACCGGATAGCTATTAATGAGAATTTGGAATACGCCGAGTGGCCGGAACAAATTGTTGATCGGCAAGTGAAACAACTGAGAAGCAAGTTCATTCCAATGGTGAAAGTGGAATGGAAGGAACACTATGGGACAGATGCCGCGTGGGAAAAAGAGGATGAAATGCGACTAGGCTATCCACATTTGTTTCCCGACGAAGGTAAATTAAGTTTGAAGGACCAAACTTCCTAAAGGGGGGAAAACTGTGACACCCATGTTCCGTAGTATGTTAATTGGTCCTTAATATGAGTATGATTATGTGTTTAGTATGATTTCGTGTGCTATTATGAGAAAATATGGGGTTTTGAATTTCTATCTGTTCACCGTAGGAATATCTGTTTGATTATCTGCTTTGGAAATTAAATTGAAGGCCTTGTCGGCCACAAAACCCAAAATTGATTGCGCCATTGTGTTTGGCATAATTTTTAGAGCCTACGGTGAAATTTAATTGAAAAATTGATTCAGACCGGATTAAGTTGATTTAATTAATGATTTAGTGCCTAATTATTTTATATTATGAAATAATGGTTGAGTGGAGGCCTTCATGCACTCAATCTCTCTCTCCCTAGCCTCATTTTGGCTGATCAAACACAAGGAAGAGAAGAGAGGGTCGGTTAGAGGAAGAGAGTAGGAGATTGAAGGTTTGATCAGGAACTTGGAGATTTTGGAAGAATTGGGTCTCTAGGTAAGTGGATTCATGAATTTAATGTTATAAATTGTGAATTCAAGCTTGATTAATGGTCAAGAATATGAGTTAGTTTGATTATGATGAATTGAGTTGGTTTTTGTTGAGGTTGAGAGTCATGGAACACATGCATGTAAGAATTGGCTATAATCTCCATGTTGAGCACATTATGTATAATCTATGTTGAATTTTTGGTTTAAATCCATGTGTTTGATCTTTTCCTTACCAATTGAGTTAAGAATAGTGAGAACCTTCCATATGCAAGTGCAAATCATGGAGGCGTGAGTTTGAATATTTGAATGTAATGTGTTGGTGATGAATTTGAGGCATGCATGTGATTAATATGTGAAATTGAGCTCCATGTTAATGTATTTTAGTATTGGTACCATGTTAGTACAAGTATGTGTGGAATTGGAGCTATAAAATGCATGAAGTGTTGGTTGGGAGTCGAATCTTAGCTCAAGAACACAATCTGGGAAACCCAGAATTTTGATGTCCGCTCGAGCGGGGTAATGGCCGCTCGAGCGTGAAATACGTGCTCCCAGTATTTTTCTACAGATCATGATGCCCACTCGAGCGAGGAAGTTCACGCTCGAGCGGGGAGCTATGTAGGATGGACTTCCACTCGAGCGTCCAAGGACACGCTCGAGCGTAAAAATGATACATCCAGAACATTTTGTAGACATGGCGTCCGTTCGAGCGGGGAAGTTCACACTCGAGCGGGGAGCCATGTAGAGAGGCCTTCCGCTCGAGCGCCAAATTGAACGCTCGAGCGTAAACTTTACATATCCAATACTTTTGCAGGCCTCTTGGGTCCGCTCGAGTTTCCTAAATTTCCCAAAATAAAATATTTAGGTGGCGACTCTGTATCTGGCAAAGCAGTCCATGTTTGGCACTTCTTTCAAAAATCAGTTTTCCTAAAACGATTTGCCGGATTTGGACTCTTTGGTTCAGATTTAGAACCGTGACTGCGAAAGTCGAGTCCGAGCTGTGGCGAGGTCCCCCCGCGGGCTTGTTACACTCGAGCGTAAACTTTACATATCCAATACTTTTGCAGGCCTCTTGGGTCCGCTCGAGGGGGGAAGTTCACGCTCGAGCGGGGACCCTGTTTTCTGAAATTTTGTTCATGCGTTCTGTGTTTCGTTTTCCATTCCCTTTCACTTGTAAGCACTCTTAGGCATATGTTAAGCATTGCAAATGAGTTAATGAGATAAAAATAAAGCCTAAAGAAAAATATGTGAATTAAGAAACCGATTGAATTGTTGATGACCCTTTTGTGTTCATGGAATGTGTAGGGTCAAGCTCCAGGGTGAATCCATAAGCCGATCACTGCGAGTAATATCTGCAATATGTTATTGTCCAATTGCTTACTTCTACAATTACATGTAGTGGATCCCGAATATACTTCCTCAACATCGAGATTTGAAACACATTATGAACTTGACTTAATCTCGGTGGTAAAGCAAGTCTGTAGGCAACCGGGTTAACTTTCTCAAGAATTTCAAACGGCCCAATGTAACGGTGTGCCAATTTACCCTTCTTCCCAAATCTTGAAACTCCTTTCATTGGCGAGATCTTCAGGAATACATGATCCCTAACTTCAAACTCTAACTCTTTTCTTCTATGGTCAGCGTAACTCTTTTGTCGACTCTAAGCAGTTCTAATTCTCCATTGGATAAGCTTGATCTTTTCGGTTGTCCTTTGAACTAGATCGGGGCCGATCAAAGCTTTATCTCCTACTTCGGTCCAACATATCGGTGATCTGCACTTTCTTCCATACAAGGCTTCATATGGCGCCATGCCAATGCTAGCTTGATAGCTGTTGTTGTAAGCGAATTCTACCAATGGCAAATGCTCTTCCCAGCTTCCTTGGAAGTCCAATACACATAGTCTAAGCATATCTTCAAGTGTTTGAATCGTTCTCTCTGTTTGGCCATCAGTCTAGGGATGGAAAGCCGTACTAAACCTCAATTCGGTCCCCAAAGCCCTTTGTAAACTCTGCCAAAATCTAGAAACAAACTTTGAATCTCGGTCTGACACAATGGACATTGGCACACCATGGAGTCTAACAATCTCATTCATATACAACACAGCAAGTCGATCAGCATTAAACGAAGTTTTAACAGGCAAGAAGTGTGCTGACTTAGTTAATCTGTCGATTATAACCCAGATCGAATCCATTCCTTTCTATGTCTTCGGCAAACCAATCACAAAGTCCATGGAGATGCGTTCCCATTTCCACTCAGGAATCGGCAAGGGTTGGAGAAGTCCTGCTGGCCTCTGATGTTCTGCTTTCACTTGTTGACAATACAAACACTGGGATACGAACTCGGCTATCTCTCTTTTCATATTCGGCCACCAAAAAGTTTGTTTTACATCTTGATACATCTTGGTGTTCCCTGGGTGAACTGCAAATCTGGATCCATGAGAGTCTTGCAAAACCTTTCCTTTCAACTCTGGGACGTCGGCCACGCACAATCTTCCTTCAAACTTAAGCACTCCATTCTCAAGGGTGTAACCTGACCTCAGCCTGGTGATAATCTCGTCGGCTACCTTCTTCAGGAATTCATCCTCCATTTGCCTTGCCTTTACTTCCCCAATAGTAGTCGGCTCCACTGAAATCATGGCTAGGCATGCCAAACTTCCCACTGACTTTCTACTCAATGCGTCAGCTACCGAGTTTGCTTTACCTGGGTGATACTGAATTTGCATGTCGTAGTCCTTCAATAATTCAAGCCATCTTCTCTGCCTCAAATTTAGTTCCTTTTGAGTGAACAAGTACTTCAAACTCTTGTGATCTGTAAAAACTTGGCAAGAGGCTCCATACAAGTAGTGACACCAAATCTTCAAAGTAAACACCACGGTTGCTAGCTCTAGATCATGGGTTGGATAGTTCTTTTCATGAAGTTTCAACTGACGAGATGCATATGCTATGACCTTGCCCCCTTGCATTAATACACAACCCAAACCCTTATGTGAAGCATCACTGAAAATCTGAAATTCCTCATTACCTGTTGGGAGTACAAGAACTGGTGCCATAACTAACCTCGTCTTCAACTCTTGGAAGGCTGATTCTCTGTCATCGGTCCATTCATATGCTGTTCCCTTCTTGGTTAGTTGTGTCAATGGTACTGCAATCCTTGAGAAGTCCTTCACAAACTTTCTGTAATAACCTACCAAGCTTAGAAAACTACGAACCTCGGACACGTTGGTCAGCGTCGGCCAATTCACAACGGCTTCGATCTTACTGGGATCAGCTGATATACCCTCATCATTAATCACATGCCCTAAAAATGAAATGCTAAAGAGCTAGAACTCACACTTGCTCAACTTGGCATACAACTTCTTGTCTCTCAAGATTTGCAGGGCAAGTCTCAGATGATTCTCGTGTTCGATTGTACTCTTGGAATAGATCAATATGTTGTCAATAAAAACAACTACGAACTTATCTAGATACGACTTAAAGACTCTGTTCATCAAGTCCATGAATGCTGCAGGTGCATTAGTCACTCCAAAAGGCATTACCAGGAATTCATAGTGACCGTATCTTGTCCGAAAAGCAGTCTTCTCAACATCTTCGGCTTTAACCTTCAGCTGATGGTAGCCCGACCTAAGGTCAATCTTGGAGAAGACTCGTGCTCCTTGCAGTTGATCGAGCAAATCATCAATCCTAGGCAACGGGTACTTGTTCTTAATGGTTACCTTATTAAGTTCTCTGTAATCAATGCAAAGGCGAAGTGTGCCATCCTTTTTCTTAACAAATAGCACGGGTGCTCCCCATGGTGAAGTGCTCAGCCAAATGAATCCCTTGTCCAACAATTCTTGTAATTGTAGTCTCAGTTCCTTAAGTTCAGTTGGGGCCATTCTATAGGGTGTTTTGGAGATAGGTTGCGTTCCCGACATGATGTCCACAGTAAACTCTACTTCTCTATCGATCAAGTGGCCAGGCAACTCATTTGGAAAGACGTCGGGGAATTCCTTAACAACTGGTACGTCGGTGGTATGTCGGCTAACTCACACTTCATTCAAATCACTTAGTTATACTGCACAAATAACCTAACACCCTTTTGGATCAACTATAGGCTTTCATGGATGAGATTAAGTAAGGTAGGGTACTACATCCCTTACCCTGGAAAATGACCTCGGGTCGGTTCGGGGTCTTCAATGTGACGCTCTTAGTAACACAATCAATGGATGCATGATTCGCTACTAACTAATCCATTCCCAATATGACATCCGAAGTGAGTCATGCTTAATGGCATCAAATCAACTAATAATTCTACACCCTCAATCACCACAACACACGCCCTATAAATGGATGCAACAATCATAGTTCTCCCAGATGGAGTAGACACATATAACACAAAGTCAAGAAGTTCTTGTTCCTATTTAACTTCTCGGCGAACTTAGCAGATACAATGAATGTGTAGAACCCGAATCAATTAATATGTATGCATCTTGAGAGCAATGGGAGTATACTTGAACACTACTGTCTCAGCATTCTGAGTGTCTCTGGCACCAATGCAAAACTCTGCCCTGCCTCGTTTGTGCCCTCCGATGTTTATCCTCTGTGCATAGCCTGACGTACCTCCATTCTTCTTACATCATAGTCTTGCCTTCGGGCAGTCTTTCACACGATGACCACTTTCACCACATTCAAAACAGGCTCCCGATGCCAACGGCAAACTCCGGAATGCGGCTTCCCACAGTTTGCACCGTCGGCCTAGTATTACCTTTTTGGTTCGAGTTGCTGGAGCCTGCTCACATTCGCCTTCTAATTAAATTCCCAGAAATTCTCAGTAAATTATTCTGTAAATTCTCAATTAATTACTTAGTAAATTCTAGTAATCCTCAGTAATTATTTAGAAAATTCGAAGTAAATTACTCAATAAAATCTCTGTAAATTACTCATTGAATTCTCAATAAATTACTCCAAACATTACCAGAAATTGCTAAGTAAATTACTCAGTAAATTCGAGTAAATCACGCAATAAATTCTCAGTAAACTACTCGGTAAATTACTCAGTAAATCTTATTAAATTACTAGTAAATTTCCACAAATTCTCAGTAAATTATAAAGTAATTTACTTAGAAGATTCTCATAAATTCCCAGTAAATTTCTCTGGTAAATTACTTAGAAAATTCAAGTAATACTAATTAAATCCCCTGAAATTCTCAATAATAATTCTGTAAATTCTCAATTAATTATTGAGTAAATTCCTAATAAACCCTCAGTAATTATTTAGAAAATATTGAAGTAAATTTATCATAATTTCACGGTAAATTATTCAACAAAATCTCAGATATTACTCATTGAATTCTAGTAAATTACTCAGAACATTACCTAGTAAATTGCTAAGTGAATTCGAGTAAATCACTCAGTAAATTCTCAGTAAATTACTCGGTAAATTAATCAGTAAATTCTCATTAAATTACTCAGTAAAATTCCAAGAAAATTGTCAGTAAATTATGAGGTAAAATTTCTTAGAAAATTCTCAAACAATTCCAGTAAATTACTAATTGAATTCCCAAGAAATTCTCAATAAATTATTCAGTAAAATTCTCAGTAAATCTAGTAAATTACTCATTGAATTCTCAGTAAATTACTCAATAAATTCCTAGAAATCACTAGTAAATTCTCAGTAAATTACTCGGTAAATTACTCAGTAAATTCTCATTAAATTACTCAGTAAATTTCAAAAAAATTATCAGTAAATTATAAAGTAAATTACTTGAAAATTCTCAATAAATTCATAGTAAATTCTCAGTAAATTATTAATCAAATTCCCAAGAAATTCTCAGAAATTATTCAGAAATTCCCAATTATTACTCAGTAAATCCTATTAAATCCTCAGTAAATTATGAGAAAAATCGAAGTTATTTTTCATAATTCACGGAAAATACTCAATAAAATCTCCGTAAATTACTCATTGAATTCTCAGTAAATTATTAAGAACATTACCAGTAATTGGAAAGTAAATTACTCAGTAAATTCCGGCTAAATCACTCAGTAATTCTCAGTAAATTACTGATAAATTACTCATAAATTTCATTAATTACCAGTAAATTCCAAAAATTCTCAGTAATATATGAAGTAAATTATTAGAAATTCTCAATAAATTCTTAGTAAATTCTCAGTAAATTATAATTAAATTCCCAAGAAATTTCTCAGCAAATTATTTAATAAATTCTCAACTAATTAATCAGTAAATTCTAGTAAATCCTCAGTAAATTATTTAGAAAATTCGAAGTAAATTTTCATAATTACACGGTAATTACTCAATAAAATCTCAATAAATTACTCATTGAATTCTCAGAAATTACTCAGAACAACACCAGTAAATTGCTAAGTAAATTACTCAGTAAATTCGGTAAATCACTCGGTCAATTACTCAGTAAATTCTCATTAAATTGTCTCAGTAAATTCCTAGAAAATTCTTAGTAAATTATAAAGTAAATTACTAAGAAAAATTCTCAATAAATTCCAGTAATTCTTAGAATTATAAAGTAAATTACTAAGAAAATCTCAATAAATTCCAGTAATCTTAGTAATTACTAATTAATTCCAAGAATATCTCAGTAAATTATTCAGTAAATTCTCAATTTATTACTCATAAATTCCTAGTAAACCTCAGTAAATTACTTAGAAAAATCGAAGTAAATTTTAATATTAACAGTAAATTACTCAATAAAATCTCAGTAAATTACTCAAAACATTACCCAGTAAATTGGTAAGTAAATTACACAGTAAATTCCAAGTAAATCACTCGCAAAAATTCCCAGTAAATTACTCGGTAAATTACTTCAGTAAATTCTCATTAAATTACTTAGTAAATTCAAGAAAATTCTAGTAAATTATAAGTAAATTACTTAGAAATTTCAATAAATTCCCAGTTAAATTCTCAGTAAATTACTTCATAAATTACTAATAAATTCTCAAGAATTCTCATTATATTATTCAGTAAATTCTCAATTAATACTCAGTAAATTCCTAGTAAATTCCTTAGTAAATTATTTAGAAAAATCAAAGTAAAATTTTCATAATTTAACGATAAATTATCAATAAAGTCTCAGTAAATTACTTATAAATTCTCAGTAAATTACTCAGAACATTACCTAGTAAATTGCTAGTAAATTCTAAGTGAATTCCGAGTAAATTACTCAATAAATTCCCAGTAAATTACTCAGTAAATTAATCAGTAATTTTCATTAAATTACTCAGTAAATCCCCAAAAATACTCAGTAAATTATGAAGTAAATTACTTACAAAATTCTCAATAAATTCCTAGTAAATTCTCAGTAAATTACTAATTAAATTCCCCAGAAATTCTCTGTAAATTATTCAGTAATTCTCAATAAATACTTAGTAAATTCCTAATAAATCCTCAGTAAATTATTTAGAAAATTCAAGTAAATTTTTATAATTTCACGGTAAATTACTCAATAAAATCTCAGTAAATTACTCATTGAATTCTCAGTAAATTACTTAGAACATTACCAGTAAATGGTAAGTAATTACTCAGTAAATTCTGAGTAAATCACCCAGCAAATTTCGTAAATTACTCGATAAATTACTCAGATAAATTCCCAGAAATTCCCAGTAAATTATAAAGTAAATTACTTCGAAAATTCTCAATAAATTCCAGTAAATTCTCTGTCACGACCCCATTCGCCCATAGTAGATGTGCCGTTGATGGCAGTAATTCGATGATTACAAAGGCCAACGTACAAGGATTCACACACAATCGAGTTACATTATGGGGCTAACATGTGCGGAAGCATAAAATTTAAATATTAGTCCATAAGAGCTGTGCATAGATCGAATGGAATGTCATACATCTTGTTAAGGCTTACAACTTGGATACAATAAAATGAAATACACCTCTTGACCAAAAGGCTTCTCAGCCATCGTATACAAAAAACACAATGAATTACAAGCTTAGAAGATGATCTTCAAGATGCCACAAAATGCGATCAAACAATTGCAAAGCACATCTAGGCGTCACCGCCGTCCTGCTCATCACCTAACATATATATAGAGAGGGGTGATTGGATACTCAGTACAGGTAGATAAAGGGTTCGCATGAATAATATCCGAGATCTTTATCAAAGCGATACACATTATATCTTGCCACAAAATCAAAGACAAAACAAGTTCATCTAACAAGTCTTTCAAGCTTCATCAATCAAAGTCTTTCAAGGCTTTCAGTCAGGGGTCAATAAGGGTGCTACAAAAGCTTTGAGTCCTCTAGCACGTAAGGCTTTCAAAGTTGTGCTACAAATATCTTATAGTCCCTAGCACGTACGACTTTCAAAGGTTGCTACAAATGCTTATAGTCCCTAGCATGTAACGGACTATCAAAGGTTGTGCTACAAATGGCTTATTAGTCCCCAGCACGTACGGACTTCCCGGAGAATGTCATCCAAAACAAAACTTATACTTGGCACACAAAACATGGATAATTCATTCCATCCTTGATTAAATACTTTTAAACAAAAGCAAGCAAGGCTTATCAAAAATTATAAATAACTTTATTAAAGATACCACTCACATAGTTCTTCAAACGTCGGGGCTACAGGCAAGGATCCAAGTCCTACAAGCACATAACAAATCCCATTGATGCATATCAACAAGCTTTACATGAAGCAAATGATCTCGGCATTCTCTCCAAAACTAAGTCGATCCAAAACAAACAACTGGTTCTCATCTCGGGAAAACATAATGGGCACCATCCAGGTCTTGGCTGAGGTCACCACTCCCTTGCGAGGTGTGGTCCGATGGCCACATTCAAGGAAAACGAGTCGGGGAAATCTGGATTTCCCTTCTTTGAAGAACATGAGAACATGAACATGAAGAACATGAATGCAAGATCATTAAACTTTATCATCACAAAATCCGAGATTTCATGCTTATGAATTCAAAAACATGGACTCGGCACCCATACTCGAAGATTTTATGAAAACAAAACAAAACATGATCTTAATGCAAACTTTCGGATCAAAACAAGGTCTCCAGAACACATGAATACCACTTTCTCTTTCTAAACCAACTTTAATCGATGCATGGCTTCACAATCTGCTCGACATGCAATGGCAGCTAGTATGAACAATAAGAACAACGAGAGTAGGATCAAGATTGCTAACCTTTAAGACACGAATCTACGGCTCAAGGTGTGAAGATCAAGCTTGGGAAATCTATTCCCTTTTCTTAGAACTCCTCCTTCTTCCTAGAGCCTCTCTCCCTAAAGACCAGGATATGATACAAAAATGATGTGTTTTTCTCACAACTCACTGACTTAACCCACGTGCAGGACACGTGACACGGCTGGTTGCTCTTTCTAAAGGTGACTGAGTGAAAAGACAGACTATGACAAGTGTGATTCAACAGCAAACATCTCTCTG
>NW_021025411.1:1774571-2031011 GCF_004153795.1 Camellia sinensis
TGTGGACAGAGAATTTACTGGGAATTTATGAGAATTTCGAAGTAAATTACTTTATAATTTACTGGGAATTCTGAATTTACTGGAATTTAATGAAATACTGAGTAATTTATCGAGTAATTTACCGAAAATTGCTGAGTGATTTACTCAGAATTTACTAGTAATTACTTACCAATTTACTGGGTAATGCTTCTAAGTAATTTACTGAGAATTCAATGAGTTTTACTGAGATTTTATTGAGTAATTTACCGTGAAATTATAAAAAATTTACTTTGAATTTTCTAATAATTTACTGAGGATTTATTAGAGATTTACTAAGTAATTTATTGAGAATTTACTGAATAATTTACAGAGAATTTCTGGGATATTTAATTAGTAATTTTAACTGAGAATTTACTGGGATTTATGAGAATTTTGTAAGTAAATTTACTTCATAATTTACTGAGTATCTTTTTTGGATTTATTGGTAATAATAAGGATTTACTGATAATTTACGAGTAATTTACTGGGAATTTATTGAGTATTTAACTCGGAATTCACTTAGAATTTACTAAGCAATTTACTAGGTAATGTTCTGAGTAATTTACTGAGAATTTACATAGTAATTTACTGAGACTTTATTGAAGTAATTTTATCGTTAAATTATGAAAAATTCTCTTGATTTTTTCTAAATAATTACTACGGATTTACTAGGAATTTACTGAGTTATTAATGAGAATTCTGAATAATAATGAGAATTCTTGAGAATTTAATTAGTAATTTACTGAGTAATTTACTGAGAATTTACTGGAGAATTTATTGAAATTTTCTATAATTTACTTTATAATTACTAGAATTTTCTTGAATTTACTAACTAATGAGAATTTACTGAGTAATTTACCGAGTAATTTACTGGGAATTTGCCGAGATGATTACTTGGATTTACTGTGTAATTTACTTACAATTACTGTAATGTTTTGAGTAAAATTACTGAGATTTTATTGAGTAATTTACCGTTAAATTATGAAAAATTTACTTCGATTTTTCTAAGTAAATTTACTGAGGATTTACTAGGAATTTAGTGAGTAATAAATTAGAATTTACTGAATAATTTACAGAGAATTTCTTAGGGAATTTAATTAGGTATAATTACTAAGAAATTTACTGGGAATTTATTTAAGATTTTCTTAGTAATTTACTTTATAATATTACTTAAGAATTTTCTAGGAATTACTGGTAATTATGAGAATCTTACTTTAGTAAATTTGACCGGTGATTTACTTCGAATTTACTGAGTATTTACTAATATAATTTACTAGCAATTTACTCGGGTATTGTTCTGAGTAATTTACTGAGAATTCAATGAGTAATTTATTGAGATTTTATGAGTAATTTACCGTGTAATTATGAAAAATTTACTTTCGAATTTTTAAATAATTTACTGAGGATTTACTAGGAATTTACTGATTATATAGTTGAGAATTTATTAAATAATTTTGCTGAGAATTTCTTGGAATAATTACTAATTTACTGAGAATTTACTAAGAATTTATTGAGAATTTTCTAAGTAATTTACTTCATAATTTACTGAGAATTTTTCTGGAATTTACTGGGTAATTTAATGAGAATTTATTGAGTAATTTATCAAGTAATTTACTGAGAATTTATGAGTGATTTTAGTCGGAATTTACTGAGTAATTTACTTTCCAATTTACTGGGTAATGTTCAATATTTACTGAGAATTTAATGAGTAATTTATGAGATTTTATTGAGTAATGAACGTGAAATTATGAAAAATTTACTTCGAATTTTCTAAATAAATTACTGAGATTTACTAGGAATATTCAGTAATTAATGAGAATTTACTGAATAATTTATGAGAATTTCTTGGGAATTTAATTAGTAATTTACTGAGAATTGCTAGGTAATTTACTGAGAATTTTCTAAGTAATTTACTCTTATAATTTACTAAGAATTTCTGCGGATTTACTGAGTAATTTAATGAGAATTTACTGAGTGATTTACTCGATAATTACTTAGTAATTTACTTAGCAATTTACCGGGTAATGTTCTGAGTAATTTTCTGAGAATTCAATGAGTAATTTAAGAGATTTATTGAGTAGTTTACCGTAAATTATGAAAAATTTACTTCAATTTTCTGTAAATAATTTACTGATACTTGAAATTTATGAAGTAATTAATTGAGAATATTACTAAATAAATTCACTGAGAATTTCTTGGGAATTTATAGTAATTTACTGAGAATTTATTTCTGAAATTATTGAGAAATTTCTAATAATTACTTTCATAATTTACTGAGAATTTTTTGAGTAATTTAATGAGAATTTACTGTGAGTTAATGTACCGAGTAATTTTACTGGAAATTTATAATGTGATTTACTGGAATTTACTGAGTAATTTACTGAGAATTCAATGAGTAATTTAAGAGATTTTATTGAGTAATTTTCCGTGAATTATGAAAAATTAACTTCGATTTTCTCAATAATTTACTGAGGATTTAATAGGATATTACTGAGTAATTAATTGAGAATTTATGAATAATTTACTGAGAATTTCTTGGGAATTGATTAATAATTTACTGAGAATTTACTATGAATTTATGAGAATTTCTAAGTAATTTACTTTATAATTTACTGATAATTTTTTTGGAATTTACTGAGTAATTTAATGAGAATTTACTGAGTAATTTACCGAGTAATTACTGGAATTAACTATAGTGATTTACTAGAATTTATTGAGTAATTTATCGAGAATTCAATGAGTAATTTACTGAGATTTGCTGGAAATTTACTGAATAATTTATGAGAATTTCTTGGAATTCAATTAGTAATTATGAGAATTTACTGGAATTTGTTGAGAATTTCTAAGAAATTTACCTCATAAATTTACTGACAATTTTCTTGGAATTTGTGAGTAATTAATGAGAATTTACTAATTAATTTACCGAGTAATTTACTGAGAATTTACTGAGTGATTTACTCGGAATTACATTAGCAATTTACTAGGTAATGTTCTGAGTAATTTACTGGAATTCAATGAGTAAATTTACTGAGATTTTGTTGAATAATTTACCGTGAAATTATGATAAATTACTTCAAATTTTCTAAATAATTACATGAGGGTTTATTAGGAATTTACTCAATAATTAATTGAGAATTTACAGAATTATTTATTGAGAATTTCAGGAGAATTTAATTAGTAATTTACTGAGAATTTTCTAAGTAATTTACGAGAATTTTACTGGGAATTTATTGAGAATCTTCAAAGTAAATTACTTTATAAATTTACTGAGAATTTTGTGGAAATTTACTAAGTAATTTATGAGATTACTGAGTAAATTTACCGAGTAGTTTATGAGAATTTATGCGTGATTTACTCGAATTTACTGAGTAATTACTATAGCATTTTCTGGTAATGTTTGAGTAATTTATGAGAATTCAATGAGTAATTTACAGAGATTTTATTGAGTAATTTACTGTGAAATTATGAGTAATTTACTTCGAATTTTCTAAATAATTTACTGAGGATTTCTAGGAATTTACTAAGTAATATTAATGAGAATTTACAGAATAATTTACTGAGAATTTCTGGAGAATTTAATTAGTAATTTTCTGAGAATTATACTAAGTAATTTTACTGGGAATTATATGAGAATTGTTCTACGTAATTACTCATAATTTCAATAACAAATTTCTGGCGATTTACTGAAGAATTTTATGAGAATTTAGATTTAATTTACCGAAGAATTGAGAATTACTAATGATTTACTCAAATTCACTTAGTAATTTACTGGGTAATGTTCTGAGTAATTTACTGAGAATTCAATTGTATTTACTGAGATTTTATTGAGTAATTTACCGTGAAATTATGAAAAATTTACTTCGAATATTCTAAATTATTTGTGAGGATTACTTAAAATTTATTAAGTAATTAATTGAGACTTTACGGAATCATTTACAGAGAATTTCTTGGGAATTTAATTAGTAATTTACTGAGAATTTACTGGAAATTTATTAGAATTTTCTAAGCCAATTTACTTTATAATTTATGAGAATTTTTGAGGGACTTACTGCATAACTTGATGAGAATTTACTGAGTAATTTACCGAGTACTTTACGGAAATTTTACTGAGTGATTTACTCAGGCAATTTATTGAGCAATTTCCTTACCAATTTACTTGGTAATGTTCTAAGTAATTTACTGTGAAGTCATGAGTAATTTACGAAAAAATTTATTTGAGTAATTTACCGTAAAATTATGAAAATTACTTCGATTTTCTAAAATAATTTACTGAGGAATTTACAAGGAATTTATGAATAATTTACTGAGAATTTCTTTGGCATTTAATCTGTAATTTACTGAGAATTTATAAGAATTGCCGAGAATTTACTGGAAATTTAAATTTCTAAGTAATTTACTCATAATTTACTGACAATTTTGCGAATTTTACGAAGAATTTAATGAGAATTTACGGATTTAATTTAAGTAGTTACAGCGAAGTTTACATGAGCGATTTACTCAAAATTTACTAATAATTTATTTACCAATTTACTAGGGTATGATTCTGAGTAATTTACTGAGAAATTCAATGAGTAATTTATTGAGATTTATTGATGAATTTTACCTGAAAATATATGAAAATTTACTTCGAATTTTCTTAAATAATTTACTGAGGTTTATTAGGAATTTACTAAGTAATTAATTGAGAATTTACTGAATAATTTACTGAGAATTTCTTGGAATTTAATTAGTAATTTACTTGAGAATTTACTAGAATTTGTTGGAGAATTTTCTAAGTAAATTACTTTCATAATTTACGGACAATTTTTTGGAATTTACTGAGTAATTTATTGAGAATTTACTGATTAATTTACCGAGTAATTTACTGGGTATTACAGAGTGATTTACTCGGAATTCACATGAAGCAATTCTATAGCAATTTATTGGTAATGTTCTGAATAATTTACTGAGAATATCAATATAATTTACTGGGATTTTATTGAGTAATTTACTGTGAAATTATGAAAATTTACTTCGATTTTCTTAAATATTACTGACATTTACTAAGAATTACTGAGTAATTAATTTAGAATTTGACTAATTTATTTACAGAGAATTACTACGGAATTTATTGAGAATTTTCTAAGTAATTTGATTCATAATTTACTGAGAATTTTCTGGGAATTTATGAGTGATTTACTCGGAATTTACTGAATAATTTACTTAACAATTTACTGGGTAATGTTCTGAGTAAATTCACTGAGAATTCCAATGAGTAATTTACTGAGATTTTATTGAGTAATTTACGTGAATTATGAAAAATTTACTTCGAATGTTCTAATAATCTACTGAGATTTACTAGAAATTACTCAGTAATTAATGAGAATTTACTGAATAATTTATGAGAATTTTTGGAATTTAATTACTAATTACTGAGAATTTACTAGGTAATTAAGAGATTTACAAGGATTTATTGAGAATTTTCTAACGTAAATTCATTTATAATTTACTTAGAATTTTTTTGGAATTTACTGTGTGATTTATTCAGAATTTACTGAGTAATTTACTTAGCAATTTACGGAATTTTCTGAGTAAATTTACTGAGAATTCAATGAGTAATTTCAGAGATTTTTATTGAGTAATTGACCGTGAAATTATGAAAAATTTACTTGAATTTTCTAAACTAATTTACTGAAGGATTTACAAGCAATTTATTGGGTATTAATTGGGAATATACTGAATAATTTACTGAGAATTTTTGAGAATTTAATTAGTAATTTACTGCAAATTTACTAAGTAATTACTGAGAATTTACTTGGAAATTATTTAGAATTTTTCTAAGTAATTTACTTTTAATTTTACTGAGAATTTTCTGGGAAATTACTGAGTAATTTTTTGGGAATTTACGGAGTAATTTAATTACAATTTGCTGGGTATGTTCTGGATAATTTACTGACATTCAATGAGTAATACTGAGATTTTATTGGAGTAATTTACTTTGAATATTGAAGAATTTAACTTCGAATTATGTAAATAATTCACTAAGGATTTCTATGAATTTACTGAGCAATTTATTTGAATTTACTAAATAATTTACTGAGAATTTCTTGGAGATTTAATTAGTAATCTTACTGAGAATTTACTAAGTAATTTACTGGGAATTTTACTGAGTAGTTTTTTTGAGTAATTTATTGAATTTACTGAGTGATTTATTCAGAATTACTGATGTAATTTACTTACCAATGTACTGGGTAATGTTCTGAGTACTTTACTGAGAAATTCAATGAGTAATTTACTGAGATTTTATGAGTAGTTTACCGTGAAATTATGAAAAATTTACTTCGAATTTGTTTTAAATATTTACGATACAAGGAATTTCTGAGGAATTAATTGAGGAATTTTATAAATAATTCACTGAGAATTCTTGGGAATTTAATTATTAATTTTACTGGAGAATTTACTCGAAAATTTGTTGAGAATTTTCTAAGTATTTTTATTATAATTTACTGAAATTTTTGGGGTTATTTACTGAGTATTTACCGAGAATTTACATAGAGAATTTACTGAGTGATTTACTTTCAGGAATTTACTGAGTAATTTACTCTACAATTTTAACTGGGTAATGTTCTTAGTATGTTTACTGAGAATTCAATGAGTTAGTTTACTGAACATTTATCAAGTAATTTACCATTGAATTATGAAAAATTTACTTCAAATTTTTCGAAAAATTTACTGAGGATTTACTTTAGGAATTTACTGAGTATGTAATTTTGAGACATTACTGAATTAATTAATCAGATTTTCTTAGTGAATTTAATTAGTAATTACTGAGAATTTACTGAGAATTTATTGAAAAATAATTTACTATATTACAAGAATTTCTGATTAATATTTTTAATGAGAATTACTGAGTAATTTACGTGTTAATATTTACTAAGAATTACTGAGGTGATTTACTCGGATTTTACTGAGTACATTTACTTTAGCAATTTTCTGGGTAATGTTTGGAGTAATTTACTTGAGGAATATCAATGGAGTTATTTATTGAGATTTTATGCAGTAATTTACGGTGAAAATTATGAAAATTTTACTTCGAATTTTCTAATTAATTTACTGGTAGGATACTAGAGAATTTACTGAGTAATTAATCAAGAATTCTAGAGATAATTATTTGAGAATTTCGTGGAATTTTATTAATTTTACTGAGAATTTACTAAGTATTACTTGAGAATTTAGCTAGAATTTATGAGGAATTTCTAATAATTTACTTTATAATTTACAGAGAATCTTTCTGGAATTTTACTGGAGTAATTACCGAGTAATTTACTGGGAATTACGAGGTGATTTACTCGAAGAATTTACTGAGTAATTACGGAGAATTCACATGAGTAATTAACTGAGATTTTATTGAGTAATATTTACCGTGAAATTATGAAAACATTTAATTCGTTTTTCGTAATTAATTACTGAGAATTTACTAGAATTTACTGTAATTACTTAGAATTTACTGATAAATTATGAGAATTTTGGAAATTTTAAATTAGTAATTACGAGAAGTTTTCTGTAATAATTTTACTAAGAATTTACTTGAAATTATGAGAACTTTTACAGTAATGTTTACTGGAAGTTAATTTAATGAGAATTTATTGAGTAATTTACGAGTATTTACTGAGAATTTTACTGATGTGAATTTACTCGAAATTGTACTGGATATTACTTAGCAATTTTTGGGTAATGTTCGGACCCGTAATTTAATGGAGAATCAGAGAACAAAAGTTAAATTATGAGATTTTATCTAAGGAATTTACCGTGAAATTTGACATATTTATTTCGAAATATTTCTAAATAATTTACTGAGGATTTCTGGGAATTTAATTTAGTAATTGACTGAGAATTTACTAGAATTTATTGATTAATTTACTAGGATTTAATGAGAATTTTCTAAGTAATTACTTTATATTACTGAGAATTTTCTGCAATTTACTAACTAATTTATGAAAAATTTATAAGTAATTTATCCGAGAATTTTACCAGGGAATTTACTAAGTGATTTACTCGGAATTTTATTGAGTAATTACTTAGCAATTTACTGGAGTAATGTCTGAGAATTACTGAGAATTATGAGTAATGTAGAGATATTTATTGAGTGAATTTACCGTGGGGGGGGGGAAATATTTTAGGAAAAATTTAACTTTATCAATTTTCAAAAAAATGAGGATTTAACTAGGATTTATGAATAATTTAATCCAAAGAATTATACTGAAAAATATTGTTGAGAGATTCTTGGGAAATCTAATTACTAATTTACGGAAAAATTACTAAGCTAATTTACTGAGGAATTTATGTAGGAATTTATGAGAAATTTTTAAGTAATTTACTTTTAAGATTTACTGAGAATTTTTGGGAATTTACTGAGTAATTTACACGAGTAATTACTGGAGATTTACGGAGTGATTTACTCAGAATTCACCTGGAGTAATTTACTTAGCAATTTACTGGGTTAATTTCTTAGTTAATTTATGGAGAATTCAATGAGTTAATTTACTGAATTTATATGAAGAGATAAATATTACCGTGAAATAAATGAAAAAATTTACTTTGAATTTTCTAAATTAATTACTGTGATATTACAGGAAATTTACTAATACTTAATTGAGAAATACTGAATAATTTATTGAGAAGTTTCTGGGAATTTAATTGCTAATATTACTTAGAAATTTTACATTTGTAATTTATAAGAATTTACTGGAATATTTACTAATGAGAATATTCTAAGTAATTATACGTGAGATAAATTTAATGAGAATTTACTGAGTAAATTTACTAAGTGAATTTATTGGAATTTACTGAGTAAAATTTCATTACCAAAATATACAGAACTGCGGTACAATCGTCAATAACTACTTTATAAAACATCTCCATCCAGATTAGTTGTTTGCCTATGAATTTAGAGAAAAGAGAAAATAATTAAAAAAAACAAAAGATATAAATATAGTAACTAAATTACTACAAAAAAAGAATAAAATTAAGATAAAATCAAATAGTAAAATATATAAATCAAGAAATTCTCTTAAATTAAATACAGTAAATTACTTTAGAAAAATTACTACAATAAATAATATATCAGTAAATTCTTAGTTAAATTACAAGTGAATAATCTTAGTAAAATTAGAACAAAATTTAAATTCAAGAAATTCTCAATAAAATTATTCAGTAATTTGCTCAATTAAGATAGTAAATTCTTGGTAATCCACAGTAATTATTAGAAATTCAAAGAAATTTAGTTCATTATTTTCACGGTAAATTACTTCATAAAATCTCAGTACATTACTCATTGAATTCTCCTAAATTACTAAGAACTTACCCGAGTAAATTGCTAAGTAAATTACTCAGTGAATTTCTTGAGTAAATCACTCCGTAATATTCCAGGTAGTTAAATTTCTCGGTAAATTACTCAGTTAAATCCCAGGAAATTTCAGAGTTAAATTATAAAAGTAAATTACTTAAAAAATTTCTCAATAATTAATTCCTAGTCAAATTTCAGTAAATTACTTCAGTAAATTCTCGTAAATTAGTAATTAAGAATTCCCAAAGAAATTCTCAACAAAATTATTCAGTAATTCTGATTAATTATCAGTAAATTCCTAGTAAATCCTCAATAAATTTTTTGGAAATTGAAAGTAAATTTTTCATTTAAGTTTCACGGTAAATATACTCAATAAAATCTCGGTAAATTACTCATTAGATTTCTTCAGTAAATTACTCAGGAACATTACCAGTAAATTGCTAAGTAATTACTGCAATAAATTCGAGTAAATCATTAGTAAATTCCTGGTAAAACTCGGTAAAATTACTTAGGTAATTTTTACATTAAATTAGTTAGTTAAATTGCCAGAAAATTCTCAGTGTAAATTATAAAGTAATATTACTTAGAAATTATCAATAAAATCCTAGTTAAATTATCAATAAAGTTACTTAGTAATTCTCAGTCAATTAATATTAATTCCCAGAAATCCTCAGTAAATAATTTCAGAAAATTCGAAATAAATATGTCATATGTTACGGTAAATTCCTTAATAAGAATCTCAGTAAATTAATCTTGAATGCGCATTAAACTTACTCCGAACACTTATCAACAAATTGCTAAGTAAATTCTCAGTAAATTTTCGAGTAAATCACTCAGTAAAATTCTCAGTAATGTTACTCGATAAATTAACTCAATAAATTTCTCATAAATTTACTCAGTAATTACTTAGAAAAATCTCAATAAATTTTCAGTAAATTCTTAGTAATTACTAAGAAAACTTCTCAGTTAAATTACTAATTAAATTTCAGAAATATCTCAATAAATTATTCAGTAAATTCTCAGAGTAATTAATCAGTAATGTATAGTAAATTCTCAGTATTATTTTAGGAAATTCGCAATTAAAAATGTTTCATAATTTCACAGTAAGATTACTTCATAAAATCTCATTTAATTACTCATGATCTCGTAAGATGTACTCAGAGATTTGGTAAATGACGCTCGTAAATTTCCAGATAAATTATCGGGGTCAAATTTACTCGAGTAGATTTCCCAGAAAAATTCTTGTAAATTATAAGTAAAATTACTTAGAAAATTCTCCAATTAATTCCTAGTAAATTCAGTAATTTACTTAGTAAATTCTCAGTAAATAATAATTAAATTCCAAGCAAAATTCTCAATAAATTTATTCTCTTAAATCTTGGATTAATTACGTCAGCTAAATTCCTAGTCAAATCGCTCAGTAAATTATTTAGGAAAATTCGAGGTAAAATTTTTCATAAATGTTCACCGTTAATTATCAATAAGAATCTCAGTAGAATTACTCATTGAATTCTCAGTAAAATGACTCCAAACATTTACAGAAAATTGCGTAAGTAATTACTCAGTAAAAATTCACGAGTAAATCACTCGAGTAATTCTTAGTAATTACACATAAATTACGCAGTAATCTCATTGTTAAAACTTACTCAGAAAGCATTCTTAGTAAATTATAAAGTAAGTATACTTAGAAAATTTTCGAATAAATTCCTAGTATTCTAGTAAATTACTAATTAAATTCTTGACGAAATCTGATTAAATTATCAGTAAATTCTCAATTAAACTCAGTAAATCCTAGTAAATCCTCAGTAATTAGTTTCGAAAGATTGGAATAAATTTTTCAATAATTTTCATGTAAATTACTTGATAAAAATTTCAGTAAACTACTCAATTGAATTCTCAGTTAAGATTACTAAGGAATTACAGTAAATGTGGTAAGGTAAATTATCAGATAATTCTGGGAGTAAATCACTCAGTAAGATTCTAGTAAAATTTACTCGGTAAGATTTATCAGTAAATAACCAAAATTTCAGTTAACATTATGAAGTATAAAAATTACTTAGAAATTACAAACAAATTCGACGAAATTGCTCAGAAAATTAATAATTAAAATTCCCAAGAAATTCTCAGTGATAATTATTTAGTAAATCAATTTAATTAACCAGATAAATCCTTGTATCGTTAATATGTAGGTTACAAAATTCGAAGTAAATTTATTCATATTCGACGGTTTAAACTACTCAATAAAATCTCAGTAATTACTCATTGAATTCTCGAGTAAGCGTTCTCGAGAAATTTACAGTACATGGTAAAGTAAATTACTCAGTAAATGTCTGAGTATATCACTCGAGTAGACATTCCCAAATAATATTACTCAAAAAACATACTCAGTAAATTCCCAGTAAGATTAGCTTGTAAATTCTCAGTAAATTACTAATTTAAGCATTTTCCCAAGAAGATTTCAGTAAATTATTTAGTAAATTCAAATTAAGTTGTCAGGTACAATTCATTAGAAGATACTTATGTGAATGTATTACATTAATTCGAAGTAAATTTTTTAAATTCACAGGAATTACTCAATAAAATCTCAGTATTTACTCATTGAATGTCAGGTAAATTACTCAGAACATACCAGCAAGATTGGTAGAATTAAATTACTCCGCTATTCTCCAAAATAATTACTCGGAGTAAATTTCAGAAAATTCTCAAGTAATGTTATAAAGTGGATTATTTAGAAAATTCTAAATGAATTTCCAAGTAGAATTCTTTGTAAATTACTTAGAAATTTGCAGTAAATACTTAATTAGAATGGTCTCGAAGAAGATTCTCAGTAAATATGTCAGAGTTTAAAATTCCCATTAATAGCAATAGAATGCTTGTAAATCCTCGAGTAAGATTATTTAGAAGAATTCAAAGTAGAATTTTTCATTAATTTCGAGCGGGTCAATTCAATAAATTCTGTAAATTAGTCATGAAATTCTCAGTTTAATTACTCAGAAATTACCAGTAATTGCTAAGTAATTACTCAGTAAATCTGAATATCACGACAAGTAATTCGCGAAAGAAATTTAATATTTATAAAATAATTACTTAGAAAATTCTCAATAAATTCTGTAAGTTCTACTATAAATTACCTAGTTAAATTCTCAGTTATATTAGTAATTGAATTCAAAAATTGCTCAATAGATTACAGTAAATTCTCAATAATTACTGAGTAAAAATTGTCTAGTGTCAAGCCTCGAGTAGATTATTTAGAACATGTCGAAGTAAAATTTGTTTAATTTACCGGGAATACTCATAAAATTCTTCAGGTAAGTTACTCATTTTGAATTCTCAGCGAATTACTCATGAACAGTTACCAGTTAAATTGTTAAGTAAATTATTCAGTAGATTGCCCGAGTAAATCATCAATAATTCCAGAGAAATTCTCAGTAAATTATGATCAAATTAGTAGAAAAAATTCTGCAATAAATTCCTAGTAAATCTCTGTAAATAAATAGGTAATTTCTAAATATGTATCAGTAAATTGCTTAGTGAAAATCGTCAGTTAAATTTTATTTAGAAAAATTGCGAAGATAATTTTTCATAATTTCACGAGTAGAATATACTCAATAATCCACAGTAAATTAGCTTTCATTGATTCTCAGAATTAGTTAAGAACATTACCAATAAATTGCTAAAGTAAATGCTCAGTGATTCGAGTTAAATTCACTCTGTAAATCCAGTAATTACTCCTGGCTAATTAATCAGTAATTCTCAATAAATTACTCAGTAAATTCCCAGAAATGTCCGGATTATGAAGTAAATGTTACTTTAGAGGAAAATTCTCAACAAAATTTCTTAGTAAGATTGCTCAGTAGATTATATTTAATTCCAGAGAAATTCTGCAGTAAATATCAGTAAGATTTCTCAATTTAATTACTTAGTTAAATTCTACTAATTCAGTAAATTATGTAGAAATTCGAGTAATTTTTTCTATTTCACGGTAAAATTACTATAATTAATCTCAGATAAAATTACTATTGAATTCTCAGTAGATTACTCAGAACATACCATAATAAATTGTAAGTAGAATTACTTAGTAAATTTTGAGAAATCGCTCGGTGTAATTCTCCTGTAAACTACTGGTAAATTAATCCGTAAATTCTCATTAAATTATTCGTAGAAATTCGCAAAAATTCAGGGTTAATTATGAAGTTTAAAATTATAGAATTCTCATAAATCAGTAAATTCTCAGCAAAATTTACTTAGTAAATTAGTAAATTGACTAATTAAAGCCAAAAGGAAATTCTCGAGTAATTATTCAGTAAATTCCTTGTAAGATCCGTCAGTAAATTATTAGAAAATTCGAAGTAATTTTTTCATATTTTACGGTTAAAGTTACCAAATAAAAATTTTCGTAAATTATCATTGACTTCACAGTAAATTACTAGACGATTACAAGTAAATTGGTAAGGAAAATATGCTCATAAATTCTGAGTAAATCATCAAGTAATTTCCAAGGTAAAGTACTCGGTAGGATTATCAGTAAATTAGTCATCCAAGTTAATCAGTTAATATCCAAAAATAGATTCTCAGTGAATTATAAAGTAAATTGCCGTTAGAAATATCTAAATAAATTTCCAGTAAATTCTCAGTAAATTACGTATTAAGTTCCCAAGGAAATGTCTTCTGAAAATTATTCCGTAAAAGTCTCTATTGAATTACGTTTAAAAATTTCTAGTAAAATCCTCAACAAATTATTTAGAAAATTCGAACGTAGAATTTTTCAGTATTTCACTGGTAAATTACTCAATAAAATCTCAGTAAATTCACATTGTGAATTCTCAGTAAATTATCAGAAAGTTACAGTAAAATTACTGAAGTGAATCTGAGTAGTCACTTAGTTAAATTCGCCTAGTAATTCGTTCGGTAAATAATCATCAGTAAATTGCTCATTAAATTTCTCAGTAAAAAATTTCCAGAAAATTGTTAGTTAAGTTATGAAGTTTAAATTACGTTAGAAAATTTCAATAAGATTTTGCCCAGTAAATACTTAGTTTTATTCTCAGAAATTTACTAATTAAATTCTCCAGAACATTCTCAGTAAATTATTATGTGTAAATTTCTCAATTAATTACTTAGTACAATTCTGTTAATCCTCAGTAATTATTTAGAAAATTCGAGATTAGATTACTCATATTTTCACAGTAAAATACTCAGATAAATCTCGTGTAATTACTCATTTGATTGCTTCAATAAATTACTTTCCAAACCATTACCAGAAATTTGTCTTTAGTTTTTAAATTACTCAGTAAATTGAGTAAATCACGCATAATTCTCCCAATAAATACCCGGTAAATACTCAGTAAGTTCTTCATAAATTAGCTTAGTAAATTTCACAAAATCTCGAGTAAATTATAAAGGTAATTTTACTTTTGAAGATGTCTTCAATAAATTCCAGGTAAATCTTCGGTAAATTACTTAGAAATTATCAGTAAAATTACTAATTAATTCCTTGAAATTCTCCATAAAGTAATTCTGTAAATTCTCAATTTAATATTGAGTTAAATTCCTAATTAACCTCGGACAGTAAGTTATTTAGAAAATGTGCGAGAGTAAATTTATATAAGTCCGGTAAATTAGTTCAAAAAATTCTGCAGTAAGATTCTTACTCATATGAATTCGCAGTAAATTACTCAGGAACATTATACCTAGTAAATTGCTAAGTGAATTCCGAGTAAATCACTCAGTAAATTCCAGTAAATTACTCGTAAATTAATTAGTAAATTCTCATTAAATTACTCAGCAAATTCCAAGAAAATTGTCAGTAAATTATGAGGTAAATTTCTTAGAAAATTCTCAACAAATTCCAGTAAATTCTCAGTAAATTACTAATTGAATTCCCAAGAAATTCTCAATAAATTATTCAGTAAATTTTCCAGCAAATCTCCGTAAATTACTCATTGAATTCTCAGTAAATACTCAATAAATTACTAGTAAATCACTTAGTAAATTCTCAGTAAATTACTCGTATATTACTCAGTAAATTCTCATTAAAATTACTCAGTAAATTCCAAAAAAATTATCAGTAAATTATAAAGTAAATTACTTAGAAAATCTCAATAAATTCATAGTAAATTCTCAGTAAATTATTAATCAAATTCCCAAGAAATTCTCAGTAAATTATTCAGTAAATTCTCAATTAATTACTCAGTAAATACCTATTAAATCCTCAGTAAATTATTGAGAAAAATCGAAGTTAATTTTTCATAATTCACGGAAAATTACTCAATAAAATCTCTGTAAATTACTCATTGAATTTCAGTAAATTACTCAGTAAATTCCGAGTAAATCACTTAGTAAATTCGCAGTAAATTACTCGGTACATTACTCAGTAAAATCTCATTAAATTACTCAAAAAATTCTCAGTAAATTATGAAGTAAATTAGTTAGAAATTTCTCAATAAATTCCGAGAAATAAATTCTCAGTAAATTACTAATTAAATTCCCAAGAAATTCTCAGTGAATTATTTAGTAAATTCTCAATTAATTACTCAGTAAATTCCAAGTATCAGTAAATTATTTACAAAATTGAAAGTAAATTTTTCATAATTTTACGGTTAAACTACTCAATAAAATCTCTGTAAATTACTCATTGAATTCTCAGAAAATTACTCAGAACATTACCCGGTAAATTGCTAAGTAAATTAATAAGTTAAATTCCCAGTAAATTACTCGGTAAATTACTCAGTAAATTCTCATTAAATTACTCAGTAAATTTCAAAAAAATTATCAGTAAATTATAAAGTAAATTACTTAGAAAATTCTCAATAAATTCATAGTAAATTCTCAGTAAATTATTAATCAAATTCCCAAGAAATTCTCAGTAAATTATTCAGTAAATTCCCAATTAATTACTCAGTAAATACCTATTAAATCCTCAGTAAATTATTGAGAAAAATCGAAGTTAATTTTTCATAATTCACGGAAAATTACTCAATAAAATCTCCGTAAATTACTCATTGAATTCTCAGTAAATTATTAAGAACATTACCCAGTAAATTGGAAAGTAAATTACTCAGTAAATTCCGACTAAATCACTCAGTAAATTCTCAGTAAATTACTTGATAAATTACTCAATAAATTCTCATTAAATTACCCAGTAAATTCCCAGAAAATTCTCAGTAAATTATGAAGTAAATTACTTAGAAAATTCTCAATAAATTCTTAGTAAATTCTCAGTAAATTAGTAATTAAATTCCCAAGAAATTCTCAGCAAAATTATTTAATAAATTCTCAACTAATTAATCAGTAAATTCCTAGTAAATCCTCAGTAAATTATTTAGAAAATTCGAAGTAAATTTTTCATAATTACACGGTAAATTACTCAATAAAATCTCAATAAATTACTCATTGAATTCTCAGTAAATTACTCAGAACAACACCCAGTAAATTGCTAAGTAAATTACTCAGTAAATTCCGAGTAAATCACTCGGTCAATTACTCAGTAAATTCTCATTAAATTGCTCAGTAAATTCCTAGAAAATTCTTAGTAAATTATAAAGTAAATTACTAAGAAAAATCTCAATAAATTCCCAGTAAATTCTTAGTAAATTATAAAGTAAATTACTAAGAAAAATCTCAATAAATTCCCAGTAAATTCTTAGTAAATTACTAATTAAATTCCCAAGAAATTCTCAGTAAATTATTCAGTAAATTCTCAATTTATTACTCACTAAATTCCTAGTAAATCCTCAGTAAATTACTTAGAAAAATCGAAGTAAATTTTTAATAATTTAACAGTAAATTACTCAATAAAATCTCAGTAAATTACTCAAAACATTACCCAGTAAATTGGTAAGTAAATTACACAGTAAATTCCAAGTAAATCACTCGGCAAATTCCCAGTAAATTACTCGGTAAATTACTCAGTAAATTCTCATTAAATTAGTTAGTAAATTCCAAGAAAATTCTTAGTAAATTATAAAGTAAATTATTTAGAAAATTCTCAATAAATTCCCAGTAAATTCTCAGTAAATTACTTCATAAATTACTAATTAAATTCTCAAGAAATTCTCATTATATTATTCAGTAAATTCTCAATTAATAACTCAGTAAATTCCTAGTAAATCCTTAGTAAATTATTTAGAAAAATCAAAGTAAATTTTTCATAATTAAACGATAAATTACTCAATAAAGTCTCAGTAAATTACTTATTAAATTCTCAGTAAATTACTCAGAACATTACCTAGTAAATTGCTTAGTAAATTCTAAGTGAATTCCGAGTAAATTACTCAATAAATTCCCAGTAAATTACTCAGTAAATTAATCAGTAAATTCTCATTAAATTACTCAGTAAATCCCCAAAAAATACTCAGTAAAATTATGAAGTAAATTACTTACAAAATTCTCAATAAATTCCTAGTAAATTCTCAGTAAATTACTAATTAAATTCCCCAGAAATTCTCTGTAAATTATTCAGTAAATTCTCAATAAATTACTTAGTAAATTCCTAATAAATCCTCAGTAAATTATTTAGAAAATTCAAAGTAAATTTTTTATAATTTCACGGTAAATTACTCAATAAAATCTCAGTAAATTACTCATTGAATTCTCAGTAAATTACTTAGAACATTACCCAGTAAATTGGTAAGTAAATTACTCAGTAAATTCTGAGTAAATCACCCAGCAAATTTCCGGTAAATTACTCGATAAATTACTCAGTAAATTCCCAGAAAATTCCCAGTAAATTATAAAGTAAATTACTTCGAAAATTCTCAATAAATTCCCAGTAAATTCTCTGTCACAACCCCATTCCGCCCCTAGTAGAATGGTGCCGTGATGGCCAGTAATTCGAGATTACCAAAGGCCAATGTACAAGGATTCACACACAATCAGAGTATACATATGGGGCTAACATGTGCGGAAGCAATAAATTTAAATCTAATTAGTCCATAAGAGCTGTGCATAGATCGAATGGAATGTCATACATCTTGTTAAGGTCTTACAACTTGGATACAATAAAATGAAATACAAAAACACATCTTGACCAAAAGGCTTCTCAAGCCATCGTATACAAAACACAATGAATTACAAGCTTAGAAGAATGATCTTCAAGATGCCACAAAATGCGAGTCCAAAACAAGTTGCAAAGCACATCTAGGCGTCACCCGCCGTCCTGCTCATCACCTACATATATATAGAGAGGGTGAGCTTGGATACTCAGTGAATGGTACAAGTAATAAAGGGTTCGCATGAATAATATCCGAGATCTTTATCAAAGCGATACACATTATATCTTGCACAAAATCAAAGACAAAACAAGTTCATCTAACAAGTCTTTCAAGCTTCATCAATCAAAGTCTTTCAAGGCTTTCAAGTCTTAAGGGGTGACATTAATAAGGGTGCTACAAAAGCTTTGAGTCCTCTAGCACGTAAGGACTTTCAAAGATTGTGCTACAAATTCTTATAGTCCCCTAGCACGTACGGACTTTCAAAGGTTGTCCTACAAATGCTTATAGTCCCCTAGCATGTACGGACTATCAAAGGTTGTGCTACAAATGCTTATAGTCCCCTAGCACGTACGGACTTCCCGAGAATGTCATCCAAAACAAAACTTATACTTGGCACACAAAACAGGGATAATCATTCATCCTTGATTAAATACTTTTCAAACAAAGCAAAGCAAGGCTTATCAAAACATTATAACATAACTTTATTAAAGATACCACTCACATAGTTCTTCAAACGTCGGGGCTACAGGCAAGGATCCAAGTCTTACAAGCACATAACAAATCCCATTGAATGCACTATCAAACAAGCTTTACATGAATGCAAGTGACCTCGGCCTTCTTTCAAAACTAAGGCGATCCAAAACAAAACACTGTTCCTCATCTCGGGAAAACATAATGGGCACCATCCAGGTCTTGGCTGAGGTCCCACACCTCCCTTGCCGAGGTGTGGTCCCGATGGCCACATTCAAGGAAACGAAGTCGGGGAAATCTGGATTTCCCTTTCTTTGAAGAACATGAAGAACATGAACATGAAGAACATGAATGCAAAGATCATAACTTATCATCACAAAATCCGAGATTTCATGCTATGAATTAAAAAACATGGACCTCGGCACCCATACTCGAAGATTTTATGAAAACAAATACAAAACATGAATCTTAATGCAAACTTTCGGATCAAACAAGGCTTTCTCTCCAAGAACACATGAATACCACTTTCTCTTTCTAAACCCAACTTTAAATCAATACATGGCTTACAAATCGTGCTCGATCATGCAATGCAGCTAGATGAACAATAAGAACAACGAGAGTAGATCAAGATTCTAACCTTAAGACACGAATCTAACGGCTCAAGGTGTGAAGATCAAGCTTGGAAATCTATTCCCTTTCTTAGAACTCCTCCTTCTTCCTAGAGCCTCTCTCCCTAAAAGACAAGGATATGATACAAAATGATGTGTTTCTCAACAACTCACTGACTTAACCCACTGCAGGGACACGTGACACCGGCTGGTTGGCTCTTCTAAAAAAGGTGACTGAGTGAAAAGACAAGACTATGACAAAGTGTGTTCAACAAGCAAGACGGCATAGGCACTTCGGCAGGTAATGATCTCGGCTAAGAAGGACAACACTTGGCATAGCTGTGCCACACCTCCGCCAAGATGTGTCACACCTCGGTCTAGGTTGCACTAATCCAGGAACAAGATCACTTAGGCGCAAAGGTAACATCTCAGCCTAGATAATGTACATCTTGGCCAAGATGCCAAGGTGCGAGTGGAGGTTAACTAAAAGATTCCAAGATAGTCCTAGGTATAAAAGACTCAAAGGTGCGACCCAGACTTAGGATGACCTCAGCTAAACTCACACCAAGCAAAGAACAAAGCATGCAGTAACACTTAGCAAAACAAAGACAAGATTTGAAATGCAAGCTTAATAAGGAAAAATCGTATAAATGCATGAGAGCATAACTAAGATGAAGTGCGGGTTGTTACATTCTCAGTAAATTACTTAGTAAATTCTCAGTAAATTACTAATTAAATTCCCAATAAATTCTCAGTAAATTATTCATTAAATTCTCAATTAATTACTTAGTAAATTCCTAGTAAATCCTCAGTAAATTATTTAGAAAATTCGAAGTAAATATTTCATAATTTCACAGTAAATTACTCAATAAAATCTCAGTAAATTACTCATTGAATTCTCAGTAAAATACTCAGAACATTACCCAGTAAATTGGTAAGTAAACTACTCAATAAATTCTGAGTAAATCACTCAGCAAATTCCCAGTAAATTACTTAGTAAATTCTCAGTAAATTACTAATTAAATTCCCAAGAAATTCTCAGTAAATTATTCATTAAATTCTCAATTAATTACTTAGTAAATTCCTAGTAAATCTGTAAGAACCCACATTTTAGGTCTTAGTCATGTTCATGAGCGTCCGTAAGATTATGACTTGTTAAACTTGCATTGTATAATGTGACTTGTTTTGCTTAAGTGGGTAAGGTCCATGCCTTGTTTTGAAGCCTTGTGATTTGTCTAAGTGTGGTGTACTTGTCTTGTTCCTTCCTTGATGTGAAACATAGGTCACGCCTTGCCTAAGTTTTGTTAGCCGATGTTATGCCAAGCCTAGGTTACGTTGCGCCTAGATCATTCCGAGCCGAGGTCATCATCCATCTAAGAAGTATCTTAGAACCCCTTTGTCGACCTCCGTCCTTGCTTTGACACATTAGCCGAGATGTTACCTTTGCACCCAAGTGATCTCGTCCTGGAGTGGTATGACCTAGGCCGAGGTGTGGCACATCTAGGCCAAGGTGTGGCACAGCTTAGTCAAGTGTTGTCCTTCCTAGCCGAGGTCATTGTCGACTTAGTTGCCGAAGCCCTTTTGTTAGCCGATGTCATCCCTTGCCGGAGTGCCATTCCGTGTAGCTTGTTAGATACGCCTTGTTATTAGCCAATGTCATTGCCTCGTCAGAGAGCCCATACCGCTTTACTTGTTGAACACCCTTTCGCCATGCTTTGTCTGACCTGTTAAAAGAGTAATTGGTGAATTCGCCATCAAGCCGAGGCCAGGATACACCATTGAGAATCAAGTGCTTAAGTTTGAAGGAAGACTGTGCGTGGCCGACGTACCAGAGTTGAAGGCATGACAGAGGAACACAAGGAACAATTAAGTTTGAAATATCTCCAACAATCCTACATGATTAAAAATTAAAAAATTTCAAAAAAATAAAATAAAATTTTGGACTTAACCTCGTGTCTTGATGTTGATATCTTCTGGACTTGAATGTGAGTCGTTGGTGTAAAGGAGTTAAGTCTTCAATTCACCTCTAAATAATTCAATAATGCTTGTATGCTACACATAATTTAAAAAGAAAAAAAGAAAAAATTATACTATTTTCTTATATATGAGAGAGAAAAATAGGATTTCATTATCCAACCTTAACAATTATTTCGAAAATCATTAAATATTTTGATTTTACAGTTTTCAAAAATCATTTAAGAGTTTTTAATTCATTTTTTTTTTGATTTTTAGTGAGATTTTTAAAAATAAATTAATCATTTTTTTTATCCACTTAATCTCAATATATATTGAAAAAGTAGAAAATTTGTGAAATTTTTTTTTAAAAAAAATTCACTAAATACATATTTTTTTGTACATTTTTGTATTTTTTTTTATATATTTATTGAATTTTTTTTAATTTTTTTATAAAGATTTTATTTTTTAAGTATATTTAAATTATACATTTAAAAATAAAAATAAAACTCAAAAATTCAAAAATTATTTTAAAAACTCAATTCCAAACTGGCATTGGAAACTTTTAAACATATAAAGAATTCAAAAATTCATTATATGTCGTTTGCAAGATATAATTGTTATGATAGACGTCATTTCCGTTATACCAAGTTTTACAGGTTCAATAATGGGGAGAAAGAAATGACATACATCTATTCTATAAATAAAATTAAGTAAATCTTATTGATGCTAAGCAGCATACGAATTAGTTAGAAATCATCTCATTATACATTGTGAAACATTAATGAAATATAAAATTAATAGAAAGATTTTGAAAAAACTAAGAGACAATCCAATGATATATTTTACAAATACTTATGAATATAGAGCTAGTAGTGTAATTTTCCAAAGGCTGGGGTTGGCAATGGCACATTGGCTAATATAGCCAACTTTTTAAGCCTGAGACTTTTTTAACCTCGTTTGATTTTTGTTTTGGGGTTTTTTTGACTTTTGTAAAAGAAAAAAAGTAATGATTATGGGTAAAAAGTGGTATTTTGTCTTATTGGCTTATATAACTTATTTTATCTTTTTGTGATTTTTTAGTCCCAAAATCTTAGCCAAACGAGCACTAACTATATTTTTCTTTTTTTTTTCTTTTTTGTTTTGTTTTTGGCAACAATTTTATATTTTATGTAGATGATGTTTCTAGGCGACAAGTAGTCTTTAAAAGAGAGAAAAAAAAGAAGGTGAAACAAAAAGAGAAAACTACATTCATATCAACTTAGCTATCATGGATCAGTTTGTGTTAGAGTTTCTCCAATGGTCACTAGCTAAATTCAATAGCTAAAGTTAAATTTTAGCAATGAATCATGTAAAAAATTTATAATTTAACAAACTTTTTTTTTTTTTTTTGAGGAATAATTTAACAATGTTTTTCCAATGATCAGGTTGCTATTCTTTGGCTCAACTAGCTTTGCTCAGATTAATTATCATTCTTTCAACCACCACTCTTCCAACACTGCCAAAAAAAAACAAAGAAAAGAAAATTTGTTTCTTATATTTTCTATTAATTTTTTTTCATGGTCCATTCGAAGTCATAAAATTTATATTTTTTTGTGCTTCTTTTTTTTTTTTTTTTTTTTTTTTTGTAGAGTTAATTGTGTTATTTCTTAATTTTTTTTTATTTTTGAAAATTTAGTTGAGAGATGTACAATGTTTCATGGCAACTTTGTTGACATGACATATTTCACTATAACTAGACCTTGTGCCAAATTTGACACATGGTATATGTATGCGTATCAATTGGTAACAATTGTAAAGAAATGTTAGAATATAAAGTCTCAAAGGAATTGATAAGAAATCAATGCATGTAGGGGTGAGCATGGTCCGGATTGGAGTAAAATCAGAACCAATCCGTTATCTACGGATCCTGAAAAATTAGAACCAATCCAATTCGTTTAAATCGTGAAACCAATCCGAACCAATCTATTTAAATACGGATTGGATCGGTTTAGGATCACGGATTTATATAATTAAATAACAAAAATATATATATAACACTTTATTTTCATAAAAATATAAATATAGCACCATATTAGTTTCACAATAGCAATATGTCTTTTTATAATAGCGACAAACTGTTCTAGAATTTAAACAACCATAAAGAAACTAGTTCCACCATAAGTATTTAGACCATTACAAATTAATACTAAAAATTAGCAAACAAAAGTAATAAAAGAAGGTACTATGCAAGTTTAGGTTTGGATTTAAGTTTTATATGAAATAAGAGAAGATACTATGCAGGAGGGTGTATAATAAAAATATAGACTATTTGTATACGGTCCGGATCGGTTCCAATCCGGAACCGTGGGATTCAATCCGGAACCAATCCGTGAACTACGGATTTTTAATTTTTCAATCCGGAATCGAACCACGGATTCAAAAAACCAATCCAAACTTACTGGATTGGACTGGACTGGATTGGATTACGGATTTCACGGATTCCTTGCTCAGCCCTAAATGCATGACTAAGGAACACAAGGAACAATTAAGTTTGAAATATCTCCAACAATCCTACATGATTAAAAATTAAAAAATTTCAAAAAAATAAAGTAAAATTTTGGACTTAACCTCGTGTCTTGATGTTGACTTGAATGTGAGTTGTTAGTGTAAAGGAGTTAAGTCTTGAGTTCACCTCTAAATAATTCAATAATGCCTGTATGCTACACATAATTTAAAAAGAAAAAAAGAAAAAATTATACTATTTTCTTATATATGAGAGAGAAAGATAGGATTTCATTATCCTACCTTAACAACTATTTCGAAAAACATTAAATCTTTTGATTTTACAGTTTTCAAAAATCATTTAAGAGTTTTTAATTCATATTTTTTTTTGATTTTTAGTGAGATTTTTAAAAATAAATTAATCATTTTTTTTATCCACTTAATCTCAATATATATTGAAAAAGTAGAAAATTTGTGAAATTTTTTTTTAAAAAAAATTCACTAAATACATATTTTTTTGTACATTTTTGTATTTTTTTTTATATATTTATTGAATTTTTTTTAATTTTTTTATAAAGATTTTATTTTTTAAGTATATTTAAATTATACATTTAAAAATAAAAATAAAACTCAAAAATTCAAAAATTATTTTAAAAACTCAATTCCAAACTGGCATTGGAAACTTTTAGACATATAAAGAATTCAAAAATTCATTATATATCGTTTGCAAGATATAATTGTTATGACAGACATCATTTCCATTATGCCAACTTTTACAGGTTCGATAATAGGGAGAACCAATCCTTTTTGTATACATTACTCATAAATGGGTTGACACAATTGCAGATCTCTTACAAGTGGGAATATCAGTCCAATGAACCATAGGGCCATTTTTGTCATGGACAAACTTCTCTCAATGCTTGCATCTCTTTATATTCATCTCTATTCTTTTTATTTTTATAGGTTTAAATTTGGACTCTGTCATGATCCGAATCTATCCTTAGAGATTTAGATCATAATTGGCCAGTAATCATGAGATTATCTACGGTCCCAGATAGAAATCAAATCATATTTAATTATATGGAGTCAGAAGCGGAAACAGAATTATCCAATGAGCTCGTGCACAAATGGCATAAACAATAACTTTTTATATATTAATAACTCACACCCATACATATATAAGAGATTTCACATGTCCAAGATCATACATATGTCATTAACATACAAAACAAAAACTTATAGAGAGACATGGTCAAACATGACCAACAAAAGAAAACAAAAGAAAACAAAAAATCAAAAGACAAAAGCCTTATTCGTGAGGCGATCCTTGGCTAACTCCACAAACTCGGTAAACTTTACAGGTTCACTGGGACTAGATATCCCGCTACTCACCTACATACATATAAATATAGAGTGAGCGAAAGTCCAATGAATAACATCAGAGTAAAGAGGTTATATGAATGAGATCTAATGTAAAAGTAAAATCATTCTCATCATATTAATTTCATACCACAATGAAAAGAGCTCAGGCAATACATGATAGAACAACATCGGATCCAACATATACAGAGATACAGAGCAGAATAGGTCATACTTGTTGGAACGACCACGGGTACAATGACCTCGGCTCATATCAATTATAGCTTTATAATGACCATTGGGTCAACATATAACAAATATTCAGACTTATCAGATATTTGGAATGATCTTGGGTCCATCTTGTCAAATTTACAGAACAACCTTGGGTCCATTTTAGATATACAGAACGACCTTAGGTTCATCATATACATTCGTATTTCATCAAACACATTTGCAGATATCATGTTAGTCAGGTAGATAAAAACTCATTCATACTTGTAAAATCATAGATTCGGAAAAACTAACCACATTAGGACATTCAGAAAATAGAGTAAATAAGAAAATATCTTTACTAGGATATTACTCACAGTGATTTGGTTGCTGACACGTCCTTGCGGATGATCCTACATAATTCATAAACATATACACATTGAATCACATTGCTCATTTGAATCATTCTCTAACTTATTCAATTCTCATAGACTTCATTCTATCTCTTTAATTCATTTAGGATGCTCAATTCATGCTTAATAATGTTCAGAAGGAATGAGAATACATATGCGACCAAAAATATGTCTTTTCAAAATATGCTGAAACAGAGCACTTCGCTCGAGCGCAACATTGATCGCTTGAGCGAACCACATGGTCTGCAAAAGTACTGGAGTGTCCGAATCTAGGCTTGATGATCGCTCGAGCCAAGGTGTAAAATAAAAAGGCGATCACTCAAGCGGTAACTTGGTTGCTCTAGCCAACTGCAAATGCCTGCAAAAATACTAGATGTAAGAGATGTGCAATTGAGTGACAGTTTGTTCACTCAAGTGATTTGGTTGAATTATGGGTTTTCCAGTCGCTCGAGCGATGCGGTCGAATTCTGAGTTTTCCAGAACATAGTTGAACTTCAAAACATGTATTTTCAAATCAAAAGCTTGCATGGCTTGTACACAACCTCTCAAACACTTAAAAACTCTTCTATAAACATAGATACAAAACCAATTCGCAAAACTCATGGTCAAACTTCTTGAATTCAAACTCAAATGATTATGCATGTAACATCTAACTCCAAATTCCTTTCCAAAGCTTACAAAACATAGAGATTAGCTTCAAAACAACTTAATTCTTGAGTGCATGTATGATATGATCCTCAATTCAAACATGGATAACAATATTATGCTCAAAATGATGGAATTCAACAAAATTATTCATGCATATATGATCTAGGTTCAAATTCTTCATTTTTGGACCATTCTCTTGTGATTAATCTCATAACTTCTTGAATACACATATTTGTTGACTTAAACTCATGAATTAAGGTTCATATATCGATCCCGGATTTAACCTGGCTTTTATGGTGTTCCAGACTCAAGTCTTGTGATTTAATGCCGTTATTTATGCCTTTTCCCCCTCTCACTCTTTGAATTTGAGTTTCGGAATGTCTTGGGCGTGTTTAGAACAGGTTGGTTGTTAGTTGGTCTAGAACCTTGTTGCCCAGAATTTTGGTCTTCCGCTCGAGTGGCCTTTTTGCGCTCAGCGGGGTTTGCAAACATTCAGTACTTTCTGCGTCTGCAAAATGTTGGGGAACTGTTTTTCACGCTCAAGCGGGTCTGCGCTCGAGCGTCTGTCTGAAGTCTATAAAAATTCTGGAAGTGTGTATTAAATGCTCGAGTAGGTCTTCGTGCGCTCAAGCGGGTAGTGCCTTGTTGTTGTGTCTTGGTGCTCGAGCGAACTTTCTTGCGCTCGAGCAGGACAAATTCATGTGTCTGACACTCGAGCGTCAAACTCTCCACTCGAGCGGACTACGCGTATATCAAATCATAAAAGTGACTTTTTACATAACTTTTTTATCTCTTTTCAGCCAAAACCCTAAAGTTGAGAGCCTCTCTCTCTAAAACTCACCTTCTCTCCACATATTGACCTAAATCTTTTGATCTCTACACCCTTGAGCCTTCATTAAAAAGATAGAGCTCCTTAAGATCTTCTCTTTTACTCGATTAAAGTTGGATTTTGGCATTTTTGGGGTTCCATCCTTGCTTGGCTCGTCATTACTCTTTGAGGTAGGGATCTTCTACGCTTTATTATGGGTTTTGACTTAAGTATTTTGTAGTTATGTAACAATGGTGGGTTTTGTGGTACTTTGAACACAAACCTAGGGTTTGGATGATATTTAAAATAGAGGTTTTTGGTGGGAATGAAATAAAAGAACATGGGGTTTGAAAATGAAGTCTTGCTGTGTCAAAATAGTTGCTTTTGGTACTTGGTTGAGATTTGGGAAAATAAGGGAAATTTGCCCTAGAATGAGTATTATATTTATTTTGTATAAATAAATGATATTGATGTTGTAAACATGGAATTGGACATGTATGGAGATGGATAGTGAAATGAAATGGATGATGTGTCTCATCTTCGGAAATTTGGAATAAATTATATATCTTGAGAATGTATATTTGTTTAGAAATAACTGTATTGGGCTATCGGTGGAGGATAGCTTTGATTGTTGTAGAAATAACATATGGATTAGGTGAATTAGAAATATCCCATGGTTAACTATCATTGAATATGATTATGTTGTGAATACATTGCATATGTATGTACTTTGGGAGTGGAAAGGGGATGTGCTCCATACGTGATTATGTGTTTATATATATTGTATATGTATGTTTGTTTTTGGAGGAGAAATGGGATTGACTCCATTATAATTAAGTTGGTCGGAGTGTCCTGGGTGAAAGTCCTGAAATCTATACATGGGTGCCAATCCCGCAAACGAAATATCCGTAAAATGGCAAGATGGAAATCTATACATGGGTGCCGATCCCGCAGACTAAATATCCGTAAAATGGAAAATGAATGTGGATGTGTTGACTTTAAAAATGTTGAACTATCGAGTTGTAGTCTCGCTTGAGATATTGAAGAAAATGAATGAAATTGGTTTATGTAGCAAAGTGAAACAAAAAGGGAATAAAATGAGCTATGAACTTGTTATGTTATGAATACAAGAGATAATGAATGTTTTAGCCTTAACATTGTTTATGCTTGCTACTCTTATACCTCTGTTAAATCTCATATACTGTGTTGGATTATCTTTACTGGACTGTGGCTCACCATTTGGGGAAAAACATTTTCAGGTAATGATGGTATGCCTCCACCAAGGCAATAGCATTGGATGGTTATTTGGGTAGCACGAGGGCTTCTTGTTTGGTTTTACATTTGGTATAGCCTAGGGCCTTAATTGTAAGGGCCAGTCCCACTTTTGTTGTGACCAAGTTAAGACTTGGAAATATGTAAGCCCGAAGGACATTTATTTATGTTAAACTCTATTGTAATAGTAACTTTGTATAATGAGAGAACTGTTTGCTCTAATGTATGTTGCCTCCTTTATATATGCTTATGGGTTATATTATGGTTATATTTTGAGGGCGTCGTATCGGGTTTGAATACTTTGGGTACGTGGAAAGTGGTTAGTACCACAATGGGTTAGTCTCGCTTGTTAGAGACTTAAGTGTGGATGTTATATGCTTATGTGATAACATGCTTATGTGATTATATGGGTATGGATTTGGTTCCTAAGATGCTGATTGGGTCTACTTGTTTCTTAAAGTTCTATTAGAAGAGCACTTGATCACTGTTGTTTCTAATTGAAACTCTAGCAATGCCGCTGAACAGTCACTATCTAGGAATGAAATTCGTGTGTGTTTAAGTGACTACGTGCTTATATGGAGTGAATTACAGTTGTCCATCGTGTTAGGATGTAAGTGAAATAGCTTCGGCACATTTGTAAATGTGCTAATGTCTTTTGTTACCTTTATTAAGATGTCAAGACGTGGTCGTAGTGGTAGGCGTGGTAGGCCTAGGAGACATGAGATGCCTATACCGAAGGAGATTCTGGTGCAGGGGAAAAGAGTTGGTTAGGTCAATGTGGCTGAACCAGTTAGCCAACAGGCCATGGGCTCCTTAGCCCGTGAAATGGCTAGAGCATTAATGGAATCTATGTACATTCTCAGGGCTGAGAATCAAGTCCAGGCCCAAGTAGCTGAAGTAGGGCCGTCTTTCTTGAAGAAAGAGTTCTTCCGGTCGAATCTGGACGAGTTTTTAGGTGATCCCAAGGAGCCACTGAAGGCTGATGAGTGGCTAGAGCAGACGACGAAGACATTTGAGATGCTCGGCATCGAAGACGGAGGTTTGAGGGTGACCTTAGCGTTCTTTCAATTGTAGGGAGACACGGGTCAGTGGTGGAAGTATGCGTAAGGGCACATTGGAGGGACTTGGGAGGCTTTTGTTGATGCCTTCCATGAGAAGTTTTTGCCTCCCACAGTTAGGGAGAAGTTAAGGGATCGGTTTTGTCAGCTCAAGCAGTTGAATACACCAGTGGCTGAGTTTAAGGCCATCTTCACCAATTTGTCGAGGTTTGCACCAGAGCTAGTGGCGACTGAGGAGCGCCGATGCCTAGAGTTTGAGAAGAAGTTAAGGACCAGACTCATGTTTAGAGTGGTCAGATCCATGATCAGGGACTATGAGTGCCTTGTGGAGTCTACAGCCCATCTCGAGACCATTATGCAGGCTGAGGAGGAGAGAATGAGGGGCTCCAGGAGGAGTCAAGATAGTCAGAGGGACGATAAGAGGCAGAGGGGTTCTAACCATGAGTAGTCCTAGGGAGTGCATTCGAGGTCTACCTTTCCAGTGCCGAGTTTAGGTTCTAGAAAAGGTGGTCAGGGAGATGTGACTTGTTTCAAGTGTGGTCAGTTGGGCCACAAATCTCCAGCTTGCCCGCAGAGAGGAGGAGCGCAGTGAGAAGCTTCATCTTCGGCCCGTTCTTAAGGCCAGAGTCAGGGTAGAGGGTAGTCGCTCACTTGCTATTAGTGTGGTCAGGCTGGGCATTTGAGGAGGTTTTGCCCATAATTGGGTGGCACACCTGGTGCGTCTGGTTTGAGGCAGACACAGAGTCACCAGCCAACACAGTTAGCACAGGCCTCGAGGGCCAATCAGGGAGCCTCTTCGGCTCAATCTGTGCATCAGGCTTATATTCTTAGGGGTGAGCAAGTGGATCAGAGGCCTACAGGGCGTGTGCATGCTGTTACCGCGCCAGATCTTGTATCGGCTCCAGCTATTGTGAAATGTACCTTTTTGTTTTGCAATTCAGTTGCTAGCGTGTTGATTGATACGAGTGCATCCCATTCATTTATTTTGTCTGCATTTGCATCGATTTTGGGGTTAGAGTTGGCCCAGTTAGCATCTCCCTTTTGTGTGGTGTCGCCAATTGGTGGTGAAGTTATTCTGAAACAAGGGTGTCGAGGTTGTGACATAGGGGGCACCGGTTGTCGACTTCCATTTGCATTTGTTTTGCTTGATACGACTAGTTTTGATGTTATCCTGGGTATAGACTGATTATCGTCGTATCGGGCTGCTATAGATTGCTACCGTCAGAGGGTTACTGTATGTATCTTGAACGGTGATTGCTTTTATTTCTTGGGAGAGCGGGTGGATAGAGTCTTATCACCAGTGTATGATCCACGCGGCCGGAATGAACTTCGTTGTCTACTTGCTAGCTTTCAGAGTAGTGAGTGTGACGAAGGCCGGGTTAAGTAGCCAAGGGTGGTTTGTGAATACCCTGATGTTTTTCCCGAGGAGCTTACTAGTTTACCACCTCACCGAGAGATAGAGTTCTCTATTGATTTAGTGCTTAGCACAACACCGATTTCTATGGCACCATACCGGTTTGCACCCGCTGAGTTGAGTGAGTTGAAGATTCAACTCTAGAAATTGTTAGATAAGGGTTTTATCCGCCCTAGTACTTCACCTTACTTCACCTTGGAGTGCGCAGGCTCTCTTTGCTAAAAAGAAAGATGGAGCGTTGCGACTTTGTATTGATTACAGAAAATTGAATCAGGTTACTATTAAGAATAAGTACCCAATGCCCGGTATAAATGACTTGTTCGACCAGTTGAAAGGATCTTGTTATTTCTCTAAGATAGACTTGAGGTCGGGTTATCAACAGTTGAGGGTAAGGGAGGAGGATATCCCGAAGACGGTATTTTGTACGCGATATGGCCATTATGAGTTTTTGGTGATACCTTTTGGGCTAACCAATGCACCGGTTGTGTTTATGGATTTGATGAACCGAATCTTTCGAGAATTCTTGGACCATTTTGTGGTCGTTTTTGTGGACGACATTTTGATTTACTCATCATCTGAGGAAGAGCATGATGAACACTTACGGGTAGTGCTTGAGTTGCTTAGAGCCCACGAGCTGTATGCTAAGTTTGGAAAATGTGAATTCTAGCTAAGAGAGGTTAAATTCTTAGTCCATGTGGTATCCGGGGAAGGGGTGACTGTAGATTCATCCAAGATAGAGGCAGTGCAAGATTGGGCACAACCTAAGAATGATTTTGAGATCCATAGCTTCTTGGAGTTGGCTGAGTATTACTGTCGGTTTGTGAAGGACTTCTCTAGGCTAGCCTCACCTTTGACTAGACTAACGAGGAAAGGAGTTAAATTTGTGTGGAATGAGACTTGTGAGAAGTCATTCCAAGAGCTTAAGGTTAGACTTACCACTGCTCCAGTCTTGATTATTCCAGAGAGGGGTTTGGGCTATTCAGTTTATTGTGATGCTTCATGGGAAGGTTGGGGCTGTGTATTGATGCAAGAGGGGAAAGTGGTAGCCTATGGCTCGCAGCAATTGAAAACACATGAGAGAAATCACCCTACTCACGACTTAGAGTTAGCGGCGGTGATCTTTGCCTTGAAGATTTGGAGGCATTATTTGTATGGTGAGAAATTCGAAGTATTTTTTTATCACAAGAGTTTTAAGTATTTGTTTACTCAGAAAGACTTGAATCTAAGGCAGAGAAGGTGGATGAAGTTCATAGAGGATTATGATTTTGAGTTGCATTATCATCCAGGGAAGGCCAATGTTGTGGCCGATGCCTTGAGTAGGAAATCTATTAGTAATGTGGCTTGTATCACCATTCGGGAATGGGAAATGTTGGGTGCCCTTGGGGAGTTTGACCTACAACTGAGCGAGTCCATTGAGTCTGTGGCTTTGTTTTCAGTAGTCGCACAACCTACGCTTGTGAACCAAGTGCTAGAAGCGTAGAAGGGTGACCTTGAGGTAAAATCCCTCCGAGAGAAGATTTCTAGTGGTAAGGTAGAGAAGGGTTTGAACGTGTACCCCGACATGAGTGTGAGGTACCGTGACCTGTTTGTTTGTGCCAGAGTCTTGCCGAGAGGAGGTACTCCGAGAGTTTCACCATTCACGCCTTGTGGTGCATCCAGGAGGCACAAAGATGTATCACGACTTAAGTCGCTAGTTTTGGTAGAGAGGTATGAAGAATGATGTAGCTGTGTTTGTGTCAAAATGCCTTACTTGTCAGCAAGTGAAGGCCGAGCACCAAAGGCCAGCGGGTTTGTTACAACCCTTGCCTATAGCCGAGTGGAAGTGGGAGCATATCACGATCGATTTTTTTGTGGGCCTTCCGAAGACTCAACGGGGTAGCGATGCCATTTGGGTGGTAGTTGACCGGTTAACCAAGTCGATGCATTTTATTCCTATGCGCGTAAGTGATTCGGTAGACTATCTTGCCGACTTGTATATTAGGGACATAGTAGATTGCACGGGGTCCTTGTGACGATTATTTTAGATAGAGATCTGCGTTTCACGGCTCGGTTATGGCAGAGTTTACAGAATGCCTTGGGCACTAGATTGACCTTTAGCACTGCTCACTATCCTCAGACTGACGGACAATCCGAGCGTACTATTCAAATTTTTGAGGATATGCTCCGAGGCTGTGTCCTTGATTTTAAGGGGTTGTGGGAGAGGCACCTGCCCTTAGTGGAGTTTGCCTATAACAATAGTTTCCAGTCGAGTATCGGCATGGCACCATTTGAGGCCTTGTATGGTCGACCGTGTAGATCTCCAGTGTGTTGGGCCGAGGTGGGTGATGCACCTTTCTTGGGTCCAGAGTTAGTTCGAGAAATAACAGAGAAGGTGCGAGGTTGGTTACAGCCGAAAGTCCCCAGAAGATATCACCTAGGCGAGGTCTTATAAGATTTGGGAAGAGTGAGAAAGTATCCCCTCGGTTTATTGGCCCCTTTGAGGTCCTTGAGCCGATTAGGGAGGTTGCCTATCGTTTGGCATTGCCGCCACAACTTTTCGGAGTTCATGACATGTTTCATATTAGTATGCTTTGGAAGTATGAGTCGGATCCATCGCATGTGTTGGATTGGACCAACTTAGAGGTAGACGAGGATGCCTCGTATGAGGAGAGACCGGTGAGGGTCTTGGATAGACGGGACCAACTCTTGCGAGGCAAGACAATTCTCTTGGTTAAAGTTTTGTGGAAACATCACAGAGCTGAGGAAGCTACTTGGAAACGTAAATTGGAAGCCCGAGAGAAATATCCTGATTTGTTTGCTAATGTATAACTTTGTATTGAGATTTTAATAGTTGTTGATGAAAAGTCTATAAACAATATATATGTTTTACATTATGGGAACATTATATCTGTTATGGGCATTTTGAAAACATGGATTCTATATAAGCATTGTATATGTCTTGAGAATGTGGAATATCAATGAGTATTATACCATTTTTGGAAGCATTGTATATGCCATGTAAATTTCTTGAAAATTTGGATTTTGGCCAAGCATTGTGAATGTTTCGGGAAATCGGAAATTTCATAATAATATGGGACTTGTGTATCGAGTCAATAAGGATGGATGACTAGGGAGTGGGTCATGGTGATTAACTTGTAAGAATAACTTTGTTTTGAAAGATCTAATGTTGATTTTGAACTTAATTTGTAATTTCGGGGACAAAATTCTTTAAGGGGGGAGGTTATAGCGATCTCAGATTTAACCCGGCTTTTATGGTGTTCCGGACTCGGGTCTTGTGATTTAATGTCGTTATTTATGCCTTTTTCCCCTCTCACTCTTTGAATTTGAGTTTTGGAATGTCTTGGGCGTGTTTAGAACAGGTTGGTTACTAGTTGGTCTAGAACCTTGTTGCCTAGAATTTTGGTCTTCCGCTCGAGCGGGCCTTTTTGCGCTCGAGCGGGGTATGCAAACATTCAGAACTTTCTGCGTCTGCAAAATGTTGGGGAACTGTTTTTCACGCTCGAGCGGCGTTTCTTACGTTCGAGTGGGTCTGCGCTCGAGTGGCTGTCTAAAGTCTATAAAAATTCTAGAAGTGTGTATTATACGCTCGAGCGGGTCTTCTTATGCTCGAGCGAGTAGTGCCTTGTTGTTGTGTCTTGGTGCTCGAGCGGACTTTCTCGCGCTCGAGCAGGACAAATTCATGTATCTGACGCTCGAGCGTCGAACTCTCCGCTCGAGCGGACTGCTCGTATATCAAATCGTAAAAGTGACTTTTTACATAACTTTTTTATCTATTTTCACCCAAAACCCTAAAGTTGAGAGCCTCTCTCTCTAAAACTCACATTCTCTCCACATATTGACCTAAATCCTTTGATCTCTACACCACCCTTGAGCCTTCATTAAAAAGGTAGGGCTCCTCAAGATCTTTCCTTTTACCCGATTAAAGTTGGATTTCGGCATTTTTGAGGTTCCATCTTTCCTTAGCTTGTCTTTACTCTTTGAGGTAGGGATCTTCTACGCTTTATTATGGGTTTTTACTTAAGTATTTTGTAGTTGTGTAACAATGGTGGGTTTTGTGGTACTTTGAACACAAACCTAGGGTTTGGATGATATTTAAAATAGAGGTTTTTGGTGGGAATGAAATAAAAGAACATGGGGTTTGAAAATGAAGTCTTGTTGTGTCAAAATAACTGCTTTTGGTACTTGGTTGAGATTTGGGGAAATAAGGGAAATTTGCCCTAGAATGAGTATTATATTTATTTTGTATAAATAAATGATATTGATGTTGTAAACATGGAATTGGACATGTATGGAGATGGATAGTGAAATGAAATGGATGATGTGTCTCATCTTCGAAAATTTGGAATAAATTATATGTCTTGAGAATGTATATTTGTTTAGAAATAACTGTATTGGGCTATCGGTGGAGGATAGCTTTGATTGTTGTAGAAATTGCAAGTGGATTAGGTGAATTAGAACTATCCCATGGTTAACTATTATTGAATATGATTATGTTGTGAATACATTGCATATGTATGTACTTTGGGAGTGGAAAGGGGATGTGCTCTATACGTGATTATGTGTTTATATACATTGTATATGTATGTTTGTTTTTGGAGGAGAAATGGGATTGACTCCATTATAATTAAGTTGGTCGGAGTGTCCTGGGTAAAAGTCCCGAAATCTATACATGGGTGTCGATCCCGCAGACGAAATATCTGTAAAATGGCAAGATGAAAATCTATACATGGGTACCGATCCCGCGAACGAAATATCCGTAAAATGGCAAGATGGAAATCTATACATGGGTGTTGATCCCGCGGATGAAATATCCGTAAAATGGAAAATAAATGTGGATGTGTTGACTTTGAAAATGTTGAACTACCAAGTTGTAGTCTCGCTTGAGATATTGAAGAAAACAAATGAAATTGGTTTATGTAGCAAAGTGAAACAAAAAGGGAATGAAATGAGCTATGAACTTGTTATGTTATGAATATAAGAGATGATGAATGTTTTAGCCTTAACATCGTTTATGCTTACTACTCTTATACTTCTGTTAAATCTCATATACTGTGTTAGATTATGTTTACTGGACTGTAGCTCACCCTATTTGGGGAAAAACATTTTCAGAAAATGATGGTATGCCTCCACCAAGGCAATAGCATCGGAGGGTTATTTGGGAAGCACGAGGGCTTCTTGTTTGGTTTCACATTTTGTATAGCCTAAGGCCTTAATTGTAAGGGCTAGTCCCACTTTTGTCGTAACCAAGTTAATACTTGGAAATGTGTAAGCCCGAAGGACATTTATTTATGTTAAACTCTATTGTAATAGTAACTTTGTATAATGAGAAAACTATTTGCTCTGATTTATGTTGCCTTCTTTATATATGCTTATGGGTTATATTATGGTTATATTTTGAGGGCGTTATAGTTCAAAAGCTCACCTCAGGTCTTGAATCAAGCTTTCTCTAGCTAATTTTTGAGCTCTCCCTCACAATTCCATAATCTCCTAATCAATGTTCCAAGTTTTCTTGTTTCTCTCTCTCGAACTTGCTCTTACTCTCTCTCTCTCTCTCTCTCTCTCTCTCTCTCTCTCTCTCTAAGAAGAAATTTTAGAATTGTTGAGTGAATTTTGAGCTAAATTAACACTTCCTTTATATTTATAGACTAGATTAACTTAATTAACTAATCAAGGTTTAAGTTAAGTAATTAAAGCTTAGATTAATTAATCAAAGGTTTAATTTAATTGATTTAATCTAATTAATTTAATCCGAATCAAAATTTTAATTAAACTTCTTATTAGACTCTAAAAATTATGCCATTCATATTAAACTAATTAATTTCGGTTTCTAACGCCATTAAGACCTTTTCAGATTATAACAGAAATCACAACAGATTTTCCTACGGCTAACAGATATAAATTCAAAAATTATATTAAGTACATAATTAGCATTCAAATTTTCACTAAACACTTGAATAGAATTCAAAATCAGTGATTAAAAGCATAATATGTAATGGGGTTGTCACAGCCTTCCCCCCTTTAAGAAGTTTGGTCCTCCAAACTTGCGTTACCTTGTATCGAAAATAACTCAGGATACCTTTGCCTCATCTCATCTTCTTTCTTCCAAGTTGCTTCCATACCATAATGTTCCTTCCATTCTATCTTAACCATAGGAACCACTTTAGTTCTCAATTGTTTCACTTGGCGGTCGATGATTTGTATTGACCTTTCTTCATATTCCATATTATCGTTGAGAGCTATCCGATGATAATCAATAACATGGAATGAATCTCGAAGGTAACCCCTTAACATCGACATGTGGAATACATTATGCACTGGTTCCATCCCTGGCGGTAGAGCAATTCCAATTGCAACTGAACCTAGCCTTTCCAAAATCTGAAATGGCCCAATATATCGGGATAACAACTTGCCCTTCTTGCTGAATCTTGACTGGCCGCTTATTGAAATCACACGAATGAACACATGATCACTGGCTTCATACTCAAGAGCCCTTCTTCTATGATCTGCATAACTTTTTTGTCGGTTTTGTTCAGTTTTAAGCCTTTACTGAATGACTTTAATCTTTTTGGTGGTCGTTTGCACAATCTCGGGACCAAGAAAAACTCTATCCCCAACTTCTGTCCAACAGATTGGAGATCTACATTTCCTGCCATACAAGGCTTTATACGGTGTCATATCGACGCTTGAATGAAAACTGTTGTTGTAAGCAAATTCTGCCAACGGTAAGCAGGTTTCCTAACTCCCCTTGTCATGACTCGAACCCGCCCCTAGAGGCTTAGGCCATGATCGGCCAGTAATCCCGGATTACTTCCAGCCTCAAAGACAAAACTGATAATAATAATGATATTGGGACATTGCAGAAGCAACATACAAATATAAACATGTCCATCGAGTAGTGCATACATGAAAGTCTGTATGAAATTTAAACTTCAACCTTCTCATAGATATAGACACATAGAACGTCAAAACATCTTAGCACACTTGTACAAAATTATCCATACACAACAAGTTCCAAAAATAAAAGAAAACAAATCGAAGTAACTTGATCCACATGGTTGACATAACTTGCCTCCAATGAGTCCAAGATCGCCCCATCATGGAGGCACTTCCAAAATGGCTTGACTGAGTGGTGGACTCCTGAGGTTGCTTTACACTTGACGCTCCATTTTCTCACCTACACAAACATATATGTATATATAAAGGAAGGGGGTGAGCTAAAGCCCAGTGAGTAATACCAGTATAAAGAGATTAAATAAATGATGTCTACCACTATACAAAATCATATCACATGAGTTCAAAGCAAAGCATAAGTGAGCACTTGTTGTATTAAAGTTCATAAATCATATTTAGATGTGGTACATCCAAAAGTGGGACGAAGGGCCCAAAGGCATAACAAATGGACTACATGGGTCTAATGGAGGGACCATATAGGTCAAGCGAAGGGATCACCTGGGTCAACATCAGAGATCTCTAAGTAGATTTCGTTAATCTATCAACAATAACCCAAATAGCATTCTTACCTCTAGGTGTTCGAGGTAGACCGACAATGAAGTTCATGGTTATAGGTTCCCACTTCCATTCTGGAATAAGAAGAGATTGAAGCAAACCTGTTGGTTTCTGATGTTCAACTTTCACTTGTTGCCATTGAAGGCATTTGGAGTTGTAGTCGGCAATTTGCTTTTTCATGTTTGGCCACTAGTACACTTGTTTCAAGTCTTGGTACATTTTGGTGTTCTCCAGATGCATAACAAACATTGACTAGTGAGCCTCTTCTAAAATTCTTCTTTTCAATTCTATATCATTTGGAATACAAAGTCTTCCTTGGAATTTCAACACTTGTTCCTCGATGAAGAATCTCGGTGTAGGCTTAGTTTCAAAATCATCGCACACTTTCTTGAGGAACTGATCTTCTCTTTGTTACTGTTTAATTTCCTCAATAATGGCTGGTTGTGCGGACAATGTGCCCAAATACTATCCCGTCCATAATACACAACTTCTATCTCAAGTCTGTCTAGATCTTGCAAAAGCTCTTTTCAGTCAGTAAATAGACAAGCCAAGGTTCCCGTACTCTTTCTGCTCAATGCATTAACTACGGTATTACCTTTACCCAGATGGTAGTGAATCTGCAAGTCAAAATCTTTAATCAGTTCAAGCCAAAGCCTTTGTCGCATATTTAGTTCTTTTTGTGTAAAGAAATACTCTAAACTACTATGGTCTGTATACACTTCACACTTAGCCCCATACAAATAGTGGCACCAAATTTTCAATGCAAATATAACGACAACAAGTTCCAAATCATGTGTTGTGTAGTTCTTTTCATGTGATTTTAGTTGCCGGGATGCATATGCAATTACTTTGCCATTCTATATTAAAACACAACACAAATTTCTATGAGATGCATCACTGAAAATTACAAACCCTTTAGTACTAAATGGTAAGGTAAGAATTGGAGCTGTAGTTAACCTCGTCTTCAGTTCTTGAAATGTGGATTCCCTCTGATCAGTCCACACGAATGGTTCTCCCTTTCAGGTCAATTGTGTCAATGGCACATTAATTTTAGAGAAGTCTCTGACAAATCTCCGATAGTAACCTGCCAAACCCATAAAACTACGAATTTCTGTTACATTAGTCAGAGTAGGCCAGTTAACAATTGCCTCAATTTTTTATGGATCAGCAGATATCCCTTCTCTATTAATAATAAGCCCAAAAAATGTAACCTAATTCAAGCAGTTGTTTCTCCCTCAGTGTTTGAAGAATTATTCTAAGGTTTTGTTTGAATTATTCTAAGGTGTTGATCATGTTCTTCCCTATTCTTTGAATAAATCAAAATGTCATCAATAAAAACTTCAGCAAACTCATCAATAAATGGTTTAAAGATTCGATTCATCAAATCCATAATAGGTACAAGTGCATTTGTAACTCGGAAAGGCATAACTAAAAATTCATAGTGTCCATACATGGTTCAAAAGACAGTTTTCTCTATGTCTTCAGCCTTAACTTTTAACTGGTGGCATCCTCGATCTCAAGTCAATCTTTGAAAATACCTGAGCCCCTGTAACTGACCAAGCAAATCATAAATCGAGGCAAAGGATATTTATTTTTTATAGTTACCTTGTTGAGTTCCCGATAATCAATACATAAACGGAGTGTCCCATCTTTCTTCTTCAAAAGCAACACAGGTGCACCCGAAGGTGATATGCTTGTTCGAATGAACCCTTTATCAAGTAATTCTTGTAACTGCACTTTTAGTTCTTTCATTTCAATAGTTGACATTCGATACTGAGTTTTGGATATGGGTTGAGTAGGTCCTATTTGGTAGGGCTTATTTCCAGCTTATTTCAACTTTTAGCTTAATTTAAGCTATTTTGATGTGTTTGGTTCAGCTTAACAATACAGCTTATAGCATTTTGTAAGTCAAAAATCAACTTATTCTTTGAGTGGGAGAAGAGAAACTTAATTTATAAGTCAAAAATCAGCTTATGTTCAAATCTATAAGCTATAAGTTGTTAGGCTATAAGTTATAATAACTTTCTCACAGCTCCACCAACGGGGCCAATTTCCTTAATAATGGTTGGATGTGCAGACATTGTGGCCAAAATACTGTCCTGTCCATAATACACAACTTCTATCTCAAGTCTGTCTAGATCTTGCAAAAGCTCTTTTCAGTCAGTAAATAGACAAGCCAAGGTTCCCGTACTCTTTCTGCTCAATGCATTAACTACGGTATTACCTTTACCCAGATGGTAGTGAATCTGCAAGTCAAAATCTTTAATCAGTTCAAGCCAAAGCCTTTGTCGCATATTTAGTTCTTTTTGTGTAAAGAAATACTCTAAATTACTATGGTTTGTATACACTTCACACTTAGCCCCATACAAATAGTGGCACCAAATTTTCAATGCAAATATAACGGCAACAAGTTCCAAATCATGTGTTGTGTAGTTCTTTTCATGTGATTTTAGTTGCCGGGATGCATATGCAATTACTTTGCCATTCTACATTAAAACATAACACAAATTTCTATGAGATGCATCACTGAAAATTACAAACCCTTTAGTACTGTATGGTAAGGTAAGAATTGGAGCTGTAGTTAACCTCGTCTTCAGTTCTTGAAATGTGGATTCCCTCTGATCAGTCCACACGAATGGTTCTCCCTTTCAGGTCAATTGTGTCAATGGCACATTAATTTTAGAGAAGTCTCTGACAAATCTCCGATAGTAACCTGCCAAACCCATAAAACTACGAATTTTTGTTACATTAGTCAGAGTAGGCCAGTTAACAATTGCCTCAATTTTTTGTGGATCAATAGATATCCCTTCTTTATTAATAACATGCCCCAAAAATGTAACCAAATTCAAGCAGTTGTTTCTCAAGTAGTTGTTTCTTCCTGAGTGTTTGAAGAATTATTCTAAGGTTTTGTTAGAATTATTCTAAGGTGTTGCCTATGTGCTTTCCCATTCTTTGAATAACTCAAAATGTCATCAATAAAAACTACAGCAAACTCATCCATAAATGTCTTAAAGATCCGGTTCATCAAATCCATAAAAGCTGCAAGTGCATTGGTAACTCTGAATAGCATAACTAAAAATTCATAGTGTTCATACCTGGTTCAGAAGATAGTTTTCTCTATGTCTTCAACCTTAACTTTCAACTAGTGGCATCCCCAATTTCATGTCAATCTTTGAAAATACCTAAGCCCCCTGTAACTGATCAAGCAAATCATTAATCGAGGCAAAGGATATTTATTTTTAATAGTTACCTTGTTGAGTTCCCGATAATAAATACATAAACGGAGTGTCCCATCTTTCTTCTTTACAAACAACACAGGTGCACCCAACGGTGATATGCTTGGTCGAATGAACCCTTTATCAAGTAATTCTTGCAACTGCATTTTAGTTCTTTCATTTCAACAATTAATATTCGATACCGAGTTTTGGATATAGGTTGAGTACCAAGCATCACATCAATCACAAATTCAATTTGTCTATCAACTAATTGTCCAGGCAACTCTTCTAGAAACACATCAGAAAAGTGTTTCACAATTGGAATATCAAAAATGCCCTTGAAAACCATTGTTACTCAATTTACGTTCTTTTATGAAATTAGGTATAGTGGGGGAACTACACCTCTCTCCTCAAAATAAAATTCATTCTATCTTGGAAGTCGAAATATCATATGTTTAGATGTACAATCAATGGTTACATAATGTTTAGATAACCAGTCCATACCCAAGATAATGTCAAAATGAGTCATATCTAAGGGCAACAAATCAACATATAATGTGGCATTCTCAAGGAAGATTTCACATGCACGGTAAACAGTTGAACATAGCATAGATCCCCCTAACGGTGATGATACACATAATATATATCTCAAAGTTTCCAACGGTTTACTCAATCTAGGCACAAATTGCATAGAAAAAAAAGAGTGGGTAGATCCTAAATGAATCAAAACATACGCATTCTGTCCACAAATAGAGAGTGTACTTGAGACTATAGCTTCTGCATTTTGAGTGTCCCCCAATACAAAAGTGAAAACCCTTCTGTCTTTGATTATCCCCGTAGTAGTCTGAATTGCATTGGCCTTTATATGTGGTACCGATGCGGTTAAACTTGTAGTGCCCTGATTATCACGTTGTCGTGGTTGCAGACATTCCCTTGCTATGTGTTCTATCTTCCCACACTGGAAAGAAGTCCTAGTAGTTCGGTAACACACACCCTAGTGCTTTCTTCCACAATCCGGACAAACAGGTGTTGAATTACCACTCTGACTTGAACTGCCTGAATTTCCCGGCCTTGCTTTCTTAGTTGTTGTTGAGGCTATCCCTTTGTTCACATTCCAATTCTATCTTTTACCTTTCCACTTAAAATTTCTAGTACAGATAGCCAGATTTGTCTCTTCCATGAGAGCTCTGTCTAAAATATCAACATATTTGGGTAGTTGCAACACATTAATTCTATCAAGAATTGCATCACAAAGACCTCCTTCAAATTTTCTGGCCTTTTATAGCTTGTGTTGACCATTTGCACTGCAAACCGTGCTAGTTCAGCAATCTGGGCCTCATACGATGCCACTGATTTCTTCTCTTTTTTCAACTGTTCAAACTCTGTTACTTTCCTATCTTGAACACACTGCGAGAAGTACTTCTTATAGAAAATCTCTAAGAACTGAACCCAGCTAATTCCCCTGTTGGTATCTCGCACTAACATCCACCACCTTCTTGCTCCATCTTCAATAGTAAAGGTGGTTAGCAATACCTTTTGTGTCTCTGTGCATGGAAACATTTCAAATAGTTTCTCGACTCCCAATACCCAGGCCTTAGCCTTTAGCGGATCAATTCCCCCATGAGACAAGGGCGGCTTCATGTTTTTGAATTCCTTAGTGAGAGCAATGGTTCGATCATCTGTTTGATGATCTTGTTTCGGTGGTACGGGCATTGGAGATGGGGTTGGTGGTTACTGTTGCTGCCATTGCTATTGTTGTCGCAGGCTCTCAGCCATATCATACATCATTCTTTCCATCCAATCAAGACAGTTTGAGGTAGAGTCCTTCAATTCATTCGCTCTTGTTCTCACCATTATCTATATAAAACCTGTGTTATAACAAATACATTGTATGCACACTTTCACATGTATACATTTTCAAAAGTTATCTCATATTGACATTCAAATGCAAATGAATGCCATTCTTAAGTCTTTTCAAGACACCTTATTGTTCAATGGACTAGTGGATGAGGTATAACTCATACTCTGATACCAAAACTGTCACGACCCAAACCTGCCCCTAGAGGCATTGGCCATGACCGGCCAGTAATCCCAGATTACCTTCGACCTCAAAGACAAAACTGATAATAATAACCATATCGGGGCGTTGCGGAAGAAATATACAAATATAAACAAGTCCATCGAGCAATGCATACATGAAAGTCCGTATGAAATTTAAACTTCAATCTTCTCATAGATATAGACACATAGAACGTCAAAACATCTTAGCACACTTGTACAAAATTATCCATGCACAACAAGTTCCAAAAATAAAAGAAAACAAAATGAAGTAACTTGATCCACATGGTTAACACAACTTGGCTCCAATGAGTCCAAGATCGCCCCATCATGGAGGGACATCCAAAATGGCTTAACCGAAGGGTGGACTCCCAAGGTTGCTTTACGCTTGACGCTCCATTTGCTCACCTACATATATATATATATATATATAAGGGAAGGGGGTGAGCTAAAGCCCAGTGAGTAATTCCAGTATAAAGAGGTTAAATGAATGATGTCTATCATTGTATAAAATCATATCACATGAGTTCGAAGCAAAACATAAGTGAGCACTTGTCGTATCAAAGTTCACAAATCATATTCAAATGTGGTACATCCAATGGCCTAAAGGCATAATGAAGGGACCACATGGGTCTAACAAAGGGACCATATAGGTCAAGCAAAGGGATCACGTGGGTCAACATCAGAGACCTCTATGCACATATAACAAAGGGCAACGGTATTGTTTCCTCCGAGCGAGAGCCTCATAACGAATGGCCACGATATTGTTACCCCCAGGCGCAGGCTAAAAGGCCATGGTATTGTTACCCCCGGGCGAGATCCTGATAACAAAGGGCCATGGTAGTGGTATCCCTAGTTAAGGACCACACTAAGGATGCCACAATCACATTTCCAAAGGGACAATCATTCATTTGTGTCAAAACAACATTTCAAAATAACATTGTTATAGTAACTCAAAAATACATTTCAGCATATCTTAACAAAGATACTACTCACAACGGGCAGGTACTGATGTTCGACCTCGGTTGACCATCTACATAAATTACATAACACAAATACACATTGAACACACGTTCAAAACAAGTATCAAATCTTAATTTATTCTCTTACGTGTGTTTCTACCTTATCTCATGATTAAGGATGTTCAAATGATGCAAAAGGACGTCTAAAAGGGCATGACGATGCAAATATGCACTTACAAGTGTTAGTCAAAATTTACTTAAAACAGGATCTTTGCTCGAGCGCACACTTGGTCGCTCGAGCGGTGTAGCTTGCCTGTAAAAGTACTGGATGCTCGAATTATATGCTCGATAGTGGTAGCTTGAGCCAAGTGCTGAACAAAGGTGGGTTTGCTCGAGCGCATACTTGGTTGCTCGAGCCAATGGCCAAATGTTTGTAAAAGTACTAGATGCCTTCATTTTTCACTCAAGCGACGGATTCTTCGCTCGAGCAAACTGGACAAATTCTGGGTTTTCTAGATTTGTGTTTGAAGTTCAAAATCTTTCCTTTCAAGTCCAAAGTTTGCATGGTTGGTCTCAAAAGCTTAGAAACACTTTACAAAACATGAATTGTTGGAAAATATGAAACCATGATCTCAAATTCTCTTTCAATTCTTCAAAGCAAAACCTAAAATGCCATGATCTTACCATGCATGTAGCAAACTCAACTCTTTTCTTTACAAAACATGATTATATGAGATGTTGATTGCAAAATCATGAAGAACCTTAAGAAATAACTCATGTAAGTATCATACATGTATGAATTTGTGGAAAACCAAGTTCAAAAGTGAAGAATTAAGCATGCATGTACACAAGTCTCTTAAACTCTCTATGATCATTGTGATTCATGCTCATTCCTTTCAAATACATGCAAATGATCCTATAACTTGGTGAATTCATCTTCCTACATGGTTTATCTTCCTGAATTATGGGTAGAGAGCATACCTAGAGCTTGAATTGGCCTTAGTTAAGCTTAATCTCTTCAATCTCTCTTAAACTCCCTTGAATTCTCTTCTCTCTCTGTACAAATGTTGAATTCTGTCTCTAACTCTAAATTTTCAGCACAAAGAGTTGAAGAAAATGAGCTCCTAAGCTCAATTAACATATATATAAAGGTGGATCAGGCTTAACTAACTAATTGTCATCAAGACTAATCAATTGGGCTTAAGTCTAATCAATTATGATTAATTTATTCTAATTATTTTAATCCGAATCAAATTTTATTTAAACTTACCATGTGGCCCTAAAAATTCCAACTAGCCTATTGAATTAACCAATTTTGGTTTTTGAATCCGTTTAGGCCTTCAATTACGAATTCTAAGTCCACAATTTAATAGATAATTCACAAATAAACAGATAAGTATCAAATAAACACATAATTGTGCAAATTATGCCCAATAAAATAATATGTAAAAATGATACGGAAGTCAAGGTTGTTATAGTCTTCCCCCCATTGTAAGTTTAGTCCTCCAAACTTAAGTTACCTCCATTCGGAAACAACTCCGGGTAGCATTGTCTCATTTCATCCTCCTTCTCCTACGTTGCTTCTTTTCCATAGTGTTACTTCCAGTCAACTTTCACTATAGAAATGGATTTATTCCTCAACTGATTGACTTGCCAACCAATTATCAGAATGTGCTTTTCTTCATAGTTCATGTCATCATCAAGCGCTATTTAGTGGTAATCTATGACATGGAATGGATCTATAAGGTATCCATAGAGCATTGATACATGAAAGACATTGTGCATTTGTTCCATTCTCGGTGGTAAAGCGATACGATAAGCAAAGCCTTTCTAAAATCTGAAATGGCCTAATGTAACGCGGAGTCAATTTCCCTATTCTGCCAAATCTTGTTTGCCCTTTCAATGGTGTTACTCAAATAAACACATGATCTCCCACTTCATATTTCAAATCTCTCTTTCTCTTATCAGCATAACTTTTCTATCGGCTCTGGGCAGTCTTGAGTCTCTATTGGATGATTTTTATCTTGTCAGTTGTTTCTTGCACAAGCTCAGACTCATATAAACTCTATCACCTACCTCGGTCCAGCAAACTAGAGACCTACACTTTCTTCCATACAATGCCTCATAAGGCGCCATGCTGATACTTAAGTGGAAATTGTTGTTATAAGCAAACTCAGCCAATGGTAGGTAAGTTTCCCAACTGCCTTGAAATTCTAAGACACATACATGAAGCATATCTTCCAATGTTTGGATTGTTCTCTCTGTTTTCCCATCAGTTTGCTAATGAAAAGCTGTGCTGAATATCAATTCTATGCACATTGCCTGTTGCAAACTTTGCCAAAATCTTGAAACAAATTTAAGATCCTATCTGACACAATAGATATTGGAACCCCATGTAATCGAATGATCTCATCAATATAAATAGTGGCAAGTCTATAGGCATTAAACGAAGTTTTCAGAGCAAGAAAATGAGCAGATTTCATTAATCTATCAACTATAACCCTAATAGCATTCTTACCTCTAGGTGTTCGAGATAGACCGACAATGAAGTCCATGGTTATATGTTCTCACTTCCATTCTGGAATAGGAAGAGACAGAAGCAAACCTACTGGTTTCTCATGTTCAGCTTTCACTTGTTGGCATTGAAGGCATTTGGAGTTGTAGTCAGCAATTCCTTTTTCATGTTTGGCCACCAGCACACTTGTTTCAAGTCTTGGTACATTTTGGTATTCCTCGAATGCATAATAAACATTGATTGGTGAGCCTCTTCTAAAATTCTTCTTTTCAATTCTGTATCATTAGGAACTCAAAGTCTTCCTTGGAATTTCAACACTTGTTCTTCGATAGAGAATCCCGGTTTAGGCTTAGTTTTAAACTCATCACACACTTTCTTGAGGAACTGATCTTCCATTTGTTTATGTTTAATTTCCTCAATAATGGTTGGATGTGCAGACATTGTGGCCAAAATACTGTCCTGCCCATAATACACAACTTCTATCTCAAGTCTGTCAAGATCTTGCAAAAGCTCTTTTCAGTTAGTCAACAAACAAGCCAAGGTTCCCGTACTCTTTTTGCTCAATGCATCAACTATTGTATTAGCTTTACCTAGATGGTAGTGAATCTACATATCATAATCTTTAATCAGTTCAAGCCAACGCCTTTGTTGCATATTTTAGTAATTTCTGGGTAAAGAAATACTTCGAACTTTTGTGGTTTGTATACACTTCACACTCAGCCCCATACGAATAGTGGCGCCAAATTTTCAATGCAAATATGACGGTGGCAAGCTCCGAATCTTGTGTTCGGTAGATCTTTTCATGTGGTTTCAGTTGTCGAGATGCATAAGCAATTACTTTGCCATTCTACATTAAAACACAATCCAAAGCTCTATGAGATGTATCACTGAAAATTACAAACCCTTCAGTACCTAATGTGTAACAACCCCGAACTGTGATTAGCCACTAAACCATGATTAAGGATGCCTAGTAAGTGATTAAGAGGAAATCATGTGTTAATTGCGTGTATTATATGTTATTTGCATTTGTATTTGTTTGTCGTAGAAATATGTGTTAGTGTTTCTACTCGGTTCTGCGAATTGAAGGCCTTATCGGCATCCGATCACGAAATTGACTTAGGTTATGTGTTATTTGGAATTTTCAGAATTTTATGGTAGGTTCAATTTAAATTCGATTCGAAACGAAGTAATTAGAATAAAATAATGTCTATTAATTAGTCACTAATTAAGCTCCCTAATGAGCCTATATAAGGCCACTTTCAACACCTTTGATACACTCTTACACCCTCATTTCTTCATCCTTGAGACAACAAATGTGAGGGAGAGAGAGAGACCAAAAGAAAAGAGTGAATTCAAGGAGATAAAGATAGAATTGTGATAGAGTGCTAGAAGAATTGAAGGTTTAGCTTATAGAAGCTCAAGAATTTGTTGATTATAACTCAATTAAAGACCTTAGGTGTGTAATTGACTCCTAATCTTGTATCTAAATCATTAATGAAGAGAATTTAAGGAGACCTTGTGATCAAGTACAAGAATTGAGGTAGAATTTAAGAATTAAAGTCATATCATGCATGCATGTACGTTTCATGAAGTTTTGAAGTTATTTTTAAATGAATTCTTTCATGCATGTGGTAATTCTAGTTTGGTTTTAAGAATTCATGACTTTTCATACCATTTGACCTCAATTGATCTTGCTTTGGAAGGTCTAAGTTTAAAGGATTACATGCATGTTATGTTTTCCAAGTTTCAAGTTTGATTTTGAACAATTGGTATGCTTTTAGGTCTTGATTTCATGAAATGATCTTTAATTCTCAATGTTTTCCAAGTATAGACTTCTTTTCTCAAGTTTTAGACCCAAAAGATGCATTTTGAAGCATTACATTCGAGTTTTGAAGCTTGAGAGCAAATCTAGAAATCCTAGAATTCTGCCTCATCGCTCGAGTGACAGAACCTGCACTCAAGCGACCACTCTTTGTTTTGTACTTCCGCTCGAGCAACCACAAGTTGGCTCGAGCGTAAAATGCATGCTCCCAGAAGTTTACAAGTTTTTGCAGATCGCTCGAGTAACCAAAGTTGCGCTTAAGCGAAAACCTCGGTCTCATGCTCGAGCGGCCATTGAAAGGAAAATTCACACAACCAGTACTTTTGTAGAGTTTATAGACCACTCGAGTGACCAAAATTCCGCTCAAATGACCACAATTCCACTCGAGCGACCACCCTTATTTTTAAACCTCTGCTCGAACGAAGGAAGCTACGTTCGAGCGAGGACCCTATTTTTAGCAAATTTGACTAGGTGTTGAACAACATGTTTTGGCATCCTCATTACATCCTAGGCATTCCTACGCCATGATTAAGACATAATAATGAGGATAAGGATTAGAAACACACCAAGATAAGAAAGAACTAAGTTAGTGATTCCGGGTGTGTAATTCAATACATATCCGTTCTGTGTTTGTGTATTTGTGTAGGTCACCGCCATTAATCACCTCATTCGTTTGTCATATCTGTTTTGCTATTGGAGTCATCTGTGTGTAATAACTTTGTAAAGCTATGTTCACATTTAAGTATTTTCTTATATGCTATGATATGACAAGAAATGATTTGTTTTTCTAAAGTGCTATGTTCCGTATCAATGAATGATTGTCCATATATTGAAAAGTATTCATGGCATCCTTAGTACATGGCCCTTGCCCAAGGATAACAATACCGTGGTCTATGAGCCCAAGGCCCTTTCCCGAGGGTAATAATACCGTGGTCTCGTGGCCCTCGCCTGGGGATAACAATACCCCGTGGCTTAAGTATGTTATCTGTTCCCGGTACCGGAGGTTCCTTTATGGAACTGGTCAAGTATGACCCTTAATGCTCTGTATCTGATCTGTTAGCGCTAATAGGTGTACCACGTATAATCATCTATGAAATTGAATAAGTACATACTTCTGAACTCTGAATAAGAATATGAATCTGTTTCTGCTTTCTGAATCTAATATGGGACATCATTCATTAAATCCTTTACTCTGTTGTTATTCACTGGGCTTTCGCTCACTATTTATATTATGTATGTAGGTGAGCAGACGCGTGACCAGGCCTAAGCTGCTTCCTCCTAGAGAGTTTTGGATTAGCCAGCCACCGTGCCTCCTAGGAGGTTCACGTTTGAAGAAGTCAAATTTTTGTAAATCATGTTAAGGATGTTTTTGTTTTGTTTTGCTTATCTGTACACTGGACTAAGTCCCTTTTGATAATACTTGTACGATGTTGCATGACTTATGATCGTTGGACGTCACATATGTGTATATATATACAAGGTTTTAAATTATCTGTTCCATGTATGTCTACACAGCTCAATAGACATTGTATTTTGTATATTTGCTTCTGCAGCTCCTCTATTTATATGATATTCAGGTCAGAGTCCTTTGGTAATTCCAGGATTACTGGCTGGTTATGACGCTAAACCTATAGGGGCAGATTTGGGTCGTGACATGATGGTAAGGTAAGAATTTGAGCTGTAGTCAATCTTGTCTTCAGTTCTTGAAATGCAGATTCCCTCTAATCAGTCCACACAAACGATTCTCCCTTTTGGGTCAATTGTGTCAATGGGACAACAATTTTAGAGAAGTCTCCGACAAATCTCCTGTAGTAAACTGCCAGACCCATAACACTACGAATTTATGTTACATTAGTCCAAGTAAGGCAGTTAACAATTGCCTTGATTTTCTATGGATCAACAGATATCCTTTCTTTATTAATAACATGCCCCAAAAATGTAACCTTATTCAACCAGAATTCATATTTCTTAAATTTCCCAAGCAGTTGTTTTTCCCTGAGTGTTTGAAGAATTATTCTAAGGTTTTGTTAGAATTATTCTAAGGTGTTGTTCATGTTCTTCCCCATTCTTCGAATAAATCAAAATATCATCAATAAAAACTACAACAAAGTCATCCAGAAATGGTTTAAAGATTCGGTTCATCAAATCCATGAAAGTTGCAGGTGCATTGGTAATTGCGAATGGCGTAACTAAAAATTCATAGTATCCACACCTGGTTCGGAAGGCAGTTTTCTCTATGTCTTTAGCCTTAACTTTCAACTGATGTCATCCCGATCTCAAGTCAATCTTTGAAAATACCTGAGCCCCTATAACTGGACAAACAAATCATCAATCAAGGCAAAGGATATTTATTTTTAATAGTTACCTCATTGAGTTCCCGGTAATCAATACATAAACGGAGTTTCCCATCTTTCTTCTTTACAAACAATACAGGTGCACCCCACGGTGATGTGCTTGGTCGAATGAACCCTTTATCAAGTAATTCATGCACCTGTACTTTTAGATCTTTCATTTCAACAGTTGACATTCAATATAGAGTTTTGGATATGGGTTGAGTACCAGGCATCACATCAATTACAAATTCAATTTCTCTATCAACTAATTGTCCAGGCAACTTTTCTGAAAACACATCAGAAAAGTCTTTCACAATTGGAATATCATCTAAAACAGCATTTGAAGTTTGGACATTAAAAATACTACAAAAATACCCTTGACACCCTTTGTTAATCAGTTTACATGCTTTTACGGCAAAAATTAAGTATGGTGGGGGAATTACACCTCTCCCTTCAAAATAAAATTCATTCTGTCTCGGTGGTCAGAATATCACATGTTTAGATGTACAATCAATGATTGCATAATATTTAGATAGCCTGCCCATACCCAAGATAATGTCAAAATGAGACTTGTCTAAGGGCAACAAATCAACATATAATGTGACATTCTCAAGCAAGATTTCACATGTAGGGTAAATAGTTGAACATAACATAGATCCCCTTAACGGTGATGATACACATAATATATATCTCAAAGTTTCCAACGGTCTATTCAATCTAGGCGCAAATTGCATAGAAGCAAAAAAGTGGATAGATCCTAAATTAATCAAAACATACGCATACTGTCCACAAATAGAGAGTGCACCTAAGGCTATTGTTTCTGCATTTTGAGTGTCCCCCAAGTGTAAGAGCAAAAACCCTTCATTGTCTCTAATTATCCCTCGTAGTAGTCGAAATTGCATTGGCCCTTACATGTGGTACCAATTCAGTTGAACTTGTAGCACCCCGATTATCACGTTGCCATGGTTACAGACATTTCCTTGCTATGTGTCCTGTCTTCCCACATTGGAAGAATCCCCAATAGTCCAGTAACATACACCTCAGTGCGTTCTTCCATAATCCGGACAAGCAGGTGCTGAATTACAACTCTGACTTGAATTGCCTGAATTTCCCGACCTTGCTTTCTTAGTTGTCGTTGAGGTTATCCCTTTGTTCATATTCAATTTTTGTCTTTTACCTTTCCACTCAAAATTTCTATTATGGGTAGCTAGATTTGTCTTTGCCATGAGAGCTCTATCTAAAACATCAACATATTTGGGTAGTTTCAACACATTAATTCTGTCAAGAATTGCATCACAACGACCTCCTTCAAATTTTCTAGCCTTTTATAGTCTGTGTTGGCCATGTGCGGTGCAAACCGTGCTAGTTCAGTAAACTGGGCCTCATACTCTACCATTGATTTATTCATTTGTTTCAACTGTTGAAACTTTGTTACTTTCCTATCCCGAACACACTACGAGAAGTACTTCTCGTAGAAAATCTCTAAGAACTAAACCCAGCTGATTCCCTTGTTGGTATCTCTTACTAACATCCACCACCTTCTTGCTTCATCTTCAAGAGTAAAGGCGGCTAGCAATACCTTTTGTGTCTCTGTGCATAGAAACACTTCAAATAGTTTCTCTATTCCCAATACCCCGGCCTCAGCCTTTAGCAGATCAATCCCTCCATGAAACAAGGGTGGCTTCATCTTTTTGAATTCTTTAGTGAGAGCAATGGTTCGGTTATCCGTTTGATGATCTTATTTCGGTGGTACGGGCATCGAAGGTGGGGGTGGTGGTTGCTGTTGTTGCCATTGCTGTTGTTGTCTTAGGTTTTCAGCCATATCATACATCATTCTTTCCATCCGATCAAGACAATTGGAGGTACTCTTGCAATCCATTCCCTCTTGTTCTCACCATTATCTATCTAAAACCTGTATTATAACAAATACATTGTGTGCATACATTCACATATACACATTTTCAAAGTTATCTCATATTGAAATTCAAATGCAAATGAATGCAATTCTTAAGTCTTTTCTAAACACCTTATTGTTCAATGGACTAGTAAGTGAGGTATAACTCATGCACTGATACCAAAACTGTCACGACCCAAACCCGCCCTTAGAATCTTAGGCCGTAACCGGCCAGTAATCCCATATTACCTCGGCCTCAAAGAAAAAACTGATAAGCATAACGATATCGGGGCTTTACGGAAGCAATATACAAATATAAACATGTTCATCGAGCAGTGCATACATAAAAGTCCATGTGAAATTTAAACTTCAACCTTCTCATAGATATAGACACATACTGGATTGAGTTTTGGTTATTTATTATTGGACTATTGTTCAGTTGTTCAATATGATTGGATTCGTGTTTAGGCTTACGTGTGCCTTGGGCTAAGTCCCTGTGGGCCACGGCCGGTCATGCCTGGATTTGGGGTGTGACAACCTCGGCCTCAAAGACAAAACTGATAAGCATAACGATATCGGGGCTTTACGGAAGCAATATACAAATATAAACATGTTCATCGAGCAGTGCATACATAAAAGTCCATATGAAATTTAAACTTCAACCTTCTCATAGATATAGACACATAGAACATCAAAACATCTTAGCACACTTGTACAAAATTATCCATACACAACAAGTTCCAAAAATAAAAGAAAACAAAATGAAGTAACTTGTTCCCCATGGTTAACACAACTTGACTCCAATGAGTCCAAGATCACCCCATCACGGAGGCAGTTCCAAAATGGCTTGATTGAAGGGTGATCTCTTGAGGTTGCTTTACGCTTGACGCTCCATTTGCTCACTTACCTATATATAGGGAAAATGGGTGAGCTAAAACCCAGTGAGTAATACCGATATAAAGAGGTTAAATGAATGATGTCTATCATTGTACAAAATCATATCACGTGAGTTCTAAGAAAAGCATAAGTGAGCACTTGTCGTATCAAAGTTCATAAATCATATTCATATGTAATACATCTAATAGTGTGACGAAGGGCCCCAAGGCATAACGAAGAGACCACATGGGTCTAATGAAGGGACCATATAGGTCAAGCGAAAGGACCACTTAGGTCAACATCAGAGATCTCTGTGCACATGTAACAATGGGCCACAGTATTATTTCCTTCGGGCGAGGGTCTCATAGCGAAGGGACATGGTATTGTTACCCCCAAGCGTGGGCCATATAGCAAAGGGCCATAGTATTGTTACCCCCTAGTGAGGGTCTTATAACAAAGGGCCATGGTATTGGTATCCCCAGGCAAGGGCTACACTAAGGATGCCACAATTACATGTCCAGAGGGACAATCATTCATTTGTGTCAAACTAACATTTTTGTAGAAACTCAAAAATACATTCAACATATCTTTAGAAAGATACTACTCATAGTTGGCGGGTACTGATGGTAGACCTCGGTTGACCACCTACAAAATCACATAAAACAAATATACATTGAACACACGTTTGAAACAAGTATCAGATCTTAATTTATTCTCTTACGTGTGTTTCTACCTTATCTCATGATTTAGGATGTTCAAATGATGCAAAAGGATGTCTAAAAAGGCATGAGGATGCAAATATGCACTTATGAGTGTTAATTAGAATTTGCTGAAAATAAGGTCTTCGCTCAAGCGCACACTTGGCCGCTCAAGTGGTGTGGCTTACCTGCAAAAGTACTGGATGCTCGAATTTTACGCTCGATTATGGTCGCTTGAGCCAATTGCTGAACAGAGGTGGGTTCGCTTGAGTGCAAACTTGGTCACTCGAGCCAGCGGCCAAATGTCTGTAAAAGTACTAGATGCCTTTGTTTTTCGCACGAGTGATGGATTCTTCACTCAAGCGAAATGGACGAATTCTGGGTTTTCTAGATTTGTGCTTAAGGTTCAAAATCATTCCTTTCAAGTTCAAAGCTTGCACGGTTGGTCTCAAAAGCTTAGAAACACTTTACAAAAAACATGAATTGTTGGAAAATATGAAACCATGATCTCAAATTCTCTTTCAACTCTTCCAAACAAAACCCAAAATGCCATGATCTTACCATGCATGTAACAAACTCAACTTTTTTTTCTTTACAAAACATGATTATGTGAGATGTTGAGTGCAAAATCACGAAGAACCTTAAGAAATAACTCATGGAAGTCCCATACATGTATGAATTTGTGGAAAACCAAGTTCAAAAGTGAAGAATTAAGCATGCATGTACACAATTCTCTTAAACTCTCTATGATCATGATGATTCAAGCTTATTCCTTTCAAATACATGCAAATGATCCTATAACTTGGTGAATTCGTCTTCCTACATGGTTTATCTTCATGAATTATGGGTAGAGAGCATACCTAGAGCTTGAATTGGCCTTAGTTAAGCTTAATCTCTTCAATCTCTCTTGAACTCCCTTGAATTCTATTCTCTCTCTCTCTCTCTCTACAAATGTTGAATTCTGTCTCTAACTCTAAATTTTCAGCACAAAGAGTTGAAGAAAATGAGCTCCTAAGCTCAATTAACATATATATGAAGGTGGATTAGGCTTAACTAATTAATTGTGATTTAGACTAATCAATTGGGCTTAAGTCTAATCAATTATGATTATTTTATTTTAATTATTTTGATCCAAATTAAATTTTAATTAAACCTACCATATGGTTCTAAAAATTCCAACTAGCTTGTTGAAATAACCAATTTTGGTTTCTGAATCCGTTTGGGCCTTCAATTACGAATTTTAAGTCAACAATTTAACAAACAATTCACATACAAACAGATAAGTATCAAATAAGCACATAAGCATGCAAATTATGCCCAGTAAAATAATATGTAAAAATGATACGAAGGTCGGGGTTGTTACACCCCTGAAAGTCTAAAGCACAAATTCGGAGCATATCTTCTAAGGTCTGTATGGTTCTCCCTGATTGTCTGTTGGTTTACAGATGGAAAGCGGTACTAAACCTCAATTCTATTCCCATTGCCCTTTGAAGACTTTTTCAGAATCTAGATACAAATTTTGGATCCCTATCTAAAACAATAGATACTGGAACTCCATGCAAACGAACAATCTCATCAATATAAATAATGGCAAGTCTATAAACACCATATACAGTTCTCACAAATAGGAGGTGAGTAGATTTAGTCAATCTATCCACAATACCCCAAATAGAGTTCATACCTCTAGGTGTCTGAGGTAGACCAATGATGAAGTCCGTGGTTATGTGTTCCTATTTCCATTCTAGAATAGGGAGAGGTTGAAGCAATCCCTCCAACTTTTGATTTTCGGTTTTGACTTGTTGACATTGAAGGCATTTAGACACATATTCTACAATTTCCTTCTTAATGCTAGGTCATCAATAACTTTGCTTCAAATCCATATACATTTATTGTTGCCCGGATGAATTGTGAACTTGAACTTATGAGCCTCTTCTAATATTCTTTTCTTCAAATCAAAAATATTTGGAACACACAGTCTCCCTTGAAACTTCAACAACTCATTTTCAATACTGAATCCTGATTTTAGATTCGATTCGAACTCGTCAAACACTTTTTTGAAGACCTCATCCTTCCTTTTCTGTTGTTTTATCTCATCAATGATTGTCAGTTGAGCTGTAATAGCGCCTATTGACCTGCCTGTTCATGTGACACCACTTTAGTCTCGAATCTTTCTAAATCGTTCAGTAGTTCTCTCTATTCAGTGAGCAAACATACCAAGTTCCTTGTTGACTTTCTACTCAAAGCATCGGCTACAGTGTTAGCTTTACTCGGATGATACTGAATCTGAAGATCATAGTCTTTAATCAGTTCTAACCATCTCCTTTGTTGCATATTCAATTCTTTTTGAGTGAAAAAGTACTTCAAACTCTTGTGTCCAGTGTAGACTTCACACTTTGCTCCATATTATTAATGGAGCTAAATCTTCAAAGCAAAAACAACGGCGGCCAATTCTAAGTCATGAGTTAGATAATTCTTTTCGTGAGGTTTCAATTGACAAGAAGCATAAGCTATCCCTACCTCAAGATTATAAGGAAAGAGAGAGCAAGGTTTGAATTTTGGCGAAGCCGAAAATGATATCTCCTTCGATTAAAACGAAGCTTTATACGAGCTCTACCTTTTTCTCCAAAGAGCTATGGTGAGGAAATCAATGGGTGATGATGTATTTGAGATTTCAAGCAAGAACTAAAGAGAGATAAAGAGTGAAGAACTAGGGTTTTGAAATGTTTTAGAGAGAGAGAGCAAATGAAAAGTGATTCAAAACCCCTTTTTCTGAACTAATATATGCACAGACTGCTCGAGTGACCAAAACATCGCTTGAGCGTCAGACATAATAAGTGATACTGCTAGAGTGACCAAAAACAAAGCTCAAGTGCACAATGACCCCTTCTAGAAGTTCAGACCTACAAAAGACCGCTCGAGCGTAAGAAACACCGCTTGAGTGAAGATACTCTACTTTTAGAAGTTTTACAAACCACAAAATGCTAGAAGATCTTAAAGACTGCTCCAGCGAACAAGCAGAAAACTAGACAACAACTTTTTTGAAAAAACTAACTCTCAACCTGTTTCAAACACAACCAATACTCAACCCAACCACCAACAATATGAAAAGAGTATGAACAACAATTAAATACACAAAATCCCGGATCTAGGAGTATGAAATGGGTTGGGTCTAAACTAGAGCTGTTATAGTTATCATGGAAAATAAGAAGAGAACATGTTTCCAATGTATGGAAATGAATTTTAGAAGTGAGGGTGTAGTGAAGGTTGCAAAATTTTTGAAAAGTAATTTCTTCATTAAGGTAGGGATAGATATATTCTATATAAAGTTTTGGCATATGTGTCACGACCCCAAACTGCCCCTAGTAGTTTGGTGTCGTGATGGCCAGTAATCCGTAATTACCGAAGGCCAACTTACAAAATTCACACACAATCAGAGTATTTATATAGGGGGCTCACAAATGCGGAAGCAATAATTCAAGATACAAGTGGTCCATAAGAGCAGTGCATAAGTCAAATGGAATGGCATACATCTTCACATAGCTTTACAACTTGGATGCAAATACAACAAAGTACAAAATACATATCACATCTTAACAAAAGGGCTTCTCAGCCGACATGTTCAAATACAAAAGCTTCAAGATGGCCGACGTCCTCACTGCCGACATAACATGCATACAAAACACACATCTCGGCGTAGCCGACTTCTAGCTGGTTACCTACATATATACATAGGGAGGGTCAGCTTGGATACTCAGTGAATGGTATAAGTAATAAAGGGGTTAAATGAATGATTCCCGAGGTCTTTCAAAACCATACATAATATATCTTGTCAAAACCATACTTATCATAACTTGTACAAAACATGAGATAAATCTTGTTCATCAAACTTGGTCTTGCAAAACTTACATACTTAACACGTGTCAAATCTTATAACATAACCTCGGCATAACCCTGGTTCTTCAAAACTTACTTACTTACAAGATGTGTTACTTAGGCCCGTAGCCCGATTTAACAACATGGAGCTCGTGTTACTTAGGCCCGTAGCCCGATTTAACATTATGGAGCTCGTGTTACTTAGGCCCGTAGCCCGATTTAACACCATGAGACTTGTGTCACTTAGGCCCGTAGCCCGCTTTGACAATATGGAGTTCGTGTTACTTAGGCCCGTAGCCCGATTTAACATTATGGAGCTCGTGTTACTTAGGCCCGTAGCCCGATTTAACACCATGATCATTCCAAGAAAGGACCGTATCCTTTTATACTTAGTGCTTCAAAACAAAGCTTACTTGATAACTTGTCATTCAAAACAAAACTTATACTTGATACATAAAATAGGAGTAATCATTCATACTTAACAAATACTTTCAAAACAAGCAAAGCAAAGCCTTTATCAAAACGTATAACATAGCTTTATTAAAAATACCACTCACTCAATTCTTGGGACGCCGGGGTCAAAGCAAAGGTCCAAGTCCTACAAATACATGGCAAAGCATACTTGAACATACATCTCCAAAACAAGTCTAACATGCATGCAAATGATCTCGGAACAACATGTTGGAAGTCAAAACACTGTTTTACATGTCAGGAAGACATGCTGGGCACCAACCAGGTCTAAGCCGAGGTCCTACACCTCCTTGCCGAGGTGTGGTCCCGACGGCCTCATTCAAAAGCAAAGTCGGGAAAACCAGGGTTTCCCTTTGAAGAACATGAAGAACATGATGAACATAATCATGAGAAAGATGAATGCAAGATCGTAACTTGTTACTAAAATCTGAGATTTCATGCCATGAGTTCGAAAACATGGACCTAGGTACCCATACTTGAAAATCATGCAAGAACAAACACAAAAGCATAGATCTAGGCATAAGCCTTCGGATCAAAACATGACTTTTCTTGAAGAACACATGAATGCCATTTTCTCTTTCTAAAACCGAACTTCAAAGCAATGCATGGCTTACAAATCACATTCAATCATGCAATGCAATATCATAGACATATAGAACAACAAGAGTGGATCAAGAATCTAACCTTAGAACACGGATCTAACGGTCCGATCTCAAGAAATCAAGCTTGAAAAATCCACTCTCTCTCAAGAACTCTTCTCCCTCTTCTAGAGCTTCTCTCTCTTCTCTTCAAAACAATAAACAACAAAATGATGGGTTCTCTCTCTCTATCGGCTAACTTAACTCTCAGCTCGGACACGTGGCAGTGGCGGATTGGTTCTCTTCAAAAAGTGATGGATTGACAAGACAAGGCCCTGACAAGGCGTATCTAACAAGCTACTCGGTAAAGCACTCCGGCAAGGGGTGACATCGGCTAACAACAAGACTTCGGCAACTACGGTAACAATGAAAGCGTATCTAACAAGCTACTCGGAATGGCACTCCGGCAAGGGGTGACATCGACTAACAACAAGACTTCGGCAACTAGGGTGACTATGACCTCGGCTAGGAAGGACAACTCTTGACTAAGCTGTGCCACACCTTGGCCTAGATGTGCCACACCTCGGTCTAGGTCACACCACTCCAGGACAAGACCACTCAGGTGCGAAGGTAACATCTCGGCCTAGATGATGCACATCTCGGTCTTGGTGATTCACACCTCGGCCTAGATAATGACATCTCAGCCAATATGTCAAAGCAAAGATGGAGGTCAAACGAAGGGGTTCCAAGATACTTCTAGACTGAAGATGACCTCGGCTTGGAATGATCTAGGCATAACATAACCTAGGCTTGGCATAACATCGGCTAACATGACTTAGGCTTGGCGTGACCTAGGCTTCACATCAAGGAATGAGCAAAGCAAGCACACAACACTTAGACAAATCACAAGGGCATCAAAACAAGGCATGGATCTTACTTAGGCAAAACAAGTCAAAATGTGCAAATGCAAGCTTAACAAAACAAAATCATGCCAATGTACATGAACATGACTAAGACATGAATGTGGGTTATTACAATATGATTTGTGAATTGGGGAAAAACTTTCAAGGTTTTGTTTCCTAGATTATTCATGTTATCAAGTCAGAAACAAGCTTTGGTAGCAGAAATTTGTAATTGAAAATTTGTGGGAGAGAAACGGAACATGTTGATTAGAACAGTTCTTTTTCAATGGAAGAAAAATCTTTTGGGGGATTTACAGAGAAAGTTGGAACCTATTAAGTAATTTTTGTATGTGGATATGATGTATGACATGTGGTACCTTTCATTATTGTGATTGGTTTTGATAGTAGAGTCTACTATATTTATGTTGGGTGTTTTGGGAACAATAGAGAGTGTATACATTTGTAATTGATAAAATGTAATATTACATGATACCTTATTTGCATACAAAAATTTCTCATTCTCGTGAATGTAAAAGACCAACTTATATGGAAGGGTGATAAGGGGGGTATGTTCTCAGTTAAATCTGCATGCAATTGTTATGAGAGGTGTTTGGTTCTTAAGAATGAGTTTGTCAAAATTTGTTGGAAGAACGGCTTACCACCAAAGATTCAACTGTTATGTTGGCAAGCATTATAAGGGAGAATCACAACAAAAGATTTGCTATTGAAATCAAACTTGTTAATAAGTATCATTTTTTCAATTAGTACGTACTTACCGATACGGACATATTTTCGGATATTGTTTTGGATTTATTGTAGCAGTATTATATATGTATTAAAAATATTATCGAGTAGTAAATAATTTAAGCATATAATTTAACCATCTAAATTTGTATTGTTTTGTTTTCTTAGGATAACAACGTATATCATATAATATATTTATTTTATATAAAATAAAACAAAAAAATTCACAAATTCACTTTGGCTTGTGTACCATTCAATGTCACTAAAGTTACATTTTGCAACTAATATTGTCAGGTATTTAGGGAATTGGTTAATACTTAATAAGAAATAAACCAGAACGGTATTGGTCTATTTATATTTCATTTTCTCTCTGGTATAATATGTACCGTTATATCAGTTGGCACAATATGAGATTGACAATTATGATTCAAATTAGGGACATTTCTTGCGACTTTTTCGACGACAACTACTCTTTTCCACGACAATTGATAGTGATATGTAAAAGTAGAGAGAGAAAGTAGATATTAAAAAACAAAAATGCTTAGTGACCTAAAAAAGAGCGGCTCAAATGGCCCAAATGGATGTTGGCCAGTCGTCCGGCCGGACGCCCGAATGACCGGATGAAAGCTTGTCTACCGCGGTTGTCACCTTTGTCGACTGCGGCTGTCACCTTTGTCGACTGCGGCTGTCAGTCTCCTTGTCGGACGACTGGTCAAGCATCCACCCGGACGACTGGCAAGGTTAAATTCGGGCCAGTTGAGCCAACCTCCTTTTCGGGCCACCTAGCATTGCTGATTAAAAAATTACAAAGGTAAAAATAAAAATAAAAACTCTTGTAAAATAATGATTTATACTTCTCACTAATATACTTTCTAAATAATTACAAAAAAAAATCTTATGTTTGACAATTGTAATAAAATAAATTTTTAATTTTTAATTTTATCAATTTCAATCCTATTTTTGATTTGTTTTTAATTTAAACTATTCGTCTATTTTTGATAAATAAAATTGACCAAAAAAATGACATTTTTGTCATTAAATTCAAATGATAATGATATTTCCACCTATGTGTGATTTGAATGACTACAATGTCATTTTTTAAAATCAATTTACTTATTGAAAATAGATTAATTTTTTAAATTGAAAACAAATTTTTAAAAAACAGGATTTAAATTGATAAAACTAATAGTTTAGAGTTTATTTTATTACAAGAATCAAGTATTGAGCGACCTTTTCTAATTTATTTATTTTTTATTTATTAATCATACTAAAACAGATCCATCATTAAATTTTAATGACTAAAGTAAAAAAATGACTAAATATAAAATGGCAACGTATAATTTATCATAAAAAAATAAAATTAAAAAAAATCAAAAAAGAAAAGAAAAGAAAAGAAAAGAAAAGAAGGGGAGTTCACGAGAAGCACGTGGGGACACTCCTAAGCAAGTCTTGCTTTTTTTTTGCTTGACAATAAATATATTCACATGACTCGTAAGAGTGGCATTTTATATAAGTAATATAATAAATTTTCAGGTAAATTACACTGACACTTCTGAGGTTTATATTTATTATAATTTTTTTTCTTACATTTTGAAAATTATATATCCCTTTCTGAGGTTTAAAGTTTTATTACAGATTTTCCCTTAGTAATTTAATTTTTTTAAACACCAATTTTGCCCTCAGTGGATAAATTACATTGACACCTCTCACATTTTAAAAATTATAATCCCCACCTTAAGGTTTAAAGTAGCATTACTAATTGCCCTCTCGGTTAGTATTAGTTGGAAAAAAAAATTGAAAAAAAAATTTGTTAGTAAAATTTTTAAATTTCTGTTTAAAAACCAACGTAAACTCATTTTTTGAATTTACGTTTTTTTCCTCAAATTTACAAACTGAGACAACCATTTATAAACCAAAAAAATTATCAAACAAGTTTTTATGATAGTTTTTAAAAATTTTGTAAATATAAATTGAAAACTGAAAACGAAATGGTTACCAAACAGGCTTCCGATGGTAAAAATGTCGTAAAATTAACAAATAAATTACCAACGTAAGAAATGATTTATCAAAAGATTCTTAGGTTATGTATAGTTTGATTTTTAAAAAAAAATTAAAAAATTAAAAATTAATTTGGTTAAGAAATAAAAAATAAAAAATAATTATCATTTTTATACAATTTTTATCTTTCGAGTGGTTAGAAATATTTTTTTACAAATTAAATTAAAACAACAATACGTATGTATATAACCTACCCAAAAGTTAAAATGATAATTATTTTTTATTTTTTATTTCTTAACTAAATTAATTTTTAATTTAAAAAAAAAATTAAAAGTCAAACCATACATAGCCTAAGAATCTTTTGATAAGTCATTTCTTAAGTTGGTGACTTATTTAATTATTTGTTAATTTTACAACATTTTTACCATCTGAAACCTGTTTGGTATACATTTCGTTTTCAGTTTTCAATTTATATTTACAACAATTTAAAAATTGTCGTAAAAACCTGTTTGATAATTTTTTTGGTTTATAAATGGTTGTCTCAGTTTGTAAATTTGAGAAAAAAATGTAAATTCAAAAAATGAGTTTACATTGATTTTTAAACGGAAATTTAAAAATTTTACTAACAAAAATTTTTTTCAATTAATTTTTTTTTTTCAATAATTTTTTTTCAATCTAATAATAACGGAGGGGGCAATTGGTAATGCTACTTTAAATCTTAGGGAGGAGATTGTAATTTCTAAAATATGAAGGGTGTCAATGTAATTTACCAGTGAGAGCAAAATTGGTATTTAAAAAAATTAAATTGCTGAGGGGAAATTTGTAATGAAACTTTAAACCTCAAGGAGGGAGATGAATTTCCAAAACGTGAGGGGGAGAACTGTAATAAATATAAACCTCAGGAAATGTCAGTGTAATTTACCCAAAATTTTCTGTTCAAAAAAAATATATAATAAATTTAAATTTAATTATTTAAAATTATTATTTTGTGATTGAAATTTATTATATATGTGAACTCGTATTATACAAATTTATTCAAAACCACACAACTCTAATCTAAAATAAATTGAGAATACTTAGATCTCTTCTAGGAAGTAACTTATAAGTCAATTTATTGACTTTTTAAACTTATTTAAGTCATATATTTTTTCTACTTTTTATATATCTTACGTAATAAGTAAAATAATAATTTATTTTACACTTCTCAAAACAACACTTCAACGTAACATTATTCATTCTATATTGTTTATCTATATAAAGAGGCATATAAAGAGGCACTTATATTTAATTGCTCATGTATTTGTTTATTTATATTTAGAAAATTTTTAACATACATGCTCTTCAAAATGGTAAACTACATGCATTTTTATTTATGTTATTTTTTATTTTAATTAAAATAATTAATTTTATTATTTAATTATGATATTATTTTAATTTTAACTTATGAATTCTTTAAATATGATTTATATTATTTTTTTTTTGTTTTATTTTAAGGTAGTAATTTTTATTTTTATTTTTTATTTTTTATAGAGACCAACCCCCAACACAAACCCCAAATCTCAATTGTCCCAATTGTCTCAACAACTTGAATACAAATCTCAGCTATTATTCAACGATCAACGGACTTTTTTTTTCATAATCAATCTTCTGGGAGGTATTGGCTAATAGATCTCTCGCTCTCGCTCTCATATTTTTGAAATGGGTTGCTTTCTCTTTCTTCTTCTTGTTGTTTTCATCATCTAGTAAGGATTTTGAGAAATTCGCACAGGACATAAGCACGTAAGATAATCATAGCACCCATTTGATAATACCATGAAATCAGCGGCAGCAAAGGGTCAGCAACATGAGGAAGAAGAAGAGGACGACGACGACGACAAGGACCTCCTTTCCAAGAATAGAGGTACCTACCTACCTACTACGTCTTTCTTTCTTTGTGTGCTTGAGCTTGATGATTTCTTTTTCTGCCTAAAGCTAAGCATACTGGCATGGCTTCTTGGGGAGACCCTTTAGTTGTTTAAGGATTTTTTGCTTGATTTTTTATTTTTTTGTGTGCTCACTATTGATTTTTTATTTTTTAAATTTAATCTCAAATTAAATGTTACTATTCTGGAATTTGATTGTAAAAACAGATGGGAAGAACAATGACAAGGTCAATTCAATACGCTCGAAGCATTCGGTCACAGAGCAGCGCCGAAGGAGCAAGATAAATGAGAGGTTTGTTTTGAATAGTTGATATATATATTTAGTTTTTCCTCTGCACCCTTTTTGTGTACGTTTTGTTGATGCATTCAATTGAATATAATTTGGTGAAGCTGAGTTCAGTAGACTCTCTATTGGTAATTCACTCTTCACAGCTTCTTTGGGCTACGCATAGATTATATTTGTGATGGGGGAAAGAAATTTCATTTGGGATAATCAATAATGAAAAGGCCACGTATTTGCGGCTTAAATATTGTGATGTAAAGACTTTATGCACTACAATATCAAGCTCTCTATAAATGTTAGGGATGTATCCTCGGATTGATTTTTTTATTTCTTTTATACTAAAATGTAGCTGTTAGTAGACTGAAACTGAAATAGGAAGAAAAACCTTGACTCAATTAACCAATTTCACACTATATGGAAGTTGTCTTAATAATGTCAACCAATTTCACCCTATATGGAAGTTGTCTTTTCTTTTCTTGTCTTCTTTGTAACAGTTGACAAATTTGGAAATTTTCCCCTGCCCATCATTCCTTGAGTTCGAAGAGCCCACACTATCCTCCTCATCATGCCCTATCATAGATAGGCAAGAATCCAAAACACCAAACATATTTGTGTTATTGAGTGCGTTATTTGAAGATGGTGTTTCAATTGTGGAATGGTTCATTTTCCCTTTTCTTTCTCTTTCTTTTGTTGGACAACCTTGCATTCATCATTGCTAGTACCTTTACCATTCTCTTCCTTCTTCATTGTTTCTTAGGTGAAGCTTTAGAGGCGCATGGGCAAGAATTGGTTGAATGCCAAATATATTGCAAGAAGAGCATCTTTGTGGTCTCCAAGTTAGTTCCACTTTAATTTCAAAAGGATCACCCTCACCATATCCAAGATTAAGAAAATGATTTAGGTACCTCATAGTCAACTAGGAGTTCCACACAAATCCTAGCAAATGTGAGTCAACTCTTAGCTTGGGTGATTTTTATCAAAATACAAAGGTCGCCCAATATTGCTAGCCACAAAACTTCGAGCATCATCAGATCTTATCTCCAATTGTTTGTTGTAAAAATTAACTCCCAATGGAATAATGCTCGTGAATTTAGAATTTTCTAATATCTTACCTAGATACAAGGTTGTTAAAATTAATATTCTACATAGGATCGGTAAGAGGGTCTCGTAGATCGGATTGAGGATCGTAAGATTATACTTTCTATTAAAAATAAGGTAAAAATACAAATTAGGATGATACATCTACTAATCTACTACTATTATAAAAATGTGAAAAATCTATCATATTTTCTACTTTTTTTAAATCCCAATTTTACCTTATCAAATCTACTATATTTTCTAAAAGTCATAAACAATCCTATATACCAACTATCTCTTTAATTTTGGAGTTGAATACTTAAAAATGATATATCTACTTCCAAAAGTCCTATATAAATATAAACAAACAGCCTCTCTTCTTATCAAAAAAAAAAAGCTGTTTCCCTATTTTTTACATTTGTGATGATTAAAGAACAAAAAATAATTACTCTTTCTTATTTCCTTTATCTGCTTATATACTGATATACATAATATTTATAATTGTCCATCGTGGATCAAATCACTGTGAATAATTTTGGTTGAATATTACAATTGTATGCATTCATTCGAATCTAAACAGAGGAAAAAACATGCATTTTTAAAATAGAGATTTGTGCTGCATCTCAAGAATTCACAAGCTATCTTCATATACTTTATTTTTGTTTAAATTATATTTTAGGACAAATTACACTAACGGTCCCTATTGTTTGGGCCTTATATCACTTTGGTCTCTGACTTTTCAATTGTGACACACTTGACCCAGAATTTTGAATCTTGTTCCAAATAAGGACAATTGAATATACTATTGCTTAATTTCAAGGACAAAATCGTCAATGTAATAAAATATAAACTAATTTGATAAAAATAAATGTCAAAAATATTTTTGAATATTTAAAAATTATTTCTACCCACTAAAAATAAAATTATGTAAAATTGATAAATCTTTTAGACATTTATATATTTATTTATATCAAATTAATTTTTACTATGTGTTTGGATGATGATCATATAATGGGTAGTTTTTATTTTCATTAAATTAGTTTCTATTTTTTCAAAAGTCAAATATGGAGACAACTTTAATATCATTATTAAACCAATCCATTAAATCAAAAATTCAAAACTAAAAACATTTCATATATTAAATCTATCGATTAATCCTAACAACCACCCATTACATGGTCATCATCTAAACACATAATAAAAATTAATTTTGTAAAATAAATAAATAAATAAATGTGTAAAAAATTTATCAATTTTACATGATTTTATCTTTGATGGGTAGAAATAATTTTTAAAAATTTAAAAATATTTTTTTGATATTTATTTTTGTCAAATTAGTTTATATTTTATCAAATTGACGATTTTGCCCTTAAAATTAAGCAGTGGTATCTTCAATTGTTCTTATTTGGAACAAGATTCAAAATTCAGGATCAAATGTGTCACAATTGAAAAGTCAGGGACCAAACTAACACGAACCCCAAACTATATGGATTGTTAGTGTAATTCGCCCTATATTTTATAAACTGTAATATTTTACATGGCACTTTAATAATCAAAGTATGATGTCAAAATTCTAAACAGGAACTACTTTGGTTGGTTTTATTTTTTAACTCTATTTTTTAGTTTTTTATTTTTCATATTTTCTCAGTTTTGGTGATTAAAGATATTAGAATTTCTTCATATTTTATATTTAAATTATACTTTTACATGAAAAATCTAATATCTAATAACCTGAATAGAATTAAAAATTAAAATATTGGTAAAAAAATTTAGGGAAAATTGGTGTAGGGTCCCTCTCCCACTTTTCGTAAGGGAAGAGATCCACAAAATTATTTTTTGATGTCTAAGGTCCTCCCATCTATCACAGAGAAATTCAGCCCCTTCCTTTTGTCTACTCTCACTCGTCACCACGATCAAACACGCACACAAAGAGAGAGAGCCATGTCGCGGGAAGATGTGTCGGTGGAGAGGTTTAGGGAGGTTCTCGCGGAGCTTAATCGACGGAGAGAAGCTCTACGGTACAATCACAGTCACCGACGGACAGACTTCTCAACCCATCTACAACCGATCAACCGATCGTGGTGGCTACAGAGACATGGATGATGATGATAAGGACAGAGTCGATCCAGCGATTACCGAGTTGAGCTGGACATTCGGTGTTGACTTGGACAGCGTTTACTTCTTCGGCAACGATAGAGACAACAGTATACTAATGTTTCAGTAGAACAACCTCGAAGAGCTTATTTCCACTCGTCAAGTCAACGCCAAGAAAATTAAGTAAAACCCAGGTTACACATTCTATGATACTTGAAAAGCCTTCAGCAAACACCAACCTACCAACGTATTGGAACTTTAAATTATTAAACCTATCCCTGTGCTACCTGATTCCTACTTTTAAAAATCTCATGTCACTGAAAATGGAGGAAGAGAAATCCAATGGAGAAGAAAACAGAAATTTTTTTATAAAAAAAATATTTATATAACTCAAGACCTCTTTCCAGTAAAACATTTTGTTGAATCTTGAGTGAATTCTTATATTCACTCCCATCCTCCCCCCACTCCAAAGAAGAAAAAAAGTAAAATTGGGAAATAAAAAGGTGGGAATAAATTATTTGGGGGATTAAGCAAGCTCCTGGATTTTCTCTGGGTTGTGGAGTCCAGAGAAATTCTCTGGGTTGAGAAAATTTCTCTGGAAATATGTCTGGGAATTTTCTCTGAGTTGTGGAATCCAGAGAAATTCTCTGGGTGAGAAAATCTCTGAAATATGTGTGAGAATTTCTCTGGGTCTGGAGAGTCTAGAGAAATCTGATATAAATTTTTCAGACAATCCCAAAACCGTCCCATTTAGGAATTCATACACAAGCATACACAAGCAACTGGTGTCTCGGTGTTTTTTGAATTCATTGATTTTCTTTTCAATTGTTTGGGCCTGATTTTTTTGGCTGGTTTTGTTTTTAAATTTCTTCTTCATTCATCTGCCGACACCGCCCAATTGTAAATATAACTATGCTTTGTTGTTGCAGTACACAAAACATAAAGGGCAGAACGTTGAGTTCACATGTTTCATTGAGTTTTCACAGGTTTGATCGTGTCTACGATGAAAATATTACATTGAAGAGAGGAAGAGAATTTTTCTGGATTAAATTTTCTCTGGGTGAATTTTCTCTGGATTGAATTTTCTCTGGTTAAATTTTCTCTGAATCGAATTTTCTCTGGACTGAAATTTCTCTGGATTAATGTTGAGGGACCTTAGACATCATGAAAATAGTTGATGTCCTTTATACTATAAAATCATAATATCAGGGATCTTAAAAAAAATACCCCAAAAATTTATAAATTCAAACACGTATATATTATTATTATTATTTTCAAAAAGAATACACAACAAATTATTTTCTAAGTGTATTTAGATTAAGTAAGTCTAAATCTAAAAGTAAAAGTAAAATTAAAAAAAAAAAAAAAGTATTCAATTAAGTGAATCTAAAAAGAAAATAAAAAGGGTTGTGGGGACATAATTTTTGAATGACGACACGTGGCCGAGGTGTCACCGAAGCGCCAGCCAGGGTGCCACGTGTCCTGGTCATGACGCTGAGGTAATCTCAGCTAGGCCGAGGTTATCTGCGAAGATATCGGAATCCGGGATAAGCAGATAAGAGACAAAAAATCCTAGAATGAGAGAGGACTTCAGTTTGGGTAAAGATAAGACTCTTAGAGAGTTTATCTTAATCCTACTGGGAGTCCAAGATTAGCAATAACTCTAAGTCCATTAGAGCTAGGCTTCTATTGGGACTAGGATTGTGTTGGCTATAAAAAGGAGGCACCCCCATGGGTCTAAGGTATGCCTTTTATGCTTTGTCAAGTGAGTTAGTTATCTTTGATAGATATTTTACTGACTTGATCGTCGGAGTGCCCCCGAGTGGACGAACCACTGCGGGATTCTTATCTTTTTGTGACAGGTTGTTTGGGCTTAATCTATTCTGCCAGTGCTCTCCAGCTAAATATTAGTTTGGCAGTGTGGTCAGAAATCTACTCACATAATTTGGCGCCGTCTATGGGAAAGATAGGAGAATAGATGGCCAACAACGGACAGAAAGAGAAGGTTGGGAACGACATTCCTACTGAAAGTGGGAAACATGTAGACCTTGACGTCGAAGAAGACAACTACAACGAAAAGACTCGTGGTAAGAATCACGGAGAAAAGGACGTCGGCCAGGAGGGCGACGTGCCAAAGAAATCGGACCGAGGCTGGTATTATAACGAAGACAACCTCCAGGTATGGAAAGATAGATGCCTACGGAGAGACGGCGAGATGAAAGGAATGGGGGACAAATTGGCGGATCTGCAAACGGTCGTCAATTTCATAATATAGAACAATATCATGCAGCCACCGTTCCCGTTACAAGATACGCCGATTCCAGTGACCAAGAAAAATGCCCAAAAAGGGGGGGCAGAAAATTGTTCCTGCAATCCCTCAGCACGACAGGACTAAAGGACATTCTCACCGGCCTTCACGGGAGGTCGGGCGTGGAAAATCAATGAGAAGAGAATCCCAGAAGACACGTCGAACCCAAGAAGATTGCACCAGAGAACATCGCAATGTTCAGGGGAAGGAATTCTGTTTCGACACGACCAATGGAGGGAAGTCCAGCAGGACCCACAATGACACTGGAAGTAGTGCACCAAAAAGGCTGAAATCTGGAGATAGCCGAACTCCTGGACGGACCAAGGAGGATCTGAGGGATTACCTCCAGAGGAAGCGGCAAGAAGTCGAGGTAACTTCTCCGATCAAGCCGAGAACGCCGTTCTCGGTAGAATTGGACAAATTTGAAGCCCCGAAGAGGTTCCACATGTCGAGATTCCAGATATACGACGGTAAGTCGGGTCCTAACTTTCATATCGGCTTGTACCTGAGCTTGATGGCATTATACACCGGGAATGAGCTGTTGCTCTGCAAAGTGTTCCCCTCGTCTTTGAGGGAAATTGCATCGGACTGGTTTCACAAGTTGCCGAAAGGAACTGTGAAAGCCTGGGAAGGCCTGGCCGAGATGTTTGTGGTCAGGTTTGTGACGAACAAACTACAGCCGTTGACGGTAGATTCCCTGATAGCTCTGAGAATCAGTGAGGATGAAGGCCTTAGGGCCTATGCCAAAAGGTATTATGAGGTGTTCAACCGAATACCCGAGTGCAACCAAGAGGTGGCGGTCGTGTCTTTCAAGAATGGCCTGAAAGATGATTGTCTACTTCGAAAGTCATTGGCAAAGACATTACCAAAAAGCATAGAGGAGCTCATGGCCAGAATTGAGAAATATGCCAGAGCCGAGGAAGACACGCCGGGGACAAAGGCGTCCAAACAAGAGAAGAGAAACGGCTCGCCGAAGCGAAGCCGAGATAACACTGGATACAACAAACCAGAGCTTAGATCTCGGATTCCAGATCCCAGATCCTAGAAGACATGATCTCGGCCTAGATGATTAGGTCCGACAAGACAAGGGGCTCAACCTAAGTAAGCAAATCCCAGATTCCAGAAGACAAGATCTCAGCCTAGATGATTAAGTCCGAGAAGAGAAGAGCTCGGCCTAAGTTAAAGAATTTTTACATAAGATCCACAAAAGAGTATGTGGAAGCCATGCAGGGGGCAGATCCCTTGGCCATAGAGCAATATCGCAGGGATTCTTTTGGCCTTACATGCAAAAGGAAGCTAAAACCCTATGTAAAAAAACGTGAAAATGTTGTTGAAATCCACCTGCGACGTGCGATAGAACAGCAATTCGGCTTGGGGCATACCAGCAACAACTTGCTAGGGCTTACAAACAAGAAGGTCAACCCAAGAGAGTTCAAGGATAGGGACCTCATCCTGAGAAAGGTTACCGGCAATGGGGCATATCGGCTGAAGCAATAAAGTGCTAGTTTGATTTTTGTTAATTTGAAATCTGTGCGATAGGACCGACCAGTCCTATGACGATGTTTCCGAATGAAACATGACGAATAACTTGGACTTATTATATGGTAGAGTTTCTACTTGCATGTAATAGAGTTGAACCAAGTTGGCGATATTTCTGAATGAAACATGACGAATAACTTGGACTTATTATATGACAGAGTTTCTACTTGCATATAATAGAGTTGAACCAAGTTGGCGATGTTTCTGATTGAAACATGACGAATAACTTGGACTTATTAAATGGCAGAGTTTCTACTTGCATATAATAGAGTTGAACCAAGTTGGCAATATTTCTGATAGAAACATGACGAATAACTTAGACTTATTATATGGCAGAGTTTCTACTTGCATATGATAGAGTTGAACCAAGTTGGCGATGTTTCTGATTGAAACATGACGAATAACTTAGACTTATTATATGGCAGAGTTTTTATTTGTATATAATAGAGTTGAACTAAGTTGAGTTAACCCGGACTTGCCATATCGGCAAGAATCAAGCACATATTGGAACTAAGTACATGTCAGTCAGATTAACAAAGAAACCTTGGTTGGTAACCTCAGCCAGTCTTTGTTTGAATTTGACCTCGGCCACAAGATCAAAGCCACATGCTTAATGAGAACCCAAGTGGAACTTAAGTTCACATAAGGGGGCACAGGGTTGGAGAATAATGCTTGGGAGTTGAAATCTACAAACTGAGATTGGTTTAACACTTGTTGAAATTTTGAGAAAAATTTACAAGCTGAAGTTAAGCCGAGATCATTTTGAAAGAAGATTGGTTTAACACTTGTTGAAATTTTTGAGAAAAATTTACAAGTTAAGCCAAGGTTATGTTGAAAGAAGTATCTACATACTTGCCGAGATTACTATGTTGCCAAAACTTAGAAGATATTTGAAGATAGAAGTCTTGCTAAGTAAAGGGTGAAGTATCGAGTTGTGAATAACAGTTGTGAAAATATTGTAAAAAATATTTTCAAGTGTTAGGCCAAAGCCGAGATAAACTGTTAGTAGGTATAACCAAAGTATTCCACACCAAGAAAATTGCACAGTTAAGGTGTACGTTGAAGACATGCAAAAAATTCTAAGTATGGAAAAACAGAGAAAGAAAAGTACCAAGTGTTAAGGGCTTACTTGTACGGAATACTGCAGCATCAAAGCGAAGTTTTCATATTCGCTTGCCTCGGCGTTGCGTTCGAGGTCTTTGGGCAGAAGCAAGGCAGTAGAGAGGGCAACGCCAACTTCAATGTCACTCGCACTGTCACCGGCTCTGACTGGCTTATCCTCTATGGTAATTGGAGGGGCCCAAGGGGGTTCAGACTTCAGAGAGCCCGAGGTTGTTGCCGACAAAGACCTCGGCTTCTTTGATCTGGTTGATTCGGAGGGTTCGGCCTCGGCGGGCCTCTTTTCGGCAGCAGAGGCACTTTTCTCTGCCTCGGCCATCTTTGAGATCAACAAGGTATCCTCAGAGTCGATCTGGGCTACCGTTGCCTTTGCTTGGGCTTTCTTCAGCCTTTTTGGTTTTGGTTTTGGCTTTGGCTGCGTTTGTGATGGTGAAGATCGTGCTGTGACAGTACTGGGGATGTCGGCTAGGAGGTCGTTTACAACGGCTTTCTTACGACCCATCTCGGCGGCGATTGCAGTTTGACATCGGCGTTTGCGTTGAGATGGAGGGATTAGTTGTGGAGCCGAGGTTTATGGTTGTTCTGCTGGATCAGAAGTTGATCGTTGATCCGGCCGAGGTGATGAGGTTGCAGGAGGAGATGAACGGAGAAGTTGCAGAGCTTAAAAGCTTGGAACAATGGAGGATTTGAGAGAGAGAGAGTTAGCACGAAGTTGAGGATGCAAAAGTAAAAAGACGAAGAGAGAGATGATTTTGATCAAACGCTTGAAATGGCGGCAAAATGGCAATTATGGTGCCTAGGACGACGTGCTTGTCAGACGGCGCAAGGAAGTGCGATGTAACTTCATGGTGCGTGTCAGGTACGGCTCAGTAGGGGAAAGAAGCGTGGCAGAAACGGTTGAGATACTGTGCGTGCCAGCTCATATGCATGCTAGAACTCTTGGAGTTCTTGATTTAATGAAGCAAATACCTCGGCTAGGAGGATGGTTTCGGCTAAATAACTTTGAACAAACTTGGTTATTGGTTCTAAGGCATTGATGAAAACACACTATAAGTCTTGGTCATATTGAGCTGATGAGTTCTGACTTCGGCAATAGATGATGGAGTGAGCTTAGCCGATGTGCTAAATGGAAGAAATGATATAGGTTCCATCACCTCAGGATGCTGAGGTAATAGAACCTAGGGGGCAGTTGTGGGGACATAATTTTTGAATGACGACACGTGGCCGAGGTGTCACCGAAGCGCCAACCAGGGTGCCACGTGTCCTGGTCATGACGCCGAGGTATGTCTTTTATGCTTTGTCAAGTGAGTTAAGCACTTTTGGTTATCTTTGAGAGATATTTTATTGACTTGATCGTTGGAGTGCCCCCGAGTGGACGAACCACCGCAGGATTCTTATCTTTCTGTGACAGGTTGTTTGGGCTTAATTTATTCTGTCAGTGCTCTCCAGCTAAGTACTAGTTTGGCTGTGTGGTCAGAAATCTACTCACACAAGGGTTATTAAAAAAACAGTGTCAAAGACAAAAAAAAACATGAAAATCAGAAAGTTCAAAACAAAAGTTTGAAAAAATAAACCAAACCAAACACTATAAACTTCTTTTTTTTAAAATATTTTTTCGCTAATCTCTAATTTTATACAAATTATTCACAAATTCTTTTCAATTTTTATGTGAATTTAATAATCTAATTAAAAAAATAGTGCATGCAGACAAAAATGTAACACTAAACATTTACATTATGACCAACTATTTAATTATGAATAATGAACTTCTCATTGTTACCTATATTATATTGTTACAAAAGATTTCGCATATCACTTTTGTGATATCTTATATATGTCCATGTCTACATATATAAATATAAAAAATAAAAAAAAAGATAAATGCAAATTTATATGTTACTGTATTCATATATTGTCAATCTGTAATGCTATATTATCCTCAGATTCTCTAATTTTTTGACATGTATCACTTTAGTAACATAGTTATATCTGTTAGGAAAAACCTGTAGAATTGTGTATTGTTCTCCTATCAACTTATGTTCAGTACATATATACATACGTGTCATAAAAACAAGTGTCCATAACAAACGCTTTCAACAACAAATTAAAACTTTGCAAAACACCTCCATCATGACAATAATTGTACTTTTTTTTCCCTCAAAAAAAAAATTATATTATTCAGGGAAAATAGATTTTGAAATTTGTAACAATATGATATCACCTCAAAACTCTTACTCAGAATATTTTTATTACGATAAGTTGTAATGGTGAGTAAGAAGAAAAATAAGAAAATGGTGAAACAGAAACTACAGAAGCTCTAATGCAACAAGCTCTCTAAGCAAAGTTAGAAGAGCTAAAGTAGAAATTGTCCTATTTGATGTGAAATTCAAGAAAAACAATATACCTCAAGTACACATTTTAAAATCAAATGATGCTCAAACATTATCGCAACAGCTCAATAATGCAGAAAGTAAGTAGATCAAATAAAAAGTTTCGATCAATTTTTGTAATATGCTAATTACTTACAGATGCCATAATAAATTATATAACTTGACAGTTTTATGAAAGTGACAAACACTTACAAGCATGGATCTATAAATATCGTAAAAACAATTATGAAACTCATATATCGATCAAAATATTAAGTTACAATATCATTTTATTTTCTTAAAAAATTATTTCACATTTTCTATATAAATGAAAATATACTAATGACTAATGTTATATTTTTCATCATGCAAGATAGACTCAACAACTCTTGATATATAAAAATATATTACATATTGATATTAATGTATTCTTACACCAACAGTATGCAAATAGTATGTAATAGTGGGTTCAATGAATTTGTATTATAAGATGAACTATTAAACAAAATTGTGTAATAGTACAACTAATTTCATACCTTCAATTGTATTACAGGTATGGATTATGAAAAATTGAAGTGGGAAGTTGATAGAAAAAGATTTGTGTAATACTATATATTTAAAGGATCTGCTTATTGTTTATGGTTTAAGATAAAATTGTGATATCAACAATCTAGATATAAATTAATATTTATATTTATAAAATATTTCATGTATCATTTAAATTCTTCAGCTGAGTATGTATTCATTTCTTGCTTAGTTATATTTTGGATAGATCAATTTACCCATTCAAGTCTCTATACTTTGCATACATATCACATACTAATTTATGAGACACGCATAATTACAATACTAACAGTTGATGAAAAATTATGTGCCCAACCAGTAGTATTAAAAATAAGGTAAAAAATCATAAATCCAGCAATTGTACTTACGATCCTACTGTGATCTTACATGATCCTATACGATCCTACAACGATTTGGATCGTTTTGACAATTTAGGATCGTAGATGTCTAGACTTTGGAATAATGGGTTCTACATCTTTAAAATGAAAGATGAAGAAGCCCTTGAAAGGGTCTTAGGTGGTGGTCCTTGCCTTAGTAGCAGAAATCGTTACAGTAGGTGACGATTTTCTGGAAGAAATGCGATTTTGCATTCTCAAATTAGAATCATGTAAGAAACGCGATTCTTAAGAGAGAAAATCACGTTTCGGTATGAGATGAAACGTCTGTGAAATCAAACAACTCCAGATGCAAGAAGGTGAAGAAGAACCTGAACATGTTGAAGCTCAAGAGGGTGAAGTTGAAGCCCTGGATCGAGGTATGTCATCCTCCTTTCCTTCATTTTTCTTCTTCTTTCATCACTTCGAAGGTCCTCTCTCTCTCTCTCTCTCTCTCTCTCTCTCTATGCGCTTTTCGTCTCTCTGTCACAGTTCATCTCTCTCGCTGGCAGATCATCTCTTTGTCTCTCTCCTTCTCGCTAGCAGATCGTCTCTCTCTCTCTCGCAGTTCGTCTCTCTGTTTTTCGTCGTCTCCTCCTCTCTGTTTTTCGTCTCTTGCGGATAGGCTCCCCTCTTTGTTTTTCATCTCTCTCTCCCTTTTTATTTATTCTCTCTCTTCCTTTTTATTTATTTATATTTCCTTTTATTCTCATAAAGATTGAATATACTTTTTTTTATGAAAAAAAACCCTACCTTTTTATTTATTTATACTTGAGACCCTCTTTTATTTTTTCTATTTTTTATTTTTTTTTTTCAATTTTATACATATAATAAATAAATAATATTATAACATATATATATATGTATTTCAATTTATTTATTAAAAAAAATATGTACATGTATGTCAATTAAAAATAAAAAAAAAATTATATAGATAAATTAAAAATATAATTAATAAAAATAATACATAAGCGCTCCTAATCTACAACTCCTCTAAGTGGCCACGTTCCCCCACTCCTGCTCCTGCTCCCGCTCCTGCTCCCGCTCCTGCTCCTGCTCCCGCTCCCGCTCCCGCTTCATGCAACTAAGGTCTTTACTTTGTTGGAGGAAAACTTTTAATCGGTAAAAGATGGTATCCGGGCATGGTTATCAAAATCGCAATCCATTTATTGACTGCCCATGACTTGAATAGGAAGATTTTTCCTAAGAAAATGTCCTACAGAACAAGTTGCCATTGAGAAATCCCCTTGCTACTGATTTCGAGGGGCACAGGAACATTGGCCCCTTGCTTGACAAGTCCAATGTTATGAAGTTTAATTTTACCAGACTCCTGCTCTATTTCGGGTTTAGTAAAAAGAGAGCTCCAGCTTGAAAGATTTTGTGTTACTTACCCTGCTCGGAGCAGAGATAGTGCTGTCTATGTTGGTGCTAACAACACTTGTAGCACAAGGTTCGCCAAACCAAAAGAGACTGCGTGGAAGCATTGTTTTTTCATAATGGCTAACAGCTGTGCTAGTCATGACTACACATCAAGGACAAGGTATAGTGAACAACAATAAGAAGTTTTTAAGAACAACTTGGCATAATAATTAAGGATTTAATGAAAGTTTAACTGTCTTTCAATATACAAAAGAAGATATCATTCATGAGATGTTAATTTTGTTATGTATTTCCCCTTGAAACTTGAGTTGGAAGTTATATTATAGATGAGGGTAAAGGGAATCAGAGAGGTTCACCAGTGGCAGTTAATGAGAAATGATTTGTCAATCATGACAACAAAAGTGAGAATTTGTATGTTGGGGAAATAATGCAATTAATTATGATGTTTTTTCTTCACTTGCAAAAGTTGCAAGAAATTGACAAATGAATAAACTCAGTTTTCGTTACCCTGAGGGTTTGGCCTAGCGGGTGCAACTTGGGGCCTGGGGGTGCGCTCCGTCCAGGTATCAGGTTGTACTCCGATTAGGTGTTATCAATTCCTTGGGGCCATGCCCACAGGCTCTGCTCGAGATTTGTCCGATCCACGTGCAGGGGTGTTTTGTGTGGGTTCTGCATTAGTCGAGGTACGTGTAAGCTGGCCTGAACACCTAGTCATAAAAATAAATAAATAAATAAACTCGGCTTTTGTATGTTAGGAAAAATATAGTTGGAAGTTTTTATTTTATACTATATTGGGCGTAGACAATTTTGTAGGTTAAAATTTTAATGTGCCTATGGACCACTGGTGAATTCTTCATTGTTTTATTACGAATTGTTTATACACCCTTTTCTTAATTTATATATATATATATAGTCAGAAACAGTACAAGGGTGTAGTTTTTAAAGATTCATCAGTATGTTTATGGAAGACATTATTTTTTGGGTCTAATCTTGGTCCATAGTTATCATTTGCAAAACTGATTACATGAGAGCATGATTAATTTTAAGATATTGGATTATCATATTTTTGCAACTAAGGCTTTGTTTGTTTCACCGTAAAATATTTTTCATGCAAAATGATTTTGTCCAAAAATAAATTTTTATTGTTGTTTTCCAATGTTTGGTTAGCACTTCAAATGTTTTCTACAACAAAATCCCTAATATAGAACCAATTGTAGAATAAATTTTAAAAGAAAAAAAATAAAGGAAAATGATATTTATACATAATTTTCATATAGAAATGAACACAAATAATGTGGCAATGTCATTCTTACAATTATGAACTATATTAATGAGAATTTTAACTTTTAATAAGTGAATTTTAATGTGACACATCATTGTATATAAATTTTTCATTGCTAAATAGGGGTGATCGTGGATCAGGTTGGGTCAGGTGGCATTCCCTTCACCATCCGTCTAAAATCAGGCGGATTGGAAAAAAATCAATCCGCATCCATCCACCGGTTTGACAATGGATTGAGCGGGCCATATGGGTTGGCGGATGGAAGCGATTGGTTTGGCGGTTTGGATTTTACAAATTTTGGACATTTTTTTGAATTATAAGTCATAACTTGTACAATCTCCAATAACTAGTAATCTAAAAAAATATTTATTATTTGTCTATAATAGGCCATGATATCATGCATGCATATTTTTAAGGTATTGTTTTCTATTTTCACAAAAATATATATTTTATTATTTCTACTCTATGTTGTTATTTATTACCAGTTTCTTTTTTTTTCTTTTTTTCTTTTTTTCTTTTTTTAACTTTATCTAAGGGTGGATCGGGTTCATGTGGGTGCAGGATGGTTGATCCGCCATCCGAATTATATCCACGAATTTTGAAATATTTCATCTGCATCTATCCGCCGAAAGGCACACATCCGCCCAAAATCAATCAGGTTGGGTCGGTTTGGTTGGGTTGAGTGGGTTGGACGGATTCATGATCACCCCTATTGCTAAAGAATAAAGTAAGACAAGGATTGATTGTAACAAAAATAACAATTCCAAAATCTAATTCTGATCAATTGTTCAACCATATATATGAATATATATATATGTAGACATATGGAATTTTTAAACATATATCATTTTATGCTTTATGAAGTAAAATGTTTTAATTAAAAATATTTTACTTACTTTTTGGCCAACCAAACGACGGAAAATAGGTAAAAAAAAATTTGTGGAAAATATTTTACGGTGAAACAATTGGTGCCTAAGAGTATTATTCACTATATTCCAGCGCCCCCACCCTCCTAACATTTGTGTTTGCTCCCCACTCTCACTTCTTTTTCAAATGATGGTTTTGTTTTCAATCTATTCGATAACAATGGCAGTTTTTGTAACTATGCATCTTGTCAGTCTGACTTTCAGTTTTCCCATTGATCATAATAAGGTCTTTGTTTTATTAATTGTACGTATTATTGTTTCACCTCATTGTTGTTGGATCATATTGATTGTTGTTCTGAAACAAAAAAATGTCACATCAAACCCATAATCATTCACTTTTTCTCTCACAAACATCACATCCAACTACAAAAAAATCCAACTATCTTTCCAAACATAAAAATTTTAGCCTCCTAAAATAGCCAAAAACTAAAATAGCAACTTTCCAAACACCCACTATGTATTAGATCAATTACTATAGCATCTTTCGGTGAATTTGTTGATCCTTAGAATTTGGGCAATTGAGAATGAAGAGCTTGGAGAGTCTAAACTTTTTGCCCCCTTTTCTCTCATAAGGAATTTTGGCCTACTTTTTGTGAGTTGGGACAGGTGTTTTTCAATATCAAAAGAAGTATATTTTTGTATGTATAATTCATGTTGTTAATAACTAAAGCTATTGTTAGAATTTACCATAAACCTACCACCACTACCACCTCACCTACTCCACTAAACCTAACCCACTACACCACTACCACCTCACCTAGATGCATATGAGGTGATATTTTTACCCTTCGGTAATTAGGAATATGGTTTATTTTTTGGAGTATTTAATGTAAAATTCATGTGAAAACTTTTGTAGGAGTTGGGATTCCAGTTTCAGAAGTTATATTGGGTTAGATGCTCACTCTGTCCCATTTTGATAGTCCCTTTTGGAAATTCAAACTTTTTAGGGGACATGTAATCATTGCATTTGAATTCAAATTTTAAAGCGCTTATTTCAATAATGCCCTTCTCTTTTCAATTTTAATATATTTCTAGCCATTTAAGAAGGGTAGTTTTGGAAAACTAAATATTTTTTATTTTCAAATAGGACTAACATTTTGGGACATCCTAAAATGGAAAAAAGGACTAACAAAATGGGATAGAGAGAGTATCTTTTTTTAGTTTATTCCTTTTGAAGATTAAAAAGATGGGTTGGAGAAAGGTCTTGAGATGTTGGAATGTGATAATGATTTCATACACACATATATCTTATATAAATTCCAATAAGAATATGGTTGATAAAAACCTGATGGACATTTAAATGTGTATCCAGATTTCAGATGCTGAGAAATCTCATACCTCATAGCGATCAGAAGAGAGATACAGCGTCATTTTTGCTGGAGGTAGATCATTTGATGTAGAAAACATCTTTTTATTTGTTTAGAATCGTTACAGCAAACTGATCACTTTTTTCTGCATGCAGGTGATTGAGTATGTTCAATATTTACAGGAAAAGGTACAAAAGTATGAGGGATCATATCAAGGGTTGAATTCAGAGCCCACAAAGCTGATGCCATGGGTAAATTTAGGCACTTGACCTTTAAAACTTATCAATTTAAAAGGTTCACCTACATGGTCATGTGTGGTTGCATGCTCATTTGAAGCTGCTAGATACTCATCTTATACTTTTAATGTCCCATGTTTGTATGGAAGTTCTGATAAACATTTGGTTGTACTAGCAAGAGCGTAAAATGAAACAAATCACTGAAATCCTTTATATAAATAAAATATTTCTTTGTTTAGTAAGTACTTTATTATATGGCTAATTATGGTAATTAAAATATTTTAATGAAAGCATGGGTACGCCTTTGCAGTGCCAATTATTGATAAAGTGATGATTTGAGTTAAAAGCTGAATGTCCTCAATTTATAAAAATCAAAAGCTAAAATACGAATACCAAAATGTAAAAAATCAAAAAATATTTTTTCTCAAACCATGTTTGTTCTTGGCATAGTGATAATAATGTTCTCATGGACTGTATTACTTATCAAAACAAAATGTTCTCATGAACCTTTTTTTGGGATCAGAACTGCCAGCGCTTTTTGGTCTGCCTTTTCACAATACATGGTTGCATTTGGATTTTGTCCTTCCTTTTTCTTGATACCCACTTTTTCTACCTTATTTTCTTTCCTCGTTCCTTGTTTCTAAAGTGGCAACAAGTTGGGTTGATGATGATTTTAACTGCCTCCATTGATTTCCAGAGGTGAAGAGGATTTGGAAAATGCCATAGCATATTGGGTTTTATATTCTTGCTGAAATATTCCACAGGTAGCATATTAAGTTTCTGTCAATGCTTTTGCTTCAAACAGAGAAATAGTCATTGGCGCATTCAGAGTTTTGTTGGACATACTCAAGCCATAAAGAATGATTCTGGTCCATGTTCAACCTTTCCTGGGAGGTTTGATGAGAATAATATCACTACTTCTATTTCTCCAGTCATACATCCAATTCCAAACCCACATAATCCAATTGAATCTGACAACCCTAGTAGAGATCCCGATGGCAAACCAGTGGAGCAGCAACCTGTATTACCAAGCAAGTCTATAATCATGCCCCCCATGCCTATGCCTTTGCAGGCGAGTGTGCCGGCTTCTGTCCAAGGTGACGATGTGATCCCCCATCCTCTTCAGAGACCAATTTCTGATGCACGATCAACTGAATGCCCAATCATGAGTGATGCATTAAGTCAACAAGAGGAGTTGATGATTGAAGGGGGCACAATTAGCATAACAAGCATTTACTCTCAAGGGTGAGTAATTACATCACTTATATCATCTTTGAGTATGTTCATTGCCAAATTCAGTTTTGAATTTCTCACCTTGTTCAATATCTAAATATGACTGGTTGCATTGAAAGTTCGTTATTTATTTTATTTGTTTTGGTATTGGCACCTCAAAGTCCTGCTTTTAACTTCAATATTTGGTTATATTTATTTTACTTATGAGACATGTTATGATTGTAATTTTCTGTTTCAGGGAAGCTGTTGTAGGCTAAAGAATCTTGGTTTTACATTTAGTTTTTTATTTTATGGGTAAATTACCTAAGCTCCCTTGAGGTAAATTACCTGGCTAATACATTAGTACCTTTGGGGGGTGTTTGATTGAACGGACTGCATAAGGAGGGGGTAATTGCACCGCAATGGACTGTTAGTCCTGAGATAAATAGTCCCTAGTCTATTTGGTTGGAAATGATATGTATTTGACTATTAGTCCAACTTTCACTTTTCTAAGCAAGCGATGGTCTAGTAAGTCTATTGGACATGGAGTCCAATCCCACGAAACAAACGCCCCCTTGGGGTTCTTAAAATTATGTCCCAGCCCTAAAGCTTGTAGTCACATTACATCCTGTCCACTTCACTAGTTCGCCATTAGGTCAATTAATGGTTTGTGTTGATGTCAATGATTAATTTTGTGAAGATACCTATTTAAACCCAATTTCTCTCTCTTTGCTTTGAACTGCAGGCTACCTGCCAACCCCCTCTCTGCCACCACCACCACTGTTTTGTACAACCCCACCCTAACTTCAACCGCTGTGACCCTGAACCCTCCACTAAAAATCCAAACAACACCAATCCAAACTGTTAACACTAATGGGAATACCTCCATCAACTACCCAAACCACCCAACCCCTTGGACATCCACCACACCACCAACTTTTATTAGCTCTACGCCCATAGCACACCTATACCCATCACTATTGACTACCACCCTCCAGACTCCTTACCATGGAAATCATCAACCACCACAAATAAAGTAGCGTTTGCTATCAATTTATCATGTTACTAACAACAATCCATTTACCAAACTCAAGAATCCTCGTTGCGATGCAAGGAATTCCGGCCACTATATTGCGTGTGCACGCATGCACACACAGATCAATAATAGTGAACAGTGGAGATGATAAGTCTCAGAGATAATTTGGGTCTAGAAGGAGATGATGATAATCTAAGAAGCATGGACACTTCTAATATAAAAATGTGTCGTGTTCGACATCAACACAGAATGACCGTCGTAGAAGATTTCAAACATTTAGACATACATAAGACACATTATAGGTGTTAGCGCAGTAGCTTGGGATCCAACGATAAAACAAAATAATGTAAATTTATACCTATTCTCATCTTTTAGACTTCAAAATTCTTGGAATTAAATATTCATATATATGACACACAATAATTATTTATTCTTATATACATGCCATATAATATAAGAAAATATATAAAATAATATATTTTGCACGTGCCTCCCCCGTATCGTGTCTTACATTTTTTGAAATTTTCGATGTTGTCATGTTCATATCGTGTCATGTGTCCATATTTGTGCTTCTTAGATGATAATTACTTTAATTAAAACTATGTTTCATTGAGTTCCACATATGCGATCCTTCATTGATCAATTAGAAGAGGTCCAAATGGGGAAAAACTTTGGTATTGTGGGTTATTTGAGAAAGATTGCAAAAAGAGTGGTTGGGTTGGTAGAGAGAGATTGATGGACAAAGGACGAGAAGAGAGAGGAAGGTAAGAAGATGAAGAGGAAGAGGGGTGATCAGGGAGAAGAGGGTGGGAGCTATGGTGGTTGCCAATGGGAGTGGTTAGGGGTTATTGGAGGTGGGGGAATGTGTGGTTGAGGGTGAGAAATAATAGAGAAAATGGAGAAATGAGAGAGAGAAAAGAGTTGAGGTCAATTGTGGGGGTGGGTGGGGAAAGGAGAGATAATGGAGCAACTGAGCTGGGGGCAATAAGCTAGAAGCACAAACACTTTTAAGAAAGCAGTGTGTCCATGCCATTTACTTCAATTAAAACTATGTTCGATTGAGTTCCACATATGGAATCCTTCCTTGATCAATTAGAAGAGGTCCATATGGGGAAAAATTAGTGAGGGGGATTTGGTATTGGTGGTGGTGGCTGACGGTGGTGGGGGGTTGTTTGAGAAAGATGGCAAAAAGAATGGTTAGGTTGGCGTAGAGAGATGGACAAACAAAGGACGAGAAGGGAGAGAGGAAGATAAAGTTGAATTTTAATAAGGTTGAAAATGGAAAAATAATAGAGACAAAAAAGAGAAAAGAAAGAACACAAAGGTTTATAACGTGGTTCGGCCAATATTGGCATACATCCACACACACAAAGCCCTAAAGGGCTACATCCTTCATTCACTCAACTTAATACTCTCAACTTAATACTCTTATTTACGTGGTACACCATATATATAGATTGGGAGATATAATCAAATCCCTTCAGTTAAGGAATTGAAATAAATCGAAGATACAAAAAATCATAATAAGCATAAACCACGGGATCTCCATATATTCTAATATCTTCCATATCTTTGACAATATAACCTTATTTCCAACACTCCCCCTCAAGTTGGAACACGGAATGGTTGAAGTGAAGTATCCAACTTGAACTCGAAAATAGTATGATCATTACAAACAATTACAATGAAGTTGCCAAAAGATAACAACAATTGTAATAACTCCCTCCATTGAACATAGCAAGGAATCAACATCTTGCAACAAAGAAACGCATTGAATCAATCATGATAGCAATAAGAGAAACCAATCGAGAGAGAGAAAGCAGCAAGGCCGAAGCAAATGACATCCCACAAAGAATGCTACCGAACACACTAGTAGCCCAAAAAAAAAAAAAAAAAAGAACCAAATATGTTTACCACATTAACACAAGGACCCCAAAAGGGTAGAAAAGTAGGCGGAAAACTCGGCATATCACATAATAATTCTACCGACCCCACCGGCAGTCCCGAAATAAGCAAAAATCATAAAGTTTGCTTACCACATCAGCAAATTGGTGGTCAACTCAAGGAAGAGAGAGAAAAACACCTTGATAACAAAAAATGTGGAGTGAGAAAGCACTCCATAAAGAAACATGCTTAGGATTCAGTAGGCTCTGATGCCAAGTTGAATTTTGTAATAAGGTAATAAGGTTGAATATGGAAAAATAATAGAGACGAAAAAGAGAAGAAAGAACACAAAGGTTTAACGTGGTTCGGCCAATATTGGCCTACATCCACACCCTAAAGGGCTACATCTTTCATTCACTGAACTTAATACTCTTGTTTTCATAATACTCTATATATATATAGAGTGGGAGATGCAATCAAATTCCTTCAGTTAAGGAATTGAAATAAATTAAAGGTACAAAAAATCATAATAAGCATAAATCATGGAATCTCCATATATTCTAATATCTTTCATATCTTCTGATATCTTTAACAATATAATCTTATTTCCAACAAGAAGACGAAGAGGAAGAGGGGTGATCAGGGAGGAAAGGGTGGGGGCTGTGGCGGTTGCCAATGGGAGTGGGGGTGGGGGTTATCGGAGATGGGAATGTGAGGTTGAAGGGGAGAAATGAGAGATTTAGAAATGTGGAATACGTATAGCTAGGGTGGGGGTGGGAGTGGGTGTGGAAAGGAGAGATGATGGAGCAATTGAGGTGTGGGCTATAAGCTAAGAAGCATAGACACTTCTGAGAAAGTAGCGTGCCCACATCAACCATGTGTCGGACACGTCTCAACACGTGTTGGACACTCATCCAAATGTATTCTCTTTTTGTTTTGTTTTGTTTTGTTTTTGTTTTTTGTTTTTTTAACGATCCGAACATGTTTCGAAAACTGGGTGACACACATGTCCATTGCTTGGACATAGATAACTAATTGTAAGTTTGAACAAAATAATTTGGTATATAATGATAAAAGAAAAATAATATAGATTTATAATAATTAGTGTTATTTTACATTTCTGTATTATATTTGAATGATATATTCATAAATATATGATAAATTATATTATAGAAAACTATATATTATGTGTATCCCCACTTGTCACGTACTGCATTTAAAAAAAATTATCTTGTTCGTGTTGTGTCGCTTGCCAGGGTCTGTACTTTGTAGATAGTAAGGTAATTTTATATTTTTTGTTAAACATAGGCAGAGAGGTCAGTATAATTTCAAAAATGTCAAGAAGGAATCTGTATTGGTCACTAATCTCAAAGGAGGTCAATGCAATTTACCTTTTTATTTTTTTATTTTCTCATATCGCTAGGTTGTTTGCTTCTACTAATTATAGTTTTAGGATGATCTATGACATCCATTAGCCTAATAGAAAAAGGAAGATCATTTGTTATCTTAGCTACACTGGTTGGAAATTTTTTGTCTAAGGGGGGTTGCACAGTTTGGGGTTGGAGCTTAGGTACAAAATGGTGTATCTGCCCCTAGCAAATGGGTAGTCAGCCATCTGAGCTATCAAAGTCATGAAATTGTTTAGGTCAACGTCCCGTTTGTTTTCATTCTAATCTGTTCAATACATTGTGAAAGCTTGTCAAGATCATCTCCCTTTTGACATCCATCAGTTTATTTTTTCTCTTATGCAGTGTTGGTTTAGAAATTGTGGAACTTTTGTGAAAGGATGGGTATTACTATCACTGGATCCTAAAAGTACGAGCAGTATCAATCTGTAACACGTTGTTGTTGTTGTTGTTTTCAGTATGTGTGTGTGTGTGTGTGTGTGTGTATAACATTGTACTGATGTCTGTTTTTTGGGTAATAGAACAGTGGCTTCATGACTAAAGAAGGTTCATGTATGTTATTCATCTGAAAGTGTAATAACACAGTCAACTAACTTACGGATGGTGTATAGAGGGAGGCTGTTTTTTTATTATTTTATTTTTAAGTTGTTTTAAAGTACAATCAGATGTTTTCAAATTTGCGGCATTTATCCATATTTTGAAACACAAGCCCCAATCCTAATCAGATTTCATCTCATGTAAAAAAATGTAAAGATCTGTGTAATACTTTCAAACCAGGAGAATGTTGAATATCTGCATTTTTATCCAATGCTCATGGTAGGGTTTCATGCTAGTTTTGTAAACTGGTGACTAACGGGAGATTTGCTGTTAAATAGGTTACTAAATAATCTGACACAAGCACTGCAGAGTGCGGGTGTTGATCTGTCCCAGGCCACTGCCTCAGTGCAGATTGAACTAGGGAAGCGAGCAAATAGAGGAGTGACATCTGGTGTGCCCATTGCTAAGGTAAAGGTATTTCATTCCCGTTCCCAGCATTAGGGGTTGCACAGATAGATGTGCTTGATTTGACCATTAAAAATAGAATTTCATTTCAATTATTGGACTAGACTGTATATGTTTCATCATCACCACCTTGCACTTGATCCCCATTCTTTTTGCTTCTCATAGTTCTTCGGATAGTACAACAGAACATATTTTCAAGTGATAGGGATTGTAATATTTTTGTGCAACTCGCATATTCTTTTATTTTGCCTCTGGCTTGTAAACAATTAAGTGGAGTTTTGTAATTTCATACTTCAGATATCTCTCTCTCTCATTTTGATTGGTGTGTATAATTATCCTGTTGTTTCTATCCAGGATCCTGAGAATACCCCTTCTTCCCATCAACCGTTTGGACATTTTAGGGATGCAAGCAATGGTGAAGACCTAGATCAAGCACAAAAGAGGCTGAAGATATAAACTAGTATGGTGCTTCCTCGAATCTTCATTTACATTTTACACTCATTTACATGTCATCTCCTGGTTTATGAATTCATCACGTGTACATGCCGTGTTTTCTCTTCTGTTTTTTTTTTTCTTTTTTTTCTTTTTCCCCTCAGTTTTTTGGGTTTTGTGTACACTATCATAGGTTCCTTTATTTTTTGTTTGGTAGATAGCATTCCCTCTGATTCCCTTAAATTAGAAGTAATTGAAGAAATGTCTCTGATAAACATTCCCTCTGTTGATTGTATTCATATAAATGTTTCTATGTGCTTTATATTCAAAACCTGTTCTATTTGATATCTAGTTGTGTTGCATAAACATTCTATACGAGTATTTTACTTTCTAAGTGCATGTAAGAAGTATATTCTGTTGGATGAAAGTATCTGAATCTGGGGATGTAATTGTTGATTGGAATAGGCACATTACTTAAAGATGATTCATGTTAAATCTAGATGCGAAACAGAAAGAGAAGTTTTCTCCAGCTTTGGGGAAGTTTTCTCCAGCTGCTGCCGTATTGAGCATTCCCCCACCCCCACATTCTTAAGCAACAATGGAGACTCTGCATTTTTGCTAAACAGGGTTTGTTTTTCCTTTATGATTATTTATTTTCTTTTCGGTAATTATTGCATGGACATCTCTCTCTCTCTCTCGTTCTCACACACACACACACACGTGCGCGCGCACACACACCTGACAACATTTGAATCTTTAAATCTTTTTGTAGGTAGGGTAGCCTGGGCTGGGTTAGGGATGGGCTGGCACTATATAGTAGGTCTAAAGTCTGGTTTTGCTCGCTTAATTTTGTTACCTTAAGCCTGGCCCAAAAAATCTTCTAAATTCAAAGTTTGCCTACTTAATTTTGTAATATGTTCATTTGATAATATCACTATGAATATAATATCTCAGTTTGTTGCCACTTTCACATCATTTTGGACATAAATGCAAGATAAAAAAATAAAAATAAAAAATTTGGTGGTATATTATTTTTCCTTTCAAATGTAATGTTTGTTGGGAAATTTATCTTCAGTCATCTTGAAGAGACAGGGGTTTAAAAGCAATTATCTGTTGTGTGCTCATTATTTGTTGTGATTGAATCACCTTGCTTATTTTTGTGATTGAATGGCTCAGACATGCTGGTACAAGAATGACACACAGATTAAACCATATTGAGAAAACAATATCTTCCTGTAAATAAATACATAAATAAATGATAGGAAAATGTTTGGTAGCTCAAAATTTTGTGGCTCAAATGGCTCAAATCCCTCAAAACGACGTCGTTTTACACTCATTTACACTCAAAACGATGTCGTTTTGAGGGATTTGAGCCATTTGAGCCACAAAATTTTGAGCTACCTAGCATTGTTGTAAATGATAAGGTGGAGATCCAAACCAAATTGAAACGAAAATGGATTTTTTTTATAATAGTAGGTTGATAGATAGAAGAAATCTTCCCACAAAATTAAGCCAAAGTGAATCCATAGGCTATACTGTTAAAGCAAGATTTCTATATGGTACACAGTAATTTGCAAATAATAATAATAATAATGTACATAGAAGTGCATAGAATGCAGTATTATCTTGGTGGAGTGTGAGATGAATGCATCACTTTCTGTGTTTGTATATTTTTTCATTCGGGTATTTGTACTCACTTCTTTCAATATTCTGTCAAGGGTTTCATTATTATGTGTTCTTACTGGCTAGCTTGATATAAAAATATTATAATAATTTTTATAAAAAAAAATCCTTTGGTCCTCTGAAAATTTGTTTGGTTTGTTCTCTCTCTCTCTCTGTGGTTCTTTCATTATATCTTTCCTCAAGTCCTCTTCTTGTCAAAACAAGGAAATAAATAATATAACTACAAAAACATCATTTTACATGCATGTTTTAGAAAAAGGTATTTCCATTCCTTTGGCCCTTATAGGTCTTCTTGTTAAAAAGCTTATGCTATGAAAGTAGATTTTTTTTTTTAAAAAAAATAAATTCCTTTTCGTGATCTATGTTGTGTAAAGAACACCTATTTTGTATCAACATCGCTTGATAAGTTCCTTATCGCTTTCAAATATTCTAATATGATTGATTAAAAGCTATATGAAGATATGAAAATTGATTGATTAAAAGCTACAAAGAGCATACCTTTGTTGTGCTTGTAATAGGTATTTCCATCTATATGAGGGGGTTTGAAAACGTCGCTGGAAACGTCGAAGACCGCCAGAAAAGTTGCTAGAATCTTCTAAGGCTCGCCGGAAAATTTAAATGTCGGTGGAAATTTCGAGTCTCCTAGAAATTAGTGGCGAGGTTAAGATTCTTCAATGATCACAACTTGTTGCAATATCTAAGAGAGAGAGAAAATATTGTATTGTGTATATTCAAATAAAATTACAATAATAATAAAATATTGATAGATTTGAGGTAAATAGATTCCAAAGTCCAGATGAGAGTACAAGGGCGTTTGAGATAAATCAAAAGCTGAAGCTAATATCGGGATACAATTTATGGTCGTGTCAGACCGTTGTAGAAAAAGAACGGGTGTTGAACTACCAAACGTGACACACACGTAGCTTATGACGTAGTGTTAAACAGTGATGGCAACAAATAAAGAAGTGTGCTAGAGGATGTCTTGGAAAGGAACAAAAAATGCGCCTAGGGGACCACTTCGGTGGTGCACCAAGGGGGCGACTTAGGTAGTGTGTCAAAGGGACGGCTTAAGAAGGTTTGCATGCACCAATGGAACGGCTTGGATGGTTTGCATGGTGCATAACCATGCTTACCATAATGTAGGTGTAATACATCCCTCCCCTTCCCCACCTCCAACTCAAATAGATTTGAAGATATAAACCTATTTGAAGTTGAAGCAAAGGGAAAGACATAATGGAGCAGAAAAGATATTTTTTTTCATAGTATATAAACAAGATTTTTTATTATTATTTTTATTATGAAAAAAAATAATAAAAAATCAGATGGGTTGGTGGAAGCAAGCCCATGTAATGATGAGAATAAAAAATAAATAAATAAATGTGTAAAATAATGAAAGTGGAGAACAAAGCTTATGTAATAAAGTAAAGAGGAAAATAGAAAATTAGTAGTTATGTTGGTTTTGCCGTTGAAGCTAATGAAGAAAAAATAATAAAACATGTAGTATGATATTGAGATGGTGATGGGTTTGTGGGCAGCACTGTGAGATGGCGGCGATGGCCGTAGTTGAGAGATGCAGAGGAACTTTGGTCGGTGATGGAAGAACATAAAGAAACCAGTGGACAAATGAGATCATCACAAAATGATACTAAAAGAAAAATATAACAATGGATTGAGTTGAGGTCCGGCGGGCGGCCAAGGCAAAGCTACCGCCCGCCAATGAAACGAAATTACTAGATACTTAATCTAACTCTGATACCATGTTAAAATATCTAAGAGAAAGAGAGAGAACGAATATTATATTGTGTGTATACAAGACTTCTTTATATAGAAAGAGAGAAATGTAAGTACGATAATGAATATAATATGATATGTATGATAGATAGAATATATAGTTATTATATTTAACACAACTAATAGAAACTCACATAGAAAAGAGATGATGGAAAGAAAAGGTTGGGTAAAGAAGGCGGCAAAGAAGTTAGAGAGAGATAATCATAGCAAACTCCCATAAATCTCATTTTCACTCTTAAGGAAGAAAGATGAGAACTTCCAATGACTCTCTCTCTCTCTCTCTCTCTCTCTCTCTCTCTCTCTCTCTCTCTCTCAAATTCCTCCTCCTTAAAGCTATGAGGAGTGCTTTATATATAGGCAACTCAAGTGGTGGAGTCTCATGTGCAAGGCACGTGGGGGAAATATTCTCTCTAGCTACTTTGTCCAAGTAGGTGACCTCTCCGAGGATGAGAAAAGTCCCAAAAATGAGCTCAACCCCTCGACGAACCCCTTTTCTTAGTCATACCGAACCAATGCTCCCCAACTATCCCAAATGGTCGAGGTAGTCCTAGAGGCCCCCCTGCCACTAATATTGTCGAGTCTCATGAGCCCCTCAAAGTCGTGCCACCTCGACCCGAGTATAGGCTAAATTGATCGATGAGTGAATTCATCTCTACCCACCGTCTTTGGGATTCTGGCTCTTTGTTTAGGCTCTAACGCACTCATATTTCTAGAGGGTTGATCCCAGAATGCTCCAAGTTCGCAAAAAGGAGCGGTCTGTAGGTTGCAATCGAATCCGTTTGAAACCTGAATGCATCGGATCTCTAAGCTTGCTCAATGCCTTTTTGAGTACGGGCCCGATTAAGTCTCTAGATTTGTGGATCCAAACCCTTTCAAGGCTTAGAGCAATCTGGCCCGTTTGATGGTAATAAATCCGGACCCACTAGTTTTGGACTTTCTGATTTGGCCTAATTAATTTAATGGGCTCAAACTAAACCCCTCTTACACTATCTACCATGCTTTTTGCATCAACCCCATTAATGGAACCTTGTGCTAGTAGTTTGATTCTCAATTATTCTGAGCTAACTTTTCTTTTATTTTATTATTATTATTATTATTATTATTATTTAAATAATCAGTTGAATTTGAATTTGAATTCTAGAGTTTCCTCTACAATAGCTTCCACATATATTGTTTATAAGAACAAACTTACTTGACTAGAATTAAGGACAAAAGTATTAAATTTGTAATATATTTCTGAAAAGGCATATTGTTCCTTTTTTCTGGTGTTTGTTTTTAAACTTGGAAAACATTTTATTGCTATGTAAATAGACATAAATTGGGCAATCCTTGTGTGTTCCAACTATCAATACGTATAGAATAATTTGCACAATTTTCATTACAGGGTACTCTGTTATTGGCCTGCCTGCATTTTTACATATATATTTATATATATGAAAGTGAATGTAACATGTAAATAAGGTGAATCATCAATGCACATGACAATGACAATGACAATGATAATGACCATGACATCAAATCTGTGATGGTTTGTTTTAAGTGGAGGGTGAGGGTGAAGGTGGAGCCAAACATTCTTGTGGGTTGGACCAGAAGTAGTCCTCGTCCTTTGGTTTTCCAGGAGTCACGACTCTATCCGCCGGGTTCCCCCACCTGTTTGCATGAGCTTCCTTCATCACAACTGAAAACTCTTCCCACTTTAGTTTTCCTTTGTTGTACTTGTCTGTCAGATTCACCACAATCTTTCTGTTTGGATCCAATGTTTTCTTGAATCCCAGGAACCTGACAATTCAATACAACACATTACACAACACCATATTAGATGGAACAAGTAGATCATTTTCATATGGAAAATGCTATTCCACCAAAATTCGTAAACAAATTTTATCCCAGAATGATGTGACAGTTTTATTTTGGTAATTAAAGACATCTCAATGGCTTCTTTGTTTTAAAATGATAGGCTCACAATCCAGTTAAATCATTCTGTATAGATTTTCTGTTGTTTGTATATCACTGCTCTTTTCAAGTAATCCACACACAGGTATATAACTATAATAGGTCAGGCTTCTATATCTGTGTGTCAAGTGCATTGAACCTGATAGGCCTGGGGAGAGAAGCCATTTTCTTATTAATAAATTGAAGCATTTCATTTCACTGTAGTAGATACCTTCTATGGCCTTCAACAACTTTTGCCATGTTGCCTCCATATGTTGGGACAAATATATCACTCTCAACCGAAACAATATAATCCAATGCTGCCATTTGAGATGAATGGTTCTGGAAGGGCAATAGCTCTGAGGGTTTAAGTAATGTTTCCTTCTTCACCTGTTTCGCACATCACATAAACCCAAACAAATTTTAATGTCAAAAACTCTCAAACCCTATTAAAAGTCAGATAGATTGTACACAGCTGGTAGCTGTTCTTGAGGCTTGAACTCGAACTTACTAACCAAATTTGGAAAAGCCGCTGCTAGATTCGCCAACCTTGTCTTTCCTCCATATATATCTCCAGCAGCAATATAAATCTGGATGTTTTGATCAATGTCCAGTGCTCGCAATGTCAAAGCCGCTTCCTCCGGAGTCATAGGGCACAGCCCTGCTTTTCTTTTCTTTGTAGAGTTTATAACCTTGTCTTTCCACCATGGATAAGCATACCTGTTAATATAAATATTAACATACAATTTAAGCAAAAGAGGTGCATACATATTTGTCACAGATCTACCAATTCTCCCCCCCCCAAAATAGTTAGGTCAAGTTTGGCTATTCTAAATAAGTACACACTTTTTATCTTTTTTTCATCACATCATCTTTGTTTCATCTTCTTCTCCTTCTTCACCTCTAGCTGTTTCTCCTCCTCTGGTTTCTTTTTCCCCTCCGTTGTTAGTCTATTCTTGTCGCCGGGTTCCTCCACCACCAATTGTCTTTACTCCTGTTGTTGCTCCTTTTGCTTCTGACGACTTTGATCTTGCTAATCACCGATATCCTACACGCCAGTGTCGTCCCCCAAACAGGTTGGGTTAGTCTAATATATGTTTTTCTGCTTCCTATCGTACTTTTTTGTCTGTTATTCATTCTTTTTCAATACCTCAGTCTTACACGGAGGCCTGTTAGGATCCTAATTGGGTTCAAGCTATGGAGGATGAGTTGTTTGTCTTGCAGAAGACTAATACTTGGGAGTGGGTTTCTTTTGGCCAAGTTTGGGAAGACTAAATAAGTGTACTTTTTGACTTTTTTTGTATTATGTGTAGAAAAAGTAGAGAGGAGATGTTGATTGATGTGACCCAAAAAAGATAAAAAGATGAAATAAGTGCACTTTTTTAGGTTAGCCAAACTTGGCCTAAATATCAATAGAAATATTCACAGTTGATTGCAATTGATTATTTTAAACAATTCATGACTGCATCATCCGATTCCTGATAAGTATTGTTTGATACTTCTAATATTATTAAACTACAATTGATATTAATTTGTCTCTCGATACTGCTCAAACAAAATATATATATATATATATATATTATTAGAGCTCGGGTACTAACCGTGTTACTATAATAGGACATGTTAGACCAGCTAATTGGTGGCATGGAGTAAAATGTGCCCATCTCCACTATTTTCTTCAGATTTGGAGGCAACTCTCTCTGTATCTTAACCTTGTCTCTTAAGGACGTGATGAAGTAATCCACGTCGAATATATCCTTGAACTCACTTCCATATCAAGTAAACTACGTGAATGAATCGTTGAGATAAAAATAAAAAGGAAAGCTGGACTAACTCACGAATTAAACCACTGGGATATTATTTCAAATATCAAACAATATTCGATATAATCTAGTTTTACCTGTAATCATTCCAAAAGGAGGTTTTGTCAAGTTCAGGAACTATTAGTGTGACATTTATGTAGCTTGCAATAGCAACCATGTCACAAATCTGTACCAATATGAGGTTTAATTAGCAAATACATATATGCAACAACAACAACAATGTACAAGATAGCAGGGTAGAGCACCCATATGCTATATTGGAGAGAGAGAGACAGAGAGAGAGTTGTCACTCACTCCGGCTCGCATTTGGTTCAGTCCTCCATTGCTTGAAACCATCAGATATCCATTACTCTTGTAAAGCCCTGAAGGCAATGATAACGTTTAATCAAGGTGCCAAACTTACATATACGCAAGTAAATTATATAAACAACAAAAATTATACTAATAATGGTATATGTAGAGTACTGACTTGCAGATGGAATAGAAGAAGAAGAAGACCAGTGCTGCACCACCCTGAGCCACCTTGTCTGATTCAGTGCTGCTAGCTGCACTGCACAACCCCAAATCAAAACTACTGTCGTTACCCAAATGGCCCACATCTGTATTTGAGCCATTAATTGCGCTCGAGCAGCCATAGAATATTTCAACTTCTCAATTTTGATCTTTCCCAAGTATTTCAAACCCATCTTATCAAATTCTTTCTCGTTTAACGCCTCATCCGTCTCATAACCTTGCACCCAGCCATCAATAAATTATCTGTACTAACACATGTTCAAAAATTAATATGGCTACAAACCGGGATTTTGTTACTTAAAACTTAAACTATTTTATGAACTTTGAACTTTTTTTTTTTTTTGGGTGCTTTTCTTCTCCTCTATAAGTATTTAAAAAGTTAAAAAAAAAAACCTTAATTGAAGGAAAGGAAATGCAGAGGAAAGAGTTGTGGTGTTTTTGAAGAGACGAGAAACGTGAATAAGAGAAGAGGTTTTCCGGCAGCTACTGCCACCGGAAAGTTGGTGGTGGAGTTGGCTGATACAGATACAGAATGGTGAGGCAATATTGCTGACCTTTTAAAGAGAAGGAGGCGAGGGGTCTATGTGCAAGCCATGGTGTTGAACAAGCCTTCATTATTATTATTATTATTATTATTTGTTGTCGTAAATAAATTGTGGCAACATCCATTGCTCTACACCATACAAGTAATGTCCACTTCACTACAATGAATTATATTATGCCTTGTAACCTTACATGTTCCACGTATGTTCAAATTACAATAACATGCATGCACACAATTAAATGTATTTCGATTTCTTCAAAATACCTCAAAAAGTTGCGTTGTGAGAAAAATTATTCACAAGTTTACTCAAAATTGAAATTTGTAGACAACCTATTAACTTTAAATTACATCCTACATTTTATAGATAAAATTCTGGTTAAGCTTCCATGCTAATTACAATCAATAAGATTAAGGAGCCTCCCTAATTTATTTGAAAATTTATCAATTACCCACATGGCAACCCACCTCAAAGTGTAGGCTTTTAACGAAAAATAGTGTTTCAATTAATTAGGCTATCAATTTGTTATTAGGGCGAATTACGCTAATAGTTCCTGTAGTTTAAGGTTCATATCACTTTGGTCCCTGACTTTTTAATTGTAACACATTTGATTATTAATTTTAAATCTTGTTTCAAATAAAAATAATTGAAGATATCATTACTCAATTTCAAGGGCAAAGTTAACAATTTGATAAAATATAAACTAATTTAACAAAAATAAATGTCAAAAAAATATTTTTGAATTTTTAAAAATAATTTCTACCCACCAAAGATAAAATTATGTAAAATTGATCAATCTTTTAGACATTTATTTATTTATTTTATCAAATTAATTTTTATTATATGTTTGGATGATGATCATGTAATTGGTGGTTATTAGACTTTTAATATGTAATCAATATATTCAGGGATTGTTTGGGATGACCTAAATAAGTGTACTTTTTGTCTTTTAACGAAAAGATGTGCAGAAACATAGAGAGATGATGTGATGAAAAAAAGATAAAAAGATAAAAAGTGTGTACTTATTTTGGATTGCCAAACTTGACCTTAATATATGAAATATTTTAGTTTTGAATTTTTTGATTTAATGGATAGGTTTAATATAGAATCATAGGGAATAATTCGTATTTTAATCAAATCTTAAGAAGTATATTTATAATTTACCTGAATAAAAACAACCTCCACATTGAGGTGGGCAGTTGGATTTTTGGGAGTTTCCCTAAACTAGTTGGAATTCAACTAGAATTATTGTCCACGTATTTCAATTATGGGTAAAATTGTGAATAATTTTTTTTTGGGTATGTAACACAACTAACCTTTAACTATCTTTTGCAAATTTAAAAGAGTGGATCCTACACTACAATAAACTAAATTTTTCTCCAAAAGTATTTAAAAAAAAATTATAAAAAATATTTGAGGATCAATTTCTGTTATTGCAAGAATAGTTGTTAAAAGTCATTCCGAAAAGTAAAGAAAAAAATGGCTTTTTGTAAAAAAAATTTGAAAACACCATTAATAAATGCACTTTTAAAGAAAAAATAATTTGATTCCGAAAAGATTAATTGTTTGAAACAAAAACATTGGTCAAAAATAATAGTAATTCATCATTAAATATTTAATTTCATCACTAAAGATATAATAATGACACCTATAATAAAAATATTTTATCTCTAAAAATTAATTCAGTCTCTAAAATATTATTATTATTATTATTTTTATTTATTTTATTTTTTTTTGAACGGAGTCTCTAAAATATTAATTTGTTGTTTATATTCTCATCAAATTAGTTAAGCGGGTCTTATTGCTTAGGATCATCAGATTCATATGCAAATGTAAAATTTGTATCCATTTATTCTTCCTACATATTATTTTTTTTTTTAGTGTTCACACTTACAAATTTATTTATTTTTAATTTTACTAATTCCACACACCAAATGTTTTAAATATACCTGTAAGACATAATATGTGTACACATCAGTACAAAAATTCAACACATTATATACACAAACCACAAAAACTATAATTCTGCACCATACCCCTAAACATAAACCTAAATTGTGATATACATACACGGTATTTTTCAAAACTCCGCAATACTTGAGCGATTGAAACACAACAAAGAATCATCTAAAGCAAATCATTCTCCGATATTTTCTGAGATATATGATTTTCAAAAATCAACAACTTTTAATTATTATTTTACTATTATTCTACAAAAATTAGGGTATTATTTTACTATTTTTGTTGTTTGTTTGTATTGGCTTGGGAAAAGAATAAAAACCATTAGTACTGGTTATTCGAACAAATTTTAAAAATTCAGCAATCAACAATTAAATAAAATTATAATTTTCGGTTCTATATTTCTAAATAAAATTTAAATTTTTGTCATATAACAAAAGAAAAATGTCCGGTTCTGTACTTCTGAATTAAATATATATTTTTAATCTGTAGTACTAAACCATTTATATATATTTGCTTATATAGTTATGAATTATTTGCATATTTTCTGAATGAGATTTTAATTTTTTCTTTTCTTCCTCTCTATTTATATATTTTCAATCTAATGTGTATGTTTTTAAAATATGTATACTAAAAAAATCTATATTCAAAAGGGTCTATTGAGAAAATTTAGTTTTAAAGTTGGTGGGTGTATCGATCTCTATATTAGTCATTTTGTTTAATAGTAAAATTTAAAAAAAAAATTAATTTATTAAATATGTGCACAAAGATAAATGATGTTTACAAGTAAAATTATTCATTTTTTAAAATCACGTTAGAGAGAGAAAAAAAAAATCCTAGAATCCAATTTGACTGATATCTAATAACGGTGATTGAGATGGGGTCCTCAATTTATTGATCTCAATATCATGTCATTGCTATTGGTTGTTTCATTCTATTTATTATAATAAGTACCCTTAATTTAATATTTCAATATCATTGATTGGAAAATTTTGCAATCATCATTAATAAATCTAAAGAGAAATACAAGAAAAAGAAATTTTGTAATTGGTATTCAATAGTCGTTTTCAAAAATTAACTTCTTTCTCAGCATTCTTGTGGGTTGGACCAGAAGTAGTCCTCATCCTTTGGTTTTCCAGGAATCACAACTCTATCCGCCGGCTTCCCCCACCTGTTTGCATGAGCTTCCTTCATCACAGCTGAAAACTTTTCCCACTTTAATTTTCCTTTGTTGTACTTGTCTGTCAGATTCACCACAATCTTTCTGTTTGGATCCAATGTTTTCTTGAATCCCAGGAACCTGACAATTTAATACAATACATTACACAACACCATATTAGATGGAACAAGTAGATCTTTTTCCACCAAAATTCGTAAACAAAATTTTATACCAGAAATGATGTGACAGTTTTATTTTGGTAATTAAAGACATCTCAATGGCTTCTTTGTTTTAAAATGATAGGATCAAAATCCAGTCAAATCATTCCGTATAAATTTTCTGTTTGTATATCACTGCTCGTTACAAATACTCCACACGCAGGTATATAACTATAATTGGTCAGGCTTCTATATCTGTGTGTCAAGTGCATTGAACCTGAGAGGCCTGGGGAGAGAAGCCATTTTCTTATTAATAAATTGAAGCATTTCATTTCACTGTAGTAGATACCTTCTATGGCCTTCAACAACTTTTGCCATGTTGCCTCCATATGTTGGGACAAATATATCACTCTCAACCGAAACAATATAATCCAATGCTGCCTTTTGAGATGAATGGTTCTGGAAGGGCAATAGCTCTGAGGGTTTAAGTAATGTTTCCTTCTTCACCTGTTTCGCACATCACATAAACCCAAACAAATTTTAATGTCAAAAACTCTCAAACCGTATTAAAAGTCAGATAGATTGTACACGGCTGGTAGCTGTTCTTGAGGCTTGAACTAAAACTTACTAACCAAATTTGGAAAAGCCGCTGCTAGACTCGCCAACCTTGTCTTTCCTCCATATATATCTCCAGCAGCAATATAAATCTGGATGTTTTGATCAATGTCCAGTGCTCGCAATGTCAAAGCCGCTTCCTCCGGAGTGATAGGGCACAGCCCTGCTTTTCTTTTCTTTGTAGAGTTTATAACCTTGTCTTTCCACCATGGATAAGCATACCTGTTAATATAAATATTAACATACAATTTAAGCAAAAGAGGTGCATACATATTTGTCACAGATCTACCAATTCTCCCCCCCCCAAAAAAAAAAAAAAAAAAAAAACAAAAATCTCACCTCATTTTTGTCAACTCTTCAACCTCTGTAGCATTGCAACCTTGAGTACAACCAGAGAATGCCAACATGTCCATTTCATATCTAAGGTGAAGAACTAGAAATGGACCCTTTTGCCGTAGAAGGTCAACTATCTTTCTACCCAACTTCTCTATGGCAGGAGTGAATCTTAGGGCATTGTAATTTGCTCGACACCGTAGCTTCTGAACCTCCAAAGGAAGCCCGTTGTTGGCAAGCCGAGCATCAGTCTTAGTGAGGTGCAAAAGTTCATACTCTTCTATTTGAGAAAGAATCTACACAATAACAAATAGTTATTTGTCATAATAATAGGACTCTATACACATGCTCACACCGGCAAAACTCATGCTCAAACCATGGTACTAAATATCAGTCAAAACATGTCATCAAAGTTTTTTACCTCTTGCTACTAAATATCAATAGAAATATTCACAGTTGATTGCAATTGATTATTTTAAACAATTCATGACTGCGTCATCCGATTCCTGATAAGTATTGTTTGATACTTCTAATATTATTACACTACAATTGATATTAATTTGTCTCTCGATACTGCTCAAACAAAATATATATATATATATTATTAGAGCTCGGGTACTAACCGTGTTACTATAATAGGACATGTTAGACCAGCTAATTGGTGGCATGGAGTAAAATGTGCCCATCTCCACTATTTTCTTCAGATTTGGAGGCAACTCTCTCTGTATCTTAACCTTGTCTCTTAAGGACGTGATGAAGTAATCCACGTCGAATATATCCTTGAACTCACTTCCATATCAAGTAAACTACGTGAATGAATCGTTGAGATAAAAATAAAAAGGAAAGCTGGACTAACTCACGAATTAAACCACTCGGAAATTATTTCAAATATCAAACAATATTCGATATAATCTAGTTTTACCTGTAATCATTCCAAAAGGAGGTTTTGTCAAGTTCAGGAACTATTAGTGTGACATTTATGTAGCTTGCAATAGCAACCATGTCACAAATCTGTACCAATATGAGGTTTAATTACTTAGCACATACATATATGCAACAACAACAACAATGTACAAGATAGCAAGGTAGAGCACCCATATGCTATATTGGAGAGAGAGAGAGAGAGAGAGAGAGAGAGAGTTGTCACTCACTCCGGCTCGCATTTGGTTTAGTCCTCCATTGCTTGAAACCATCAGATATCCATTACTCTTGTAAAACCCTGAAGGCAATGATAACGTTTAATCAAGGTGCCAAACTTACATACACGCAAGTAAATTATATAAACAACAAAAATTATACTAATAATGGTATATGTAGAGTACTGACTTGCAGATGGAATAGAAGAAGAAGAAGACCAGTGCTGCACCACCCTGAGCCACCTTGTCTGATTCAGTGCTGCTAGCTGCACTGCACAACCCCAAATCAAAACTACCGTCATTACCCAAATGGCCCACATCTTTATTTGAGCCATTAATCGCGCTCGAGCAGCCATAGAATATTTCAACTTCTCAATTTTGATCTTTCCCAAGTATTTCAAACCCATCTTATCAAAATCTTTCTCGTTTAACGCCTCATCCGTCTCATAAACCTTGCACCCAGCCATCAATAAATTATCTGCACTAACACATGTTCAGAAATTAATATGGCTACAAACCGGGATTTTGTTACTTAAAACTTATATCAAACTATTTTATGAACTTTGAACTTCTTTTTTTTTGGGTGCTTTTCTTCCCCTCTATAAGTATTGAAAAAGTTAAAAAAAAACCAAAATAGGCCTAAAAGAGAGTTAAAGAAGCAAGTGGTAACTGGAGTTCTCAAACAGCAAAAGGTCCTTAATCAAACATGAAAAGGAGCTCAAAATATGACTATTTACAGTTTGGGTCGGAGTCCAAAAATGGTTGCAAGCAAGGCTTAGATATAGAGCAAGATAGGAACAAAAAAGAGGGAAAAGAAGCTTACTCTTGAAGACCAATGGACCAACAGGTCTTGGTCTGAGAAATGGTGCTCCCAAGCTCTGAAAAATAGCTCCAAGTTGTTGGAATGGATGGTGGTGGGGTGTATACCAAAAATCGGGGCAAACGGAGGTGGTTAAGCGGTCCCGAACCGAGGCACACGGCCGTCGGTTCCGAAAAATAGAAAACCGGGCTCCAAACGGGAAAAATGGCCTACGACCACGAAACGTAGCCTAAGGCCACTGAGAGATGATCTACGAGACCTCTCCCTCCCTTCGGGAAGAGAAAACAGAGAAAACGGAGCCTGGTTCGCAAACCGAGGCAAGACACGAAAGAGCCCGGAAGTCCGGAGGCAAGGCTCGCAGCCAAGACTCTGAAACTTCTGAACGAGTACAATATGCACCATCACCAAGCGCTCAATCGGTAACGTCTGAGTCTTCAGGTCGGTCAAAAATGGGGTGTCTACAGTAGTACTAAATTATTTATATATATTTGCTTATATAGTTATGAGTTATTTGCATATTTTCTTAATGAGATTTTAATTTTTTCTTTTCTTCCTCTCTATTTATATGTTTTCATTCTAATGTGTATGTTTTTAAAATATGTATACTAAAAAAATCTATATTCAAAAGGGTCTATTGAGAAAATTTAGTTTTAAAGTTGGTGGGTGTATCGATCTCTATATTAGTCATTTTGTTTAATAGTAAAATTTTTAAAAAAAAATAATTTATTAAATATGTGCACAAAGATAAATGATGTTTACAAGTAAAATTATTCATTTTTTAAAATCACGTTAGAGAGAGAAAAAAAAAATCCTAGAATCCAATTTGACTGATATCTAATAACGGTGATTGAGATGGGGTCCTCAATTTATTGATCTCAATATCATGTCATTGCTATTGGTTGTTTCATTCTATTTATTATAATAAGTACCCTTAATTAAATATTTCAATATCATTGATTGGAAATTTTTGCAATCATCATTAATAAATCTAAAGAGAAATACAAGAAAAAGAAATTTTGTAATTGGTATTCAATAGTCGTTTTCAAAAATTAACTTCTTTCTCAGTCTGTTCAACTTTGTAACTATAGTTTTGTTTTTGTTGTTGTTTTTGTTTTTTATTTTTTTTGTCATAGGGAGAACAACATCAACAATAATAGGTTCGGTTTGAGAAAGAAAAGAGAGATTAAAATTGAACTTAGGTCACAGGTTTAATTTCCTCATCCCTGGGCCAATCTCTTAGGCGAAGCACAGTTGGTTAGGAGGTTGGACCTCAAGTTGTCTAATCAGCACTTGGTGTGAGTTCAATGCTCCCCCACTGTGCAAGTCTTGATTTAAGCGGAGCTTGTCTTGGGAGGTTGGGGCAAGTTATCAGGTTATAGTCTCCTCGCTCGGAACGGCTAACAGGACACCCTGGTGATCTCTGCAAGGGGCGCTGCCTTGGACCTGCAGGAGGGTCGGAAGGATTTTAATAACAAAAAAAAAAAAAAAAAAAAAATTGAACTTAGATATCATGGCCATAAAGGCTGCCACATACCAGACTTAATTTAGCAATTCCAAAGAGAAAATGAAGAAACTATCAGCTGATAGCTAATAATAGGATATATACAACATGTGTTTAAATCTAAAATCAATGGCTACTGAGACCTAGGTAAAACATGTGAATAATGATACATGTATCAATCGATATATTAGTTAGTGTATTAATAGATAAGGTAACATAATTTTAGAGATTTTTAATTTTTGTAATTTGTATAATAGGTAGAGTCATAATCTTTAAATGATAATGTCATAACTATATTGTTAATGTATTAATTAATATATGTAACACTATCTAAAATATATATGTAGAGACGGAACTGTATGTAGACCTACAGCGTCCTGCCCCTTGTGCTAGTAGTTTGATTCTCAATTATTCTGAGCTAACTTTTCTTTTATTTTATTATTATTATTATTATTATTATTATTTAAATAATCAGTTGAATTTGAATTTGAATTCTAGAGTTTCCTCTACAATAGCTTCCACGTATATATAAGAACAAACTTACTTAACTAGAATTAAGGACAAAAGTATTAAATTTGTAATATATTTCTGAAAAGGCATATTGTTCCTTTTTTCTGGTGCTTGTTTTTAAACTTGAAAAACATTTTATTGCTATGTAAATAGACATAAATTGGGCAATCCTTGTGTGTTCCAACTATCAATACATATAGAATAATTTGCACAATTTTCATTACAGAGTACTCTGTTATTGGCCTGCCTGCATTTTCACATTTTTACATATATATTTATATATATGAAAGTGAATGTAACATGTAAATAAGGTGAGTCATCAATGCACATGACAATGATAATACCATGACATCAAATCTGTGATGGTTTTGTTTTAAGTGGAGGGTGAGGGTGAAGGTGGTGGAGCCAAACATTCTTGTGGGTTGGACCAGAAGTAGTCCTCATCCTTTGGTTTTCCAGGAATCACAACTCTATCCGCCGGGTTCCCCCACCTGTTTGCATGAGCTTCCTTCATCACAGCTGAAAACTTTTCCCACTTTAATTTTCCTTTGTTGTACTTGTCTGTCAGATTCACCACAATCTTTCTGTTTGGATACAATTGTTTTCTTGAATCCCAGGAACCTGACAATTTAATACAATACATTACACAACACCATATTAGATGGAACAAGTAGATCTTTTTCCACCAAAATTCGTAAAAAAAAATTTATACCAGAAATGATGTGACAGTTTTATTTTGGTAATTAAAGACATCTCAATGGCTTCTTTGTTTTAAAATGATAGGATCAAAATCCAGTCAAATCATTCTGTATAGATTTTCTGTTTGTATATCACAGAATGGTAAGGCAATATTGCTGACCTTTTAAAGAGAAGGAGGCGAGGGGTCTATGTGCAAGCCATGGTGTTGAACAAGCCTTCATTATTATTATTATTATTATTTGTTGTCGTAAATAAATTGTGGCAACATCCATTGCTCTACACCATACAAGCAATGTCCTCTTCACTACAATGAATTATATTATGGCTTGTAACCTTACATGTTCCATGTATGTTCAAATTACAATAACATGCATGTACACAATTAAATGTATTTCGATTTCTTCAAAATACCTAAAAAAGTTGCGTTGTGAGAAAAATTATTCACAAGTTTACTCAAAATTGAAATTTGTAGACAAAATTTATTTTAAATATGACCCACCACAACCTATTAACTTTAAATTACATCCTACACTTCATTTTATAGATAAAATTCTGGTTAAGCTTCCATGCTAATTACAATCAATAAGATTAAGCCTCTGTTTGGCAAGATGGTTTTCAGGCTTTTTTGGCTATTTTAGCCACAAAAAACAAAATAGGCTATTTTAGCCATAACAAACAAAACATCACATCCAACCTATAATCATTACATTCTTCTCTCACAAAAAAAGTCAAAAAAGCCAAAAAGCCAAAAAGCCCTTCCCAAACCAAGCTTTTTAGCCCAGGCTAAAATAGCCAAAAAAACCAAAAAGTCAAAAAGCCAACCTACTTCCCAAACCAAGCCTAAGGAGCCTCCCTAATTTATTTGAAAATTTATCAATTACGCACATGGCAACCCACCTCAAAGTGTAGGCTTTTAACGAAAAATAGTGTTTCAATTAATTAGGCTATCAATTTGTTATTAGGGTGAATTACGCTAATAGTTCATGTAGTTTAGGGTTCATATCACTTTGGTTCCTGACTTTTTAATTGTAACACATTTGACTATTAATTTTGAATCTTGTTTCAAATAAAAACAATTGAATATATCATTGCTCAATTTCAAGGGCAAAGTTAACAATTTGATAAAATATAAACTAATTTAACAAAAATAAATGTCAAAAAAATATTTTTGAATATTTTTGAATTTTTAAAAATAATTTCTACCCACCAAAGATAAAATTATGTAAAATTGATCAATCTTTTAGACATTTATTTATTTATTTATTTTATCAAATTAATTTTTATTATATGTTTAGATGATGATCATGTAATGGGTGGTTATTAGACTTTTAATATGTAATCAATATATTTAGGTGTTGTTTGGGATGACCTAAATAAGTGTACTTTTTGTCTTTTAACGAAAAGATGTGCAGAAAAATAGAGAAATGATGTGATGAAAAAAAGATAAAAAGATAAAAAGTGTGTACTTATTTTGGGTTGCCAAACTTGACCTTAATATTCCTAAGTTTCCATAAGGACCAAAGGGGTGAATTACAATGTGCATGATATTGTCGCAAATTTGAAGCAGGTGAGAGGTTGCATCTCGTAGGCTGTGCTTGGTCTGTCATTATGCAGAGTGGTAGCAGTGTGGGAAGTAGCAGATTTGCTTCTAGAAGTCTGGTCTGCAGCTATCTCTCTGGTTCCAGTGAAGCTCCTGTACGTGAAGCTTATGTTATGATGCAGAATGCTAGCAGATGGACTTGGAGCAGATTGGCATGTATGCAGCTTGATTGCAGAGTGGTAGGTACCAGCTTCGGGTCTGTCATGGCAGTGCAGAGGCCTGCGTGGTTCTGGTCTGGGCAGCAGTGCACTTGCCCTCATTTTGCGCCCTCATTCTGGAGCCCTCATGCTGACTTTCCTGCCTCACTGATGGTCTGAATCTTGTTACTGTGGGGTATGTTTGCTTTGCTGATGCTAAACAACCACTGTGTGTGGTCTGCTGCTGGATGCTCCAGCAGAGGGAAAGATGGTTAGCTTCATTGGCCGGTTGTATTTCTTTTCTGTTGGCTTTGGTCTGTTCTGATTTTGGTTGTTTTGTGGGTTGGGTTTGGTGATTGTGGTTGGTTACTCACCAACTCACCAGCTTTCCCCTACCCCTTCCCCCTCCCCTTCTCCCTTATTGATGTATTCCCTTACTCGGTTTTCATCAATAAAGATCCTTTTCTTCGCTCAAGAGAGATGATCTACGAGACCTCTCCCTCCCTTCGAGAAGAGAAAACAGAGAAAACGGAGCCTGGTTCGCAAACCGAGGCAAGACACGAAAGAGCCCGGAAGTCCGGAGGCAAGGCTCGCAGCCAAGACTCTGAAACTTCTGAACGAGTACAATATGCACCATCACCAAGCGCTCAATCGGTAACGTCTGAGTCTTCAGGTCGGTCAAAAATGGGGTGTCTACAGTAGTACTAAATTATTTATATATATTTGCTTATATAGTTATGAATTATTTGCATATTTTCTTAATGAGATTTTAATTTTTTCTTTTCTTCCTCTCTATTTATATATTTTCAATCTAATGTGTATGTTTTTAAAATATGTATACTAAAAAAATCTATATTCAAAAGGGTCTATTGAGAAAATTTAGTTTTAAAGTTGGTGGGTGTATCGATCTCTATATTAGTCATTTTGTTTAATAGTAAAATTTTAAAAAAAAATTAATTTATTAAATATGTGCACAAAGATAAATGATGTTTACAAGTAAAATTATTCATTTTTTAAAATCACGTTAGAGAGAGAAAAAAAAAATCCTAGAATCCAATTTGACTGATATCTAATAACGGTGATTGAGATGGGGTCCTCAATTTATTGATCTCAATATCATGTCATTGCTATTGGTTGTTTCATTCTATTTATTATAATAAGTACCCTTAATTTAATATTTCAATATCATTGATTGGAGAATTTTTGCAATCATCATTAATAAATCTAAAGAGAAATACAAGAAAAAGAAATTTTGTAATTGGTATTCAATAGTCGTTTTCAAAAATTAACTTCTTTCTCAGTCTGTTCAACTTTGTAACTATAGTTTTGTTTTTGTTGTTGTTTTTGTTTTTTTTTTGTCATAGGGAGAACAACATCAACAATAATAGGTTCGGTTTGAGAAAGAAAAGAGAGATTAAAATTGAACTTAGGTCACAGGTTTAATTTCCTCATTCTTGGGCCAATCTCTTAGGTGAAGCACAGTTGGTTATGAGGTTGGACCTCAAGTTGTCTAATCAGCACTTGGTGTGGGTTCAATGCTCCCCCGTTGTGCAAGTCCTAACTTAAGCGGAGCTTGTCTTGGGAGGTTGGGGCAAGTTATCAGGTTATAATCTCCTCGCTCGGAACGGCTAACAGGACACCCTGGTGATCTCTGCAAGGGGCGTTGCCTTAGACCTGCAGGAAAGTAGGAAGGATTTTCCAATAACAAAAAAAAAAAAAAAAAAAATTGAACTTAGATATCATGCCCATAAAGACTGCCACATACCAGACTTAATTTAGCAATTCCAAAGAGAAAATGAAGAAACTATCAGCTGATAGCTAATAATAGGATATATACAACGTGTGTTTAAAGCTAAAATCAATGGCTACTGAGACCTAGATAAAACATATGAATAATGATATATGTACCAATCGATATATTAGTTAGTGTACTAATAGATAAGGTGACATAATTTTAGAGATTTTTTATTTTTGTAATTTGTATAATAAGTAGAGTCATAATTTTTAAATGACAATGTCATAACTACAGTGTTGGTATATTAATTGATACATGTAACACTATCTAAAATATATATGTAGAGACGGAACTGTATGTAGACCTACAGCGTCCTACCCCTTGTGCTAGTAGTTTGATTCTCAATTATTCTGAACTAACTTTTCTTTTATTTTATTATTATTATTTTTTAAATAATCAGTTGAATTTGAATTTGAATTCTAGAGTTTCCTCTACAATAGCTTTCACGTATATATAAGAACAAACTTACTTAACTAGAATTAAGGACAAAAGTATTAAATTTGTAATATATTTCTGAAAAGGCATATTGTTCCTTTTTTCTGGTGCTTGTTTTTAAACTTGAAAAACATTTTATTGCTATGTAAATAGACATAAATTGGGCAATCCTTGTGTGTTCCAACTATCAATACATACAGAATAATTTGCACAATTTTCATTACAGGGTACTCTGTTATTGGCCTGCCTGCATTTTTACATTTTTACATATATATTTATATATATGAAAGTGAATGTAACATGTAAATAAGGTGAGTCATCAATACACATGACAATGATAATACCATGACATCAAATCTGTGAGGGTTTTGTTTTAAGTGGAGGGTGAGGGTGAAGGTGGAGCTAAGCATTCTTGTGGGTTGGACCAGAAGTAGTCCTCATCCTTTGGTTTTCCAGGAATCACAACTCTATCCGCCGGCTTCCCCCACCTGTTTGCATGAGCTTCCTTCATCACAGCTGAAAACTTTTCCCACTTTAATTTTCCTTTGTTGTACTTGTCTGTCAGATTCACCACAATCTTTCTGTTTGGATCTAATGTTTTCTTGAATCCCAGGAACCTGACAATTTAATACAATACATTACACAACACCATATTAGATGGAACAAATAGATCTTTTTCCACCAAAATTCGTAAACAAAATTTTATACCAGAAATGATGTGACAGTTTTATTTTGGTAATTAAAGACATCTCAATGGCTTCTTTGTTTTAAAATTATAGGATCAAAATCCAGTCAAATCATTCCGTATAAATTTTCTGTTTGTATATCACTGCTCGTTACAAATACTCCACACGCAGGTATATAACTATAATTGGTCAGGCTTCTATATCTGTGTGTCAAGTGCATTGAACCTGAGAGGCCTGGGGAGAGAAGCCATTTTCTTATTAATAAATTGAAGCATTTCATTTCACTGTAGTAGATACCTTCTATGGCCTTCAACAACTTTTGCCATGTTGCCTCCATATGTTGCGACAAATATATCACTCTCAACCGAAACAATATAATCCAATGCTGCCATTTGAGATGAATGGTTCTGGAAGGGAAATAGCTCTGAGGGTTTAAGTAATGTTTCCTTCTTCACCTGTTTCGCACATCACATAAACTCAAACAAATTTTAATGTCAAAAACTCTCCAACCCTATTAAAAGTCAGATAGATTGTACACAGCTGGTAGCTGTTCTTGAGGCTTGAACTCAAACTTACTAACCAAATTTGGAAAAGCTGCTGCTAGACTCGCCAACCTTGTCTTTCCTCCATATATATCTCCAGCAGCAATATAAATCTGGATGTTTCGATCAATGTCCAGTGCTCGCAATGTCAAAGCCGCTTCCTCCGGAGTCATAGGGCACAGCCCTGCTTTTCTTTTCTTCGTAGAGTTTATAACCTTGTCTTTCCACCATGGATAAGCATACCTGTTAATATTAATATTAAAGAGATGTATACATATTTGTTGCAGATCTACCAATTCCTACCCCCCCCCCCCCCCCTCCCCAAAACAAACAAAAAAAAAAAAAAAAGAAATATTCACAGTTGATTGCAATTGATTATTTTAAACAATTCATGACTGCATCATCCGATTCCTGATAAGTATTGTTTGATACTTCTAATATTATTAAACTATAATTGATATTAATTTGTCTCTCGATACTGCTCAAACAAAATATATATATATATATATATATTATTAGAGCTCGGGTACTAACCGTGTTACTATAATAGGACATGTTAGACCAGCTAATTGGTGGCATGGAGTAAAATGTGCCCATCTCCACTATTTTCTTCAGATTTGGAGGCAGCTCTCTCTGTATCTTAACCTTGTCTCTTAAGGACGTGATGAAGTAATCCACGTCGAATATATCCTTGAACTCACTTCCATATCAAGTAAACTACGTGAATGAATCGTTGAGATAAAAATAAAAAGGAAAGCTGGACTAACTCACGAATTGAACCACTCGGAAATTATTTCAAATATCAAACAATATTCGATATAATCTAGTTTTACCTGTAATCATTCCAAAAGGAGGTTTTGTCAAGTTTTAGTTTTGGTTTATAATAATTAATTTAATTAGCATAGCTGGTTAGCTTGTTATTCGGACCCTCCGTCGAGAGGGAAAATGCTGCAATAAGTGTGCGTGTGTGTGTGAATGTCTTCCAACCCCACGTCTTTCTCCCTTTTATTTACCTGCTTTCGATGGTTAGTTTTAGGGCATATTTCAATTAGCATCCTTATGCTTGCATGCATGCATCATTCATTTGTCTTGCATGCACCGGACTCGGCACATCATTCAAACTGTATTGTATTTCAATATACTTACTTGAATACGTGTTTCAAAGCATGTTATCGAGTGTTGCGTTCATATGCCATCTTAGAATAGTCGAGCCTTTTAGCTGCATTTTTGCATGTGTTGCATTAGGCATTTCAAACATAGCTAGGATCATGCATTGATTTCTAACATAACTTCTGTTTTGGCTCGGAGTACACTGTGAGTGTTTACGCTTTAGCATCCTTGCATGTGTGTAAGTGACTGCCATGATAGCATGCTTGCCATGAGGCTAACTGCTTAAGTGTTTAACTGCATGAATGCCTGTGGATGAAGGCTTTATTACTTGAATTGGAACAATTCATCAAATGTGAGTTTTAAGCCCACTTGAGGTGGCAAAATCATGTTGTTTTAAGCCCACTTGAGGGTGACAAATCCGCGCTTTAGCCTACTTGACCTCTTTATACTGGTATTACTCACTGGGTTTTAGTTCACTCATTCCCCTATATATATGTAGGTGAGCAAGTGGAGCGCTAAGTTTAGCAGAGCCTTAGAAGTCCACTTTTTTGTGAAGCTGCTTTGAAGTACCTCCGTGATGGGGCATGCTTGGACTCAAGAGGACTTGAGCTATGTCAACCCTTTTGTTAAATTTTATTTTTCTTAGTTTTCTTTTGTTATTTGAAAACTTGTTATGTATGGATTTTTTGTATAAGAGTCTAAGATGTTGCGATGTATCTATGTACTTATATCTTTGTAAAGAGGTTGAAGTTTTTAATATCATAGAATTTGCATATATGCATCACTCAATGGACATAGTTATGTTTTTGTAATACTTTTATAGTGCCCCGTTTACTATTATTAATTATTTGTTTTGTCTTTGAGGCTAGGTAATCTGGGATTACTAGCCGTTCACGGCCTAAACCTCTAGAGGCTGGTTTGGGTCGTCATAGTTTGGTATCAGAGCACGAGTTATAACTTACTCACTTGTCCATTGAGCAATAAGGTGTCCAAAAAACACTTCAGCATTGCATTCATATGCATTTGAATATCAGAATGAGATAATTTTTGTAAATGTGTACATGTATATGGTGTATACAATGTGTTTGTTGTAATACAAGTTTCATATAGATAATGGTAAGAACAAGAGGGGATGAATTGGAGGAATCCACCTCCAACCGACTTTATTGGGTGGAAAGAATGACGCATGATATGGCTGAAAGCCTAAGACAACAACAACAATGGAAGCAACAACAACCGCCACCCCCACCTCCAATGCCCGTACCATCGGTATTGGACCACCAAACAAATGACCAAACCATTGTCCTCACCAAAGAATTCAAAAAGATGAAGCCACCCTTGTTTCATGGGGGAGTTGATCCACTAAAGGCTGAGGCCTGGGTGTTGGGGATCGAAAAGCTGTTTGAGGCGTTTCCATGTATAGAGGCACAAAAGGTTTTATTGGCCGCATTCACGTTAGAAGATGAAGTAAGAAGACAGTGGATGTTAGTACAAGATGCTAACAAGGGAATTGGTTAGGCTTAGTTTTTAGAGATTTTCTACGAGAAATACTTCTCGCAGTGTGTTCGGGAAAGGAAAGTATCAAAATTTAAGCAATTAAAGCAAGGAAATAAGACAGTGGCAGAGTATGAAGCCCAATTTACTGAACTAGCACAGTTTGCACCGCATATGGTTGATACAGACAACAAAAAGGCTAGAAAATTTGAAGGAGGTCTTCACGACTCAGTTCTTGAAAGAATTAATTTGTTGAAACTACCTGAGTATATTGATGTTTTAGACGGGGCTCTCATGTCAGAGGCAAACATGGCCGCTCGTAATTGGAATTTTGAATAGAAGGATAAAATGTAGAATGTGAATGTGAACAAAGGGCCAACCTTAATAATGACTAAGAAAGCAAAGTTAGAAAACTCAAGTAGTTCAAATTAGAGTGGTAATTTAGCACCGATTTGTCCAGATTGTGGGAGAAAGCACCGAGGTGTATGTTATCGGACTACGGGGGCTTATTTTTTGTATGGAAAGATGGGACACATATCGAAGGAATGTCTATAATCACGACAACGTGATAACCAGGGTGCTACAAGCTCAACTAGATCGACACTGAATGTGAAGGCCAATGCAACTTTGACTATAATGAGGGACAATTAGAGACAAAGAAGGGTTTTTGCACTTCTTCCAGGGGACACGCAAAATGCAGAAACTGTAGTTGCAGGTACACTCTTTATTTGTGGGCAGTATGCATATGTCTTGAGTGATTTAGGGTTTACACATTCACTTGTTTCTATGTTATTTGCTTATAAATTGAATAGACCTTTGGAAACCTTGAAATATACACTACATGTGTCATCACCGTCGAGAGGATCTATGATATACTCATCTATTTACCCTGTATGTGAAATTTTACTTAAGAATGTCGTTTTGTATGTTGATTTATTGCCCTTAGATATGACTCATTTTGACATTTTTTGGGGATGGACTGGCTATCTAAATATTATGTGACCATAGATTGTGCCTCAAAATGAGTAATATTCCAACCTCCAGGACAGAGTGAGTTTTATTTTGAGGAAAAAGGTGTAGTTCCCCCACCCTACTTAATATATGCAATAAAGGCTCATAAACTGATTATATGGGGTGTTAGGGGTATTTGTGTAGTATATTGCATGTTCAAACTGCAAATGTTGTCTTAGATGATATACCGATTGTAAAAGATTTTTTTGATGTATTTTCGGAAGAGTTGCATGGGCAATTGGTTTGATAGAGAAATTGAATTTGTGATTAATGTGATACTGGGTACTCAATCCATATCCAAAACTCTATATCGTATGTCAACTGCTGAAAAAAAAAATAAAAAATAAAAAATAAAAAAATCGAAAGTGCAGTTGTAGGAATTGCCTACACTACAACAAATAAAAGTTTTAAAAATTAAATTTTTCTCCAAAAATATTTTTAAAAAAAATTATAAAAAATATTTGAAGATCAATTTTTGTTATTGCAAGAATAGTTGTTAAAAGTCATTCCGAAAAGTAAAGAAAAAAATGGCTTTTTGTAAAAAAAATTTGAAAACATCATTAATAAATGCACTTTTAAAGAAAAAATAATTTGATTCCGAAACATTTATTGTTTGAAACAAAAACATTGGTCAAAAATAATAGTAATTCATCATTAAATATTTAATTTCATCACTAAAAATATAATAATGACACCTATAATAAAAATATTTTATCTCTAAAAATTAATTCAGTCTCTAAAATATTATTATTATTATTTTTTATTTTTATTTTTTTGAACGGAGTCTCTAAAATATTAATTTGTTGTTTATATTCTCATCAAATTAGTTAAGCGGGTCTTATTGCTTAGGATCATCAGATTCATATGCAAATGTAATGATATAGTACTCTTCAACGAGTTAATAATTTTACCGTGACCTTACGCATTGCTTGAAGGAGATTTTCTAAGTAAAATTTGTATCCATTTATTCTTCCTACATATTATTTTTTAAGTGTTCACACTTACAAATTTATTTATCTTTAATTTTACTAATTCCACACATCAAGGCCATGTTTGTTTGGGTGGACATGAGCTTGGAATTGGACTAATAATTCAATAAAATTATTAATCCGATATTTGGTTAAACAATGGATTCATTATTTTAAACTTGACTATTAGTTAAGATAGGATACATAATCCAACGGATTTGTAATCTTAAGACTATTAGTCATGGGAATGCTAATCCAGTCCGCCCAAACAAACATGGCCCAAATGTTTTAAATATACCTGTAAGGCATAATGTGCGTACACATCAATACAAAAATTCAACACATTATATACACAAACCACAAAAAATATAAATCCGCACCATACCCCTAAACATAAACCTAAATTGTGCTATACATTCACGGTATTTTTCAAAACTCCGCAATACTCAAGCGATTGAAACACAACAAAGAAGCATCTAAAGCAAATCATTCTCCGATATTTTCTGAGAAGTATGATTTTCAAAAATCAACAACTTTTAATTATTATTTTACTATTATTCTACAAAAATTAGGGTACTATTTTACTATTTTTGTTATTTGTTTGTATTGGCTTGGGAAAAGAATAAAAACCATTAGTACTGGTTATTCGAACAAATTTTAAAAATTCAGCAATCAACAATTAAATAAAATTATAATTTTCGGTTCTATATTTCTATATAAAATTTAAATTTTTGTCATATAACAAAAGAAAAATGTCCGGTTCTGTACTTCTGAATTAAATATATATTTTTAATCTGTAGTACTAAACCATTTATATATATTTGCTTATATAGTTATGAATTATTTGCATATTTTCTGAATGAGATTTTAATTTTTTCTTTTCTTCCTCTCTATTTATATATTTTCAATCTAATGTGTATGTTTTTAAAATATGTATACTAAAAAAATCTATATTCAAAAGGGTCTATTGAGAAAATTTAGTTTTAAAGTTGGTGGGTGTATCGATCTCTATATTAGTCATTTTGTTTAATAGTAAAATTTAAAAAAAATTAATTTATTAAATATGTGCACAAAGATAAATGATGTTTACAAGTAAAATTATTCATTTTTTAAAATCACGTTAGAGAGAGAAAAAAAAAATATATCCTAGAATCCAATTTGACTGATATCTAAAACGGTGATTGAGATGGGGTCCTCAATTTATTGATCTCAATATCATGTCATTGCTATTGGTTGTTTCATTCTATTTATTATAATAAGTACCCTCAATTTAATATTTCAATATCATTGATTGGAAAATTTTTGCAATCATCATTAATAAATCTAAAGAGAAATACAAGAAAAAGAAATTTTGTAATTGGTATTCAATAGTCGTTTTCAAAAATTAACTTCTTTCTCAGTCTGTTCAACTTTGTAACTATAGTTTTGTTTTTGTTGTCGTTGTTGTTTTTTTTTTGTCATAGGGGGAACAACATCAACAATAATAGGTTCGGTTTGAGAAAGAAAAGAGAGATTAAAATTGAACTTAGGTCACAGGTTTAATTTCCTCTTCCCTGGGCCAATCTCTTAAGCGAAGCACAGTTGGTTATGAGGTTGGACCTCAAGTTGTCTAATCAGCACTTGGTGTGGGTTCAATGCTCCCCGTTGTGCGAGTCCTAACTTAAGCGGAGCTTGTCTTGGGAGGTTGGGGCAAGTTATCAGGTTATAGTCTCCTCGCTCGGAACGGCTAACATGACACCCTGGTGATCTCTGCAAGGGGCGTTGCCTTAGACCTGCAGGAAAGTAGGAAGGATTTTCCAATAACAAAAAAAACAGGAAAGTAGGAAGGATTTTCCAAAAAAAAAAAAAAAAAAAAAAAAAATTGAACTTAGATATCATGCCCATAAAGACTGCCACATACCAGACTTAATTTAGCAATTCCAAAGAGAAAATGAAGAAACTATCAGCTGATAGCTAATAATAGGATATATACAACGTGTGTTTAAAGCTAAAATCAATGGCTATTGAGACCTAGATAAAACATATGAATAATGATATATGTACCAATCGATATATTAGTTAGTGTACTAATAGATAAGGTGACATAATCTTAGAGATTTTTTATTTTTGTAATTTATATAATAAGTAGAGTCATAGTTTTTAAATAACAATGTCATAACTACATTAAACTTAGATATCATGCCCATAAAGACTGCCACATACCAGACTTAATTTAGCAATTCCAAAGAGAAAATGAAGAAACTATCAGCTGATAGCTAATAATAGGATATATACAACGTGTGTTTAAAGCTAAAATCAATGGCTACTGAGACCTAGATAAAACATATGAATAATGATATATGTACCAATCGATATATTAGTTAGGTCAAGTTTGGCTATTCTAAATAAGTACACACTTTTTATATTTTTATCTTTTTTCTATCACACTATCTCTCTACTTTTCTGCGCATCTTTTCGTAAAAAGACAAAAAGTGCACTTATTTAGGTCATCCCAAACAACTCCTTAGTGTACTAATAGATAAGGTGACATAATCTTAGAGATTTTTTATTTTTGTAATTTGTATAATAAGTAGAGTCATAGTTTTTAAATGACAATGTCATAACTACATTGTTGGTATATTAATTGATACATGTAACACTATCTAAAATATATATGTAGAGACGGAACTGTATGTAGACGTACAGCGTCCTACCCCTTGTGCTAGTAGTTTGATTCTCAATTATTCTGAGCTAACTTTTCTTTTATTTTATTATTATTATTATTATTATTATTATTTAAATAATCAGTTGAATTTGAATTTGAATTCTAGAGTTTCCTCTACAATAGCTTCCACGTATATATAAGAACAAACTTACTTAACTAGAATTAAGGACAAAAGTATTAAATTTGTAATATATTTCTGAAAAGGCATATTGTTCCTTTTTTCTGGTGCTTGTTTTTAAACTTGAAAAACATTTTATTGCTATGTAAATAGACATAAATTGGGCAATCCTTGTGTGTTCCAACTATCAATACATACAGAATAATTTGCACAATTTTCATTACAGGGTACTCTGTTATTGGCCTGCCTGCATTTTCACATTTTTACATATATATTTATATATATGAAAGTGAATGTAACATGTAAATAAGGTGAGTCATCAATGCACATGACAATGATAATACCATGACATCAAATCTGTGATGGTTTTGTTTTAAGTGGAGGGTGAGGGTGAAGGTGGAGCTAAGCATTCTTGTGGGTTGGACCAGAAGTAGTCCTCATCCTTTGGTTTTCCAGGAATCACAACTCTATCCGCCGGCTTCCCCCACCTGTTTGCATGAGCTTCCTTCATCACAGCTGAAAACTTTTCCCACTTTAATTTTCCTTTGTTGTACTTGTCTGTCAGATTCACCACAATCTTTCTGTTTGGATCCAATGTTTTCTTGAATCCCAGGAACCTGACAATTTAATACAATACATTACACAACACCATATTAGATGGAACAAGTAGATCTTTTTCCACCAAAATTCGTAAACAAAATTTTATACCAGAAATGATGTGACAGTTTTATTTTGGTAATTAAAGACATCTCAATGGCTTCTTTGTTTTAAAATGATAGGATCAAAATCCAGTCAAATCATTCTGTATAGATTTTCTGTTTGTATATCACTGCTCGTTACAAATACTCCACACGCAGGTATATAACTATAATTGGTCAGGCTTCTATATCTGTGTGTCAAGTGCATTGAACCTGAGAGGCCTGGGGAGAGAAGCCATTTTCTTATTAATAAATTGAAGCATTTCATTTCACTGTAGTAGATACCTTCTATGGCCTTCAACAACTTTTGCCATGTTGCCTCCATATGTTGCGACAAATATATCACTCTCAACCGAAACAATATAATCCAATGCTGCCATTTGAGATGAATGGTTCTGGAAGGGCAATAGCTCTGAGGGTTTAAGTAATGTTTCCTTCTTCACCTGTTTCGCACATCACATAAACTCAAACAAATTTTAATGTCAAAAACTCTCCAACCCTATTAAAAGTCAGATAGATTGTACACAGCTGGTAGCTGTTCTTGAATTTGAGAAAGAATCTACACAATAACAAATAGTTATTTGTCATAATAATAGGACTCTATACACATGCTCACACCGGCAAAACTCATGCTCAAACCATGGTACTAAATATCAGTCAAAACATGTCATCAAAGTTTTTTACCTCTTGCTACTAAATATCAATAGAAATATTCACAGTTGATTGCAATTGATTATTTTAAACAATTCATGACTGCATCATCCGATTCCTGATAAGTATTGTTTGATACTTCTAATATTATTACACTACAATTGATATTAATTTGTCTCTCGATACTGCTCAAACAAAATATATATATATATATATATATATATTATTAGAGCTCGGGTACTAACCGTGTTACTATAATAGGACATGTTAGACCAGCTAACACTATAATAGGAGTAAAATGTGCCCATCTCCACTATTTTCTTCAGATTTGGAGGCAGCTCTCTCTGTATCTTAACCTTGTCTCTTAAGGACGTGATGAAATAATCCACGTCGAATATATCCTTGAACTCACTTCCATATCAAGTAAACTACGTGAATGAATTGTTGAGATAAAAATAAAAAGGAAAGCTGGACTAACTCATGAATTAAACCACTCGGATATTATTTCAAATATCAAACAATATTCGATATAATCTAGTTTTACCTGTAATCATTCCAAAAGGAGGTTTTGTCAAGTTCAGGAACTATTAGTGTGACATTTATGTAGCTTGCAATAGCAACCATGTCACAAATCTGTACCAATATGAGGTTTAATTAAGCAAATACATATATGCAACAACAACAACAATGTACAAGATAGCAGGGTAGAGCACCCATATGCTATATTGGAGAGAGAGAGAGAGAGAGAGAGAGAGAGTTGTCACTCACTCCGGCTCGCATTTGGTTCAGTCCTCCATTGCTTGAAACCATCAGATATCCATTACTCTTGTAAAGCCCTGAAGGCAATGATAACGTTTAATCAAGGTGCCAAACTTACATATACGCAAGTAAATTATACAAACAACAAAAATTATACTAATAATGGTATATGTAGAGAGTTATGACTTGCAGATGGAATAGAAGAAGAAGAAGACCAGTGCTGCACCACCCTGAGCCACCTTGTCTGATTCAGTGCTGCTAGCTGCACTGCACAACCCCAAATCAAAACTACCGTCGTTACCCAAATGGCCCACATCTTTATTTGAGCCATTAATCGCGCTCGAGCAGCCATAGAATATTTCAACTTCTCAATTTTGATCTTTCCCAAGTATCTCAAACCCATCTTGTCAAATTCTTTCTCGTTTAACGCCTCATCCGTCTCATAAACCTTGCACCCAGCCATCAATAGATTATCTGTACTAACACATGTTCAAAAATTTTAATATGGCTACAAACCGGGATTTTGTTACTTAAAACTTAAACTATTTTATGAACTTTGAACTTTTTTTTTTTGGGCGCTTTTCTTCTCCTCTATAAGTATTGAAAAAGTTAAAAAAAAACCTTAATTGAAGGAAAGGAAATGCAGAGGAAAGAGTTGTGGTGTTTTTGAAGAGACGAGAAACGTGAATAAGAGAAGAGGTTTTCCGGTAGCTACTGCCACCGGAAAGTTGGTGGTAGAGTTGGCTGATACAGATACAGAATGGTGAGGTAATATTGCTGACCTTTTAAAAAGAAGGAGGCGAGGGGTCTATGTGCAAGCCATGGTGTTGAACAAGCCTTCATTATTATTATTATTATTATTATTTGTTGTCGTAAATAAATTGTGGCAACATCCATTGCTCTACACCATACAAGTAATGTCCACTTCACTACAATGAATTATATTATGCCTTGTAACCTTGCATGTTCCACGTATGTTCAAATTACAATAACATGCATGCACACAATTAAATGTATTTCGATTTCTTCAAAATACCTCAGAAAGTTGCGTTAGTGAGAAAAATTATTCACAAGTTTACTCAAAATTGAACTTTGTAGACAAAATTTATTTTAAATATGACCCACCACAACCTATTAACTTTAAATTACATCCTACATTTTATAGATAAAATTCTGGTTAAGCTTCCATGCTAATTACAATCAATAAGATTAAGGAGCCTCCCTAATTTATTTGAAAATTTATCAATTACCCACATGGCAACCCACCTCAAAGTGTAGGCTTTTAACGAAAAATAGTGTTTCAATTAATTAGGCTATCAATTTGTTATTAGGGCGAATTATGCTAATAGTTCCTGTAGTTTAGGGTTCATATCACTTTGGTCCCTGACTTTTTAATTGTAACACATTTGACTATTAATTTTGAATCTTGTTTCAAATAAAAACAATTGAAGATATCATTGCTCAATTTCAAGGGCAAAGTTAACAATTTGATAAAATATAAACTAATTTAACAAAAATAAATGTCAAAAAAATATTTTTGAATTTTTAAAAATAATTTCTACCCACCAAAAATAAAATTATGTAAAATTGATCAATCTTTTAGATATTTATTTATTTATTTATTTTACCAAATTCATTTTTATTATATGTTTGGATGATGATCACGTAATGGGTGGTTATTAGACTTTTAATATGTAATCAATATATTTAGGGATTGTTTGGGATGACCTAAATAAGTGTGCTTTTTGTCTTTTAATGAAAAGATGTGCAGAAAAATAGAAAGATGATGTGATGGAAAAAAGATAAAAAGATAAAAAGTGTGTACTTATTTTGGGTTGCCAAACTTGACCTTAATATATGAAATATTTTAGTTTTGAATTTTTTGATTTAATGGATAGGTTTAATATACCTGAATAAAAACATCCTCCACATTGAGGTGGGCAGTTGGATTTTTGTGAGTTTCCCTAAACTAGTTGGAATTCAACTAGAATTATTGTCCACGTATTTCAATTATGGATAAAATTGTGAATAATTTTTTTTTGGGTATGTAACACAACTAACCTTTAACTATCTTTTGCAAATTTAAAAGAGTGGATCCTACACTACAATAAACAAAAGTTTTAGAAACTAAATTTTTCTCCAAAAGTATTTAAAAAAAAATTATAAAAAATATTTGAGGAACAATTTCTGTTATTGCAAGAATAGTTGTTAAAAGTCATTCCGAAAAGTAAAGAAAAAAATGGCTTTTTGTAAAAAAATTTGAAAACATCATTAATAAATGCACTTTTAAAGAAATAATAATTTGATTCCGAAACATTTATTGTTTGAAACAAAAATATTGGTCAAAAATAATAGTAATTCATCATTAGATATTTAATTTCATCACTAAAAATATAATAATGACACCTATAATAAAAATATTTTATCTCTAAAAATTAATTCAGTCTCTAAAATTTTTTTTTTATTTTTATTTTATTTTTTTGAACGGAGTCTCTAAAATATTAATTTGTTGTTTATATTCTCATCAAATTAGTTAAGCGGGTCTTATTGCTTAGGATCATCAGATTCATATGCAAATGTAATGATATAGTACTCTTCAACGAGTTAATAATTTTACCGTGACCTTACGCATTGCTTGAAGGAGATTTTCTAAGTAAAATTTGTATCCATTTATTCTTCCTACATATTATTTTTTTAGTGTTCACACTTACAAATTTATTTATCTTTAATCTTACTAATTCCACACACCAAATGTTTTAAATATACCTGTAAGACATAATATGTGTACACATCAGTACAAAAATTCAACACATTATATACACAAACCACAAAAAATATAAATCCGCACCATACCCCTAAAAATAAACCTAAATTGTGCTATACATACACGGTATTTTTCAAAACTCCGCAATACTCGAGCGATTGAAACACAACAAAGAAGCATCTAAAGCAAATCATTCTCCGATATTTTCTGAGATATATGATTTTCAAAAATCAACAACTTTTAATTATTATTTTACTATTTTTGTTATTTGTTTGTATTGGCATGGGAAGAGAATAAAAACCATTAGTACTGGTTATTCGAACAAATTTTAAAAATTCAGCAATCAACAATTAAATAAAATTATAATTTTCGGTTCTATATTTCTAAATAAAATTTAAATTTTTGTCATATAACAAAAGAAAAATGTCCGGTTCTGTACTTCTGAATTAAATATATATTTTTAATCTGTAGTACTAAACCATTTATATATATTTACTTATATAGTTATGAATTATTTGCATATTTTCTGAATGAGATTTTAATTTTTTCTTTTCTTCCTCTCTATTTATATATTTTCAATCTAATGTGTATGTTTTTAAAATATGTATACTAAAAAAATCTATATTCAAAAGGGTCTATTGAGAAAATTTAGTTTTAAAGTTGGTGGGTGTATCGATCTCTATATTAGTAATTTTGTTTAATAGTAAAATTTAAAAAAAAAATTAATTTATTAAATATGTGCACAAAGATAAATGATGTTTACAAGTAAAATTATTCATTTTTTAAAATCACGTTAGAGAGAGAGAGAAAAAAAAAATCCTAGAATCCAATTTGACTGATATCTAATAACGGTGATTGAGATGGGGTCCTCATTTTATTGATCTCAATATCATGTCATTGCTATTGGTTGTTTCATTCTATTTATTATAATAAGTACCCTTAATTTAATATTTCAATATCATTGATTGGAAAATTTTTGCAATCATCATTAATAAATCTAAAGAGAAATACAAGAAAAAAAATTTTGTAATTGGTATCCAATAGTCGTTTTCAAAAATTAACTTCTTTCTCAGTCTGTTCAACTTTGTAACTATAGTTTTGTTTTTGTTGTTGTTTTTGTTTTTTGTTTTTTTTGTCATAGGGAGAACAACATCAACAATAATAGGTTCGGTTTGAGAAAGAAAAGAGAGATTAAAATTGAACTTAGGTCACAGGTTTAATTTCCTCATCCCTGGGCCAATCTCTTAGGCGAAGGTTGGACCACAAGTTGTTTAATCAGCACTTGGTGTAGGTTCAATGCTCTCCCGCTGTGCAAGTCCTGACTTAAGCGGAGCTTGCCTTGGGAGGTTGGGGCAAGTTATCAGGTTATAGTCTCCTCGCTCGGAACGGCTAACAGGACACCCTGGTGATCTCTACAAGGGGCGTTGCCTTGGACCTGCAAGAGGGTAAGAAGGATTTTCCGATAACAAAAAAAAAAAAAAATTGAACTTAGATATCATGCCCATAAAGGCTGCCACATACCAGACTTAATTTAGCAATTCCAAAGAGAAAATGAAGAAACTATCAGCTGATAGCTAATAATAGGATATATACAACATGTGTTTAAAGCTAAAATCAATGGCTACTGAGACCTAGATAAAACATATGAATAATGATATATGTACCAATCGATATATTAGTTAGTGTACTAATAGATAAGGTGACATAATCTTAGAGATTTTTGTAATTTGTATAATAAGTAGAGTCAAAGTTTTTAAATGACAATGTCATAACTACATTGTTGGTATATTAATTGACACATGTAACACTATCTAAAATATATATGTAGAGACGGAACTGTATGTAGACCTACAGCGTCCTGCCCCTTGTACTAGTAGTTTGATTCTCAATTATTCTGAGCTAACTTTTCTTTTATTTTATTATTATTATTATTATTATTATTATTATTTTTTAAATAATCAGTTGAATTTGAATTTGAATTCTAGAGTTTCCTCTACAATAGCTTCCACGTATATTGTTTATAAGAACAAACTTACTTAAGTAGAATTAAGGACAAAAGTATTAAATTTGTAATATATTTCTGAAAAGGCATATTGTTCCTTTTTTCTGGTGCTTGTTTTTAAACTTGAAAAACATTTTATTGCTATGTAAATAGACATAAATTGGGCAATCCTTGTGTGTTCCAACTATCAATACATACAGAATAATTTGCACAATTTTCATTACAGGGTACTCTGTTATTGGCCTGCCTGCATTTTCACATTTTTACATATATATTTATATATATGAAAGTGAATGTAACATGTAAATAAGGTGAGTCATCAATGCACATGACAATGACAATGACAATGATAATGACGATGACATCAAATCTGTGATGGTTTGTCTTAAGTGGAGGGTGAGGGTGAAGGTGGAGCTAAGCATTCTTGTGGGTTGGACCAGAAGTAGTCCTCATCCTTTGGTTTTCCAGGAATCACAACTCTATCCGCCGGCTTCCCCCACCTGTTTGCATGAGCTTCCTTCATCACAGCTGAAAACTTTTCCCACTTTAATTTTCCTTTGTTGTACTTGTCTGTCAGATTCACCACAATCTTTCTGTTTGGATCCAATGTTTTCTTGAATCCCAGGAACCTGACAATTTAATACAATACATTACACAACACCATATTAGATGGAACAAGTAGATCTTTTTCCACCAAAATTCGTAAACAAAATTTTATACCAGAAATGATGTGACAGTTTTATTTTGGTAATTAAAGACATCTCAATGGCTTCTTTGTTTTAAAATGATAGGATCAAAATCCAGTCAAATCATTCTGTATAGATTTTCTGTTTGTATATCACTGCTCGTTACAAATACTCCACACGCAGGTATATAACTATAATTGGTCAGGCTTCTATATCTGTGTGTCAAGTGCATTGAACCTGAGAGGCCTAGGGAGAGAAGCCATTTTCTTATTAATAAATTGAAGCATTTCATTTCACTGTAGTAGATACCTTCTATGGCCTTCAACAACTTTTGCCATGTTGCAATTGATTATTTTAAACAATTCATGACTGCATCATCCGATTCCTGATAAGTATTGTTTGATACTTTTAATATTATTACACTAGTAAAATGTGCCCATCTCCACTATTTTCTTCAGATTTGGAGGCAGCTCTCTCTATATCTTAACCTTGTCTCTTAAGGACGTGATGAAGTAATCCACGTCGAATATATCCTTGAACCCACTTCCATATCAAGTAAACTACGTGAATGAATCGTTGAGATAAAAATAAAAAGGAAAGCTGGACTAACTCACTAATTAAAGCACTTGGAAATTATTTCAAATATCAAACAATATTCGATATAATCTAGTTTTACCTGTAATCATTCCAAAAGGAGGTTTTGTCAAGTTCAGGAACTATTAGTGTGACATTTATGTAGCTTGCAATAGCAACCATGTCACAAATCTGTACCAATATGAGGTTTAATTAAGCAAATACATATATGCAACAACAACAACAATGTACAAGATAGCAAGGTACAGCACCCATATGCTATATTGGAGAGAGATAGAGAGAGAGAGTTGTCACTCACTCCGGCTCGCATTTGGTTCAGTCCTCCATTGCTTGAAACCATCAGATATCCATTACTCTTGTAAAGCCCTGAAGGCAATGATGACGTTTAATTAAGGTGCCAAACTTACATATACGCAAGTAAATTATATAAACAATAAAAATTATACTAATAATGGTATATGTAGAGTACAGACTTGCAGATGGAATAGAAGAAGAAGAAGACCAGTGCTGCACCACCCTGAGCCACCTTGTCTGATTCAGTGCTGCTAGCTGCACTGCACAACCCCAAATCAAAACTACCGTCGTTACCCAAATGGCCCACATCTTTATTTGAGCCATTAATCGCGCTCGAGCAGCCACAGAATATTTCAACTTCTCAATTTTGATCTTTCCCAAGTATTTCAAACCCATCTTATCAAATTCTTTCTCGTTTAACGCCTCATCCGTCTCATAAACCTTGCACCCAGCCATCAATAAATTATATGTACTAACACATGTTCAAAAATTAATATGGCTACAAACCGGGATTTTGTTACTTAAAACTTAAACTATTTTATGAACTTTGAACTTCTTCTTTTTTGGGTGCTTTTCTTCTCCTCTATATGTATTGAAAAAGTTTAAAAAAAACCTTAATTGAAGGAAAGGAAATGCAGAGGAAAGAGTTGTGGTGTTTTTGAAGAGACGAGAAACGTGAATAAGAGAAGAGGTTTTCCAGCAGCTACTGCAACCGGAAAGTTGGTGGTGGAGTTGGCTGATACAGATACAGACACAGATACAGATACAGATACAAACACAGACACAGACACAGACACAGAATGGCAAGGCAATATTGCTGACCTTTTAAAGAGAAGGAGGCGAGGGGTCTATGTGCAAGCCATGGTGTTGAACAAGCCTTCATTATTATTATTATTATTATTATTATTATTATTATTTGTTGTCGTAAATAAATTGTGGCGACATCCATTGCTCTACAGCATACAAGTAATGTCCACTTCACTACAATGAATTATATTATGCCTTGTAACCTTACATGTTCCACGTATGTTCAAATTACAATAACATGCATGCACACAATTAAATGTATTTCGATTTCTTCAAAATACCTATAAAAGTTCCGTTGCATGTTGAGAAAAATTGTTCACAAGTTTACTCAAAATTGAAATTTATTTTAAATATGACGCACCACAACCTATTAACTTTAAATTACATTCTACACTATATTTTATAGATAAAATTCTGGTTAAGCTCCCACGCTAATGACAATCAATAAGACTAGGGAGCCCCCTAATTTATTCGAAAATTTACCAATTAGCCACATGGCAACCCACCTCAAAGTGTAGGCTTTTAACGAAAAATAGTGTTTCAATTAATTAGGTTATCAATTTGTTATTAGGGCGAATTACGCTAATAGTTCCTGTAGTTTAGGGTTTATATCACTTTGGTCCATGACTTATTAATTGTAACACATTTGACTATTAATTTTGAATCTTGTTTCAAATAAAAATAATTGAAGATATCATTGCTCAATTTCAAGGGTAAAGTTAACAATTTGATAAAATATAAACTAATTTAACAAAAATAAATGTCAAAAAAATATTTTTGAATTTTTAAAAATAATTTCTACCCACCAAAAATAAAATTATGTAAAATTGATCAATCTTTTGGACATTTATTTATTTATTTATTTTACCAAATTAATTTTTATTATATGTTTGGATGATGATCATATAATGGGTGGTTATTAGACTTTTAATATGTAATCAATATATTTAATATATGAAATATTTTAGTTTTAAATTTTTTTGATTTAATGGATAGGTTTAATATAGAATTATAGGGAGTGATTCGTATTTTAATCAAATCTTAAGAAGTATATTTATAATTTACCTGAATAAAATCAACCTCCACATTGAGGTGGGCAGTTGGATTTTTGGGAGTTTCCCTAAACTAGTTGGAATTCAACTAGAATTATTGTTCACGTATTTCAATTATGGGTAAAATTGTGAATAATTTTTTTTTGGGTATGTAACACAACTAACCTTTAACTATCTTTTGCAAATTTAAAAGAGTGGATCCTACGCTACAACAAATAAAAGTTTTAGAAACTAAATTTTTCTCCAAAAGTATTTTAAAAAAAATTATAAAAAATATTTGAGGATCAATTTCTGTTATTGCAAGAATAGTTGTTAAAAGTCATTCCGAAAAGTAAAGAAAAAAATGGCTTTTTGTAAAAAAAAACTTGAAAACATCATTAATAAATGCACTTTTAAAGAAAAAATAATTTGATTCCGAAAAGATTTATTGTTTGAAACAAAAACATTGGTCAAAAATAATAGTAATTCATCATTAAATATTTAATTTCATCACTAAAAATATAATAATGACACCTATAATAAAAATATTTTATCTCTAAAAATTAATTCAGTCTCTAAAATATTATTATTATTATTTTATTTTTTATTTTTTTTTGAACGGAGTCTAAAATATTGATTTGTTGTTATATTCTCATCAAATTAGTTAAGCGGGTCTTATTGCTTAGGATCATCAGATTCATATGCAAATGTAATGATATAGTACTCTTCAACGAGTTAATAATTTTACCGTGACCTTACGCATTGCTCGAAGGAGATTTTCTAAGTAAAATTAGTATCCATTTATTCTTCCTACATATTATTTTTTTAGTGTTCACACTTACAAATTTATTTATCTGTAATTTTACTAATTCCACACACCAAATGTTTTAAATAAACCTGTAAGACATAATGTGCGTACACATTAATACAAAAATTCAACACATTATATACACAAACCACAAAAACTATAATTCTGCACCATACCCCTAAACATAAACCTAAATTGTGATATACATACACGGTATTTTTCAAAACTCCGCAATACTCGAGCGATTGAAACACAACAAAGAAGCATCTAAAGCAAAACATTCTCCGATATTTTCTAAGATATATGATTTTCAAAAATCAACAACTTTTAATTATTATTTTACTATTATTCTACAAAAATTAGGGTATTATTTTACTATTTTTGTTATTTGTTCGTATTGGCTTGGGAAAAGAATAAAAACCATTAGTACTGGTTATTCGAATAAATTTTAAAATTTTAGCAATCAACAATGAAATAAAATATAATTTTCGGTTCTATATTTCTAAATAAAATTTAAATTTTCGTCATATAACAAAAAAAAAATGTTCGGTTCTGTACTTCTGAATTAAATATATATTTTTAATCTGTATTACTAAACTATTTATATATATTTGCTTATATAGTTATGAATTATTTGCATATTTTCTTAATGAGATTTTAATTTTTTCTTTTCCTCTCTATTTATATATTTTCAGTCTAATGTGTATGTTTTTAAAATATGTATACTAAAAAAATTTATATTCAAAAGGGTCTATTGAGAAAATATAGTTTTAAAGTTGGTGGGTGTATCGATCTCTATATTAGTCATTTTGTTTAATAGCAAAATTTAAAAAAAAAATTAATTTATTAAATATGTGCACAAAGATAAATGATGTTTACAAGTAAAATTATTCATTTTTTAAAATCATGTTGGAAAAAATAAAATAAATAAATAAAATAAAATCCTAGAATCCAATTTGACTGATATCTAATAGCTGTGATTGAGATGGGGTCCTCAATTTATTGATCTCAATATCATGTCATTGCTATTGGTTTTTTCATTCTATTTATTATAATAAGTACCCTTAATTAAATATTTCAATATCATTGATTGGAAAATCTGTGCAATCATCATTAATAAATCTAAGGAGAAATACAAGAAAAAGAAATTTTATAATTGGTAGTCAATAGTCGTTTTCAAAAATTAGCTTCTTTCTCAGTCTGTTCAAACTTTGTAACTATAGTTTTGTTTTTGTTTTTTTTGTCATAGGAAGAACAACATCAACAATAATAGGTTCGGTTTGAGAAAGAAAAGAGAGATTAAAATTGAACTTAGGTCACAGGTTCAATTCTCTCACCTCTAGGTCAATTTCTTAGGCGAAACACAATTGGTTAGGAGGTTGGACCTCAAATTGTCTACTCAGCACTTGGTGTGGGTTCAATGCTCCCCCACTGTGCGAGTCCTGACTTAAGCGGAGCTTGTCTTGGGAGATTGGGGCAAGTTATCAGGTCCCCTCTTATTTAATGCTCATGTTTTTAACTATTATTTTTAACAGTTCTTTATTATACAATAATAGCAACATCCCTATAATGTATGGGAGAATGCTATATGTATGCCCATGTCATAAGAAATGTATGAATTTTTGTGATGAAAGTTAAAAATATTTGTAGCGTTATTTTGTGATAAAAATTATTTATAATGAATTTATGGTGTGTATTTTTAAAGTCAAAGTAAAAATTATGGCTCATTATAGTTATGTTATGAATAGTGTAGTGTAAATGTTACGAATCATTTGTGATGCGAAATGTTATAAACTATTTTGGTGAAAAATGTTACGATTTGTTAGGATTATACTACGTATATTGTGATACGTGTATATGGTAAGCACATTTCTAAGTATGCACACCATAACAACTCCCTAATATATTAAGTTCTAAAATATATTTTTAATTATATTATTCATTTTACAATAAAAAATGATTAAAAAGAATTAAAAAAAAAAATTCATAAACGAAATTAGATTGACAATCCTGATCCTACAATAAGCTAATCATTATTTCTTGCCACAATAATGTAAAAACTCTCAAAGATAAATAATTTTATCACGTGATATTACCGTTATATAAAATATTTATCAAAAAATAAGAGTTTATCCACTTTCAATTAATAGCATAGAAAATCACAAGTTTAATTGTATGAAAATATCAGTGTGTTTGATTTCAATTTCCTAGATTCAATTTTTTGAAAATTGAATTTTTTTATTTTTTTCGTATTTTTTTAGATATTTGTAAGAAAATATTTTAAAATATTAATAAATACAAAAAATGTACTGAATTTTCTTTTTTTTTTATTTTATATATTTTTGGTATTTAGTGAATTTTTTAAAAGTTTTTTTTACAATTATCATACTTTTTAAATGTATTTATGTTAGGTGTTTTTAAAAATTAAAAAATTGCTTAAATATTAAAAAAATCAGTGAAAATAAAAAAAAATACGGAAAATACAAAATTTTAATTTTCTGAAAGGTAAATTCTAAAAATCAAAACCAAACCGAGTGATTTATTTTTAAATCTAACTGCACTTGTCTTTCTATTAAATCTATCTTCATGTTTTTTACCCTCACTGATCGAATAGTGTACCCTGCCTATATATGATAGATAGTGTACCCTGCATATATATGGTAGATAGTGTAGTTTATTAAATACCAAATCAATATTGTAAATGTGCAACTATAATGAGATTTCAGATGGGGATTATATAACTACCGAGACCAAACCCTTTTTTTTTAATCGGTAAGAAAATTTTCATTGTAAAACCGATAAAAAATCAAATCAATCTTATATAGTGGTAGCAAAAGATTTCATAAAGAGATAACAAATTTTCGTAAAAAAAAGAATTCTAACCTCCATAGAGGAGGAGAAAAATCCCTCACAAATGAGGGACATAGCATCCACACAGATAGGATTATTACAGCAAACAATAAAAAATAAAAAAGCAAATGGAAAACAACCAAATCCAAGTCATCAAATGCATCCAAAGCTCCATTACACTGCAAACTTCAACTTGACTAATACAACGATTCTGGTTTAGACCCGACCTGTTTATTGTTTTGGATCCGGAATCTCTTATCTTAAATGGTTATTCATATCCTTATACATTTTATTCTTGATTGAGTTTGGTTATTCGGATGTCGTTGTTGCGTTTGGAACAAGTTAGGAGTCCGTTTTTCAAAAGAGTCTCGAGCGGTCTTTGAAAACTCTCAGTAATTTTGCAGGCCTGCAAAAGTACTGAGAGGGTGGTGTTCTTAGCTCAAGTGGTCTTGGCTCGAGCGCTCGAGCGGTTAGCCCCTGTCTGCAAAACTTCTGGAAAGGTGTCACTGTGGGCTCGAGCGGCAACTGTGTTCGCTCAAGTGATCTCACTTATTGTGTCTAGTCGCTTGAGCGGTTTGCGCGTATATCAATCTAAGAAAGTCACTTTTTGAGTCATTCTCCTCTCTCTCTCTCTCTCTCTATCTCTGTGTCTACATTTCAAAACCCCATATTTTCTTCCTCTCTCTCTAAAACTCATCTTTTACCTTTAAATACACTATCATCCATTGATCTCTACACCCTAGTCTCTTTGATAAAAGGGTGGACCTCACCTAGAGTTTCATTTTAGTTGGAACAAAATTGATTTTCGGCTTCGTCGGGGTTTCTGCACTCTCTCTCTTCTTGCCTTCTAGTTTTAAGGTAGGGATTTCTCCATACTTTTGTATGGTTTTTAACTTGGTTATTTGCTTTTCTAAACAACATTGTGATTTAGAGATTTTTGGATAAACCTAGGGTTTTGACTCTGAAATCAAAAGAAGGGTTTTCAAAATGGTTTCTTGGAAATGATTGTGGGTTTGTAAATGTGGTTGAGTTGTGATAAAAATGTGGATTTTTATCCTTGGAATTGATTTATAAACAATAGGGGATTTTGCCCTCAAATGTGAATATTTGATTTTGTAAAGAGGAAACGGAAATGATGATGGATTTTATGAAATTGGAATGATGATGACGATGATAGTGGAGTTGGATATGCATTATCACTCCCATCTTGAAATTTTGGAAAGTTTATCTTTATTGAAAATTAATATCTGTTTAGAGACATCTGTTTTAAGCTATCGGTGGAGGATAACTACGATTATTGTAGAAATTGTATAAGAATTAGGAGAATTGAAACTAATTTCTAATCCACTTGCATTGAATATTGTTGCATATTTAACACATTGAAAATGTAAATCGTTTTGAGAAACAGGGGTAAATACCTTGGTGAATCTGGGTAGGGGGTGTGGTTGTGGTATTATTGTTGGCCTATGTGTCCCTAGTAAAAGTCCAGAAACTCGCGCAGTTAGGTGCCGAGCCTTCCAATTAGTACCGGTAAAAATGACATTGGTAGTGTTTGTCTAGCCTTCTTGCAGACACGTACTTAGAGATTCCACATGCTTGTATCCATTGCCATGTTTTCTATTGTAAAGAAAATATTTCTATGAATTGTGATATAAACCTGGCATTGCATGGTTTTAAAAAGAGATATAAAATGTTTTGACACAAGCATTGCATATGCATTCACCTTATAGCTTTATTAAAATTCATACACTTTGTTAGAGTATCTCTACTAGACTTTGGCTCACTTTATGTAGAAAACAATTTGCAGGTGCTAATAATATGCCTCCGCCAAGGCCTTAGCTTGGGAAGACTTGGAGCCAAGAGTTTCTTTTTGTTATTGTTGTAATTATTTTTGTACAAACCTAGAGCTTAAACTGTATTAAGTTAAAACTCACTTTTGTTGGAACCAAGCACCGTCTTAGAAAGTTGTTGCCATTAGAGCATTTATTTATTTGTTTAACTATTCTTTCATATCAATGATTTGTGGCACATGCTATAGATTGAGGGTTAGAACTTATAAATGTATAATTGCATGTGTTACCTTTTGTACAATGGAATCATATGAATGGAAGGATACTATATTTAGAATTGTATTGTTATTTAATAATTGTCATGGGATAAATTATAATTACTATTTCGGGGCATTACAACTTGGTGTAACTCAGCTTTTTCGCGCCCTAGTTCGGAAGCTCGAATATAAGCCCCACAGTTCGAACTCCTGCAGTTCTGAATCTAATCCCACAAGTGCAATGTGAAATTGATAAACACCAAATAGTCTAAATCCGGCAAATCTTTTGGAAAATTGATTTTGAATCAAATTGTCAAAAATGGACGGCTTTGCCAGATACAGAGTTGCCACCTAAATATTTTATTTTGAGAAATTTAGGAAACCCATGATTCGTGCCAAAGGCCACGTGTTCGTCATCACCAAGATTGTCTTGGCTCGGGAACTTAGGTATGAGAGGGGAAGGTCATGAATACATGTGAGCACCCCCACTCGCGCCGATCGAAGATCGGCCTCTACTAATCATGATGTGAATCTTATTTATATTATATGTTCTTGTTCCGATTTATTAGGCTAGCATTTACTATGTGATGCGCACACATACAAGGTATAGACTAGTTTGCTTGAATTGAAACAATTCAATTTCATGTTTGCTTTCAAAAAAGAGTTTGATTTTGCCACTTAACAAAGTGGGCTTTAAGGTTGCGAATTTGCCACTTGACAAAGTGGGCTTAAACGTACATTTATTGAATCATTCCAATTTAAGTATCAAGCCTTCATTCACAGACACTCAAACAGTTTAATAAGTAAGTACTTAGCCTCTTTTATTCACCCAAAAAAGTACTTAGCCTCATGGCAAGCATACTAGTCATGGCAATCACTCAAACTCATGCAAGTATACTAAAACACTAAAAACTCACATAGTACTCCAAGCTAAGATAAAAGAAAAGAGTTAGAAAAATATGGATTTTACCTAACAATACAAGATGGCTAATGCAACGCATGCAACAGTGTAACTAAAATAGGCTCGGCTACTTAACATGTTATTTGCAAAAACTTCATAGCATGTGTTTAAACACGTATTCAACGAGGTATTTAAAATGACAATGCAGTTAGAATGATGAACCGAGCATCGGTGCATGCAAGACAAATGAATAGATGCAAACATGAGATATGTTAATCGAAACGTGATGCCCCTAATCTAACCATCAAAAGCGGATAAATAAAAAGGAGAAAGATGTGGGGTTGGAAGGCATACACATTATTACAACATTGATGCCCCCGCGCAGGAGGGTCCGAATGAATAAATTAGCTAAGCTAAACTACTTAACTAATTATTATAACACAAATGAATAATTAACTACCCTAAGCTAATTAATTAAGCACAACAATTAAATAATTTAACTAGGCTAAGCTGATTAAATATTTACAACACAAACTAATTTAATTAATCAAATCTAAACTAATTAAGTAAGTACAAAACAAACTAATTAGCTACAACTACAAATAAATGACTGATTGCTAATTAAACTAATTATCTAGTCCCGAGAAGTGAGGAGGCCCATGCATGCTCGGTTTCCACCCAAAGAACGTCCACTGCCTGCCCCTGAAAGCCTCTGTTGCACAACCCTTCCACTGATTTTCCACTTCTAGGTCAAATCTACTCTGCGTCACAAACATTCTACTCAAAATTCACTAATGGCCGGCAGGCCAGAAGTGGTAGGGGTTGTTGTCCAACACTGATGGCCTGCCGGTTAGAAACAGTGGCTGGCCGGCCACTGATGATGCACTATTCCTTGCTATAACAGAGAGCAAATAGGGAAAAGAAAGGGTATTCTCATAGATTGTTTGTACTGTGTATCCCTCCTTATCATCAAAATATCTCAAAGAAGTGATACACTTGGTTTCAAAGACCATCAATCAAGTAATTTCGTTGCATGATGGCTACAGAACCAAGGTGTACAAGTTTAATAAATACACAAACAAGATTCACAACGTTCACCCTATCATGCATGATCAAGGGCAATGGAGACCTAGGAAACTTGACACATTTCATCACTTTGAGTATGAAATGTCCCAATTTTCCTTGTGTTCAATTAACATCCAATTGGACACATCAAAACACAATCAAATCTTTGCACAATTTTAGTTTCCATTTTTGTTTACCCATTTTAACTTACCCTTCCATTCTTTAACCAATTAAGTCCATTGGTGAGTTAAGTCCTCTAAAAGAGAAAGAAGTGCCGAACAAGGGGTAGTTTAAGGCAAGAGAGAAGTGTCATGCCGTTGATAATGAACCCCCAAAAGAGGGTTAAACCATTAAGCATGGACCTCAATCTCAAACTTAAACTATCATAAGGTTGAAACAACTCTCAAAACAAATAAAAAAAGTCAAGAAATGAGGTAGGTTGCAGAGATTATGCTTGCTGAAATTAAGTGAGAAAAGCACTAAAACATGAAATCAACTCAAACAAGTGGTGTCTAAAGGTCTAAAACACCAAACTTGTGAGGACACTTACACTAGAAGCATGCAAAACAAGACTCAAATGCAACAACCAGCCAAAAACAGAGTTAAAACAATCCAAATCAGAGCATGCTGGAATTAAGCTATAAATGGCTAGAAAAATAAACTAACATATAGAGCTATCTAGGCTAGCAAACAAGACACAAGGAGGAGAGGCTAACCCCTCCAAATGTGGACTTCAAAACATGATTTTCACCATTGAAAATACTCTAAAAATCAGTGTTCAAAAGCTCAAAAAAAGATAGTTTAAAAGTGGAAAACAAAGGTGAAAATGCCTTACAAATAAGGAATAAAGAAGGGTGAGCCACCCCCTAACCTTAAATGGCCTAAAACCACTAATTTCAGCCCACCAAAATAGAGTTTTTTATATCCCAAAAACATCCTAAAATCAGTGGGAAAAGATATAAAAACAAGTATACAAAGCAAGGTAAAAGGACAAGTGCTATATCTCTTGAAGCACAGATCAATTCTAGGCAACAATTCAAGCCAAAACCAACTTCAAGAGTTCCAAGAAGGATTCAAGGAACCTTAGTCCAAAGATGATCAACTTTGATTAAGGAGGTGTAGGCAAAAGAGTAGTATATGTAGGCTAATGTGCTCAAATTTGCAACAGAGAGAGAAAAAATGTAGAAAGAAAGTGATAATTTTTGCTCCAAAAATTCCAACCTTTAAAAATGGGGGAGGAGACCCCCTATATATAGAAAACATGCATTTGGCTGAGATATATCCCTCCATACACGTGTAGAGAGATGCAACCAATTGTGTCAACAGCTGACACAACTGTCAACAAAATATCTGAAAAAAGACATTGATGACCGGTAGGCCACTTCGATGGCTGGCAAGCACAATTGGTGGCTAGAAGGCACAAGGATGGCCGACAACCCACTAAAGGTGGCCAGCAGCCCACCAGAGGAGGCCTGCAGCTCCTAAGGTCTTGAGGTTTGAAGGACTAAGGTTTTGGTCCAAAACAAGGCACAGACTGGACAGGGTTTTAAGGCTCAAAGACAGGGTATTCCGCCAAGGACTTCGGGCACTAAAACGAGCACATGCAATCATAATCATCGAGTACACAAGCGATGACGTTCAAGTCTTCAAGACGATCAAAAATAGAGTGTCTACACTTGGTATCAAAACTACCGGGTTTGAAGACTTTGGGATCGTGGGATGTGATTTTTACCACAATGGGTTATCTTGCCAGTTTGTGTTAGAAGTAAACATGATATGTTATGTGATAACATGCTTATGTAACTAGATGAGGATGGATTTAATTTTTAAGATATTAATGGGGTCTACAAGTTTCTAGAAGTCCTATTAGAAAAGCATTTGATCACTGCAATTTCTAACTAGAACTTTGGCAATGTCGCGGGACGATCATTATCTAGAAAGGAAATTCGTCTATGTTTATGTGACGACGTACTTATGTGAAGTGAATTAATTGTTGTCTACCGCATTAAGACACGAATGAGTTAGCTTCGGCACATTTGTAAATGTGCTAATCTCTAGTGTTACGTTCATTAGGATATCAGGACATTGACGTAGTGGTGTTAGGCGTGGCAAGCCTAGACGGCAAAAGGTACTGTTACCGAATGATATTCTGACACAAGATGAAGGAGTTGGTCAGGTCAATGTAGCCGAATTAGTTGGTCAGCAGGCTATGGGTGCTTTAGCTCGTGAGATGGTCGAAGCTTTGCCCGAATCCATAGAAATTCTCATAACTAAGAATCAAGTGCAGGCCCATGTCGCTAAGACAGGGTCATTTTTTCTGAAGAGGGAGTTCTTCCGGTCTAATCCGAATGAGTTTTTGGGAGATCCGAAGGAGCCACTGAAGGGGGATAAGTGGCTAGAGCAGATGGTGAAGATGTTCGAGATGATTAACATCGAGGACGACAGGTTGAGAGTGACCTTGGCATCCTTCCAGGTGAAAAGAGATACAGGTCAGTAGTGAAAGTACACACGTGGGCACATTGGGGTGACTTGGGAGTCCTTTGTCAACGCCTTCCAAGACAAGCTTTTGCCTCCCACTACTAGGGAGAAGGAAAGAGCAGTTTCTAAAGCTCAAACAGTTGAACACATTGGTGGCTGAGTTTAAGGCTGCCTTTACCAGTTTATTGAGGTTTGCACCAGAACTCGTGGTGACGGAGAAACGCCGCTGCATTAAGTTCGAGAAGAGGTTGAGAACCGGGCTTCTTTTCAAAGTGGTTGGGTCCATAATTAGGGACTATGAACGCCTTGTGGAGGCGGCGGCTCATCTTGAGACCATGGTTCAGTCGAAGGAGGAGCGGATGAAGGGCTCTAGGAAAAGGAGTTAGGAAGTTCAAGGGGAGACTCGAGATAGCAAGAGGCAGAGGGGTTCTATCCCACAGCAGTCCTAGGGAGCACAGTCTAGATCCACTTTTCTAGTACCGAGTTCGGGTTCTAGAAGAGGTGGTCAGGGAGGGATCACTTGCTTTAAGAGTGGTCAGTTAGGCCATAAGTCTTTAGTTTGCCCATAGAGAAGAGGAGGGCAACAGTCTGCACCATCTGTGGCTCGTCCTCAGAGCCAGAGTCAAGGGAACGAGCAACCGCCTACCTATTACCAGTGTGGGTAGTCAGGGCACATGAGAAAGTTTTGCCCTCAGCCGGGTGGCACATCTGGTGCGTCTGGTTAGAGGCAAACATAGAGCCATCAGCCTACGTTGTCAGCTCATGCCTCCAGGGCCAATCAGGGAGCCTCTTCGGCTCAATCAGTGTTTCAGACTTATGCTCCGAGGGGTGAGCAGGTGGAGCAGAGACTTACAGGATGTGTGTATGCTGTTACCACGCTAGATTTGTTGCTAGCACCTTCGGTAGTGAGAAGTAACTTTTTGTTGTGTAATTCTATTGTCAATGTGTTGATTAATACTGGTGCATCCCATTTTTTCATTCTGTCTGCATTCGCATCAGCATTAGGGTTAGAAGTAGCTTAGTTAGCGTCTCCACTCAGGGTAAAGTCACCTAGTGGTGGTGAGGTTGTGTTGGACCAGGGGTGTCGGGGTTGTGAAATAAAGATTGTCGGTCGTCGACTTCCCTTTGTTTTTGTGTTGATTGATATGTTGAGCTTTGATGTCATTTTGGGCATGGATTGGTTGTCATTCTATCGGGCCATTATAGACTGTTACCGTCAGAGAGTCACGATGTGCACCTCGAGTGGTGATTGTTTTTATTTCCTGGGGGACTGAGTTGAATGATGATCCGCGCAGTCGAGGCGAGCTTAGTCTCTTTCTTGCTACATTCTTGGGTATTGAGAGTGATGTGGTCGGAGTAGAGTTGCCGAGGGTAGTTTGTAAATACCCAGATGTCTTTCCCGGGGGTCTTACTAGTTTACTACCTCACCATGAGATTGAGTTCTCTATTGATTTAGTGTCTGGCACAGCACCGATTTCTATGGCACCGTATAGATTTGCACCCGCCGAGTTGAGTGAGCTGAAGATTCAACTCTAAGAATTATTAGATAAGGGCATTATCCGCCATAGTACTTCGCCTTGGAGAGCACTGGCTCTCTTTGCTAAGAAGAATGATGGCACATTGCGACTTTGTATTGATTACCGGAAGCTGAACCGAATAACTGTTAAGAACAAGTACCCATTGCCACTTATAGATGACTTGTTTGACCAGTTGAAGGAGTCTTGTTGCTTTTCTAAGATAGACTTGAGGTCAGGTTATCACCAATTGAGTGTGAAGGAGGAGGATATCCAAACAATGACATTCCGTACGTGGTATGGCCATTATAAGTTCCTAGTAATGCATTTTGGGTTAACCAAAGCACCAGCTTTGTTTATGGATTTGATGAATCAAATCTTCCGTGAGTTCTTAGACCGTTTTGTGGTTGTCTTTGTTGACGACATCTTGATCTACTCACCTTCAGAGGAGGAACACGTACAAATTGTACTTGAGTTTCTTAAAGCCCACAAATTGTATGCTAAGTTTGGGAAATGTGAGTTCTGGTTGAAGGAGATAAAATTCTTAGGCCATGTGATATCTGGAAAAGAGGTGATTGTAGATTCTTCTAAGATAAAAGTAGTGCAAGATTGGAAACAACCTAAGAATGCATTTGAGATCCGAAGTTTCTTGGGGGTATTACCGTCGTTTTGTTATAGATTTCTCCAGATTAGCCTTACCTTTAACTAGACTGACGAGAAAGGGAATTAAGTTTGTGTGGAGTGAGACTTGTGAGAAATCATTTCAAGAGCTTAAGGTTAGACATACCACTGCTCCAGTGTTGATTATTCCAGAGAGAGGTTTGGGCAATTCAATGTATTGTGATGCATCCCGTGAAGGTTTGGGTTGTGTCTTGATGCAAGGGGGGAAGGTAATAGCTATCCTACTCATGACCTAGAGCTAGCAGCAGTAATCTTTGCCTTGAAGATTTGGAGATATTATCTGTATGGTGAGAGGTTTAAGTTATTCTTCGATCACAAGAGTTTGAAGTATCAATTTTCACAGAAGGATTTGGATGTAAGACAAATGAGTTGGATAGAGTTTATGGAAGATTGTGATTTTGAGCTGCACTATTATCTAGGGAAAGCCAATGTAGTAGTTGATGCCTTGAGTAGGAAGTCCATTAGTAGTGTAGCTAGTATTGCCATCTAGAATGGGAGATGTTGGGTGCTATCAGCAAGTTTGACTTGCATCTTGGCGAGTCCGTTGAGTCTGCAGCCTTGTTTAGTATAGTTGCTCAACTTACACTTGTGAGCCGAGTTATAGAAACACAATGGGGTGATCACGAGGTAGAGTCTATCCGAGAGAAGATATCTAGTGGGAAGATAGAAAAGGGCTTGAACGTGTACTCTGACTCAAGTGCTAGATATCTTGACCGTCTTTTCGTGCCAAAGTCTTGTAAAGAGAAGGTATTCTGAGAGTTCCACTATCTACGCCTTGCGGTACATCAGGAAGGCACAAAGATGTATCATGACCTTAGTCGCCAATTTTGGCACAAAGGGATGAAGAGAGATGTAGCCTTGTTTGTTTCGAGGTGCCTTACTTGTCAACAAGTGAAGGCCGAGCATTAGAGGCCAGCTGGCTTGTTGCAACCTTTGCCTATAGCTGAGTTGAAGTGGAAGTATGTCACAATGGATTTTGTTGTAGGTGTTCCGAGAACTCAATGAGGTAATGATGCTGTGTGGGTGATAGTCGACCAGTTAACTAAGTCAACACATTTTGTACCTATGCACACGAGTGACTCGGTAGATTACCTTGACGACCTTTATGTTAGGTACATAGTTCAACTTTACGGGGTCCCTGTGACTATCATTAAGGATAGAGATCCGCGTTTCACAGCTCGATTATGGGAGAGCCTACGGAACGCCTGCGGCACTAGGTTTGACTTTTAGCACCACTTATCATCCTCAGACTAACGGGCAATCAGAGCGTATCACTGAAATCCTAGAGGATATGCTTCAGGGTTGTATTCTTGATTTTAAGGGGTCGTGGGAGAAGCACTTGCCTTTAGTGAAATTTTCCTATAACAACTTTCAGGTAAGTATTGATATGGCGCCGTTTGAGGCTTTGTATGGCTAACTGTGTAGATCTCCAGTGTGTTGGGCCGAGGTGGATGACACATCTATGTTAGGTCTTGAGTTAGTCCGGAAAATGACGAAGAAGATTGCACTTATCAGTAAAAGGTTAGTTGTGGCTCAAAGTCGTCAGAAAAGTTATGCTGACCGTAGGAGGAGGTCGTTATCATTTGAGGTAGGAGATCACGTCTTCTTGAAGATATCACCTAGATGGGGATTGATGAGGTTTGGAAAGAGCGGGAAGTTGTCTCCTCGATTTATTGGGCCTTTTGAGATTCTAGAACGTATTGCGAATGTAGCTTATCGTTTAGCCTTGTCGTCCCAGCTTTTTGACATTCATGACGTGTTCCATATATGTATGCTCTGGAAGTACGAACCTAATCCTTCACATGTGTTGGATTGGACTGAGTTAGAGGTAGATGAGGATGTCTCATATGAGAAGAGACCGGCTAGAGTTTTAGATACTCGGGACCAAGTCTTGCGAGACAAGACAATTCTATTGGTAAGGTGTTGTGGAGACCCCACGGGGTTGAGGAGGCGACTTAGGAGCACGAGGCGAAAGTCCGTGAGAAGTATCCAAATCTTTTTGTTAATGTTTGAAAATCTTGTTATGTTGATTAAATGTGAACATTGTATATGTTTTGAAAGATTGAATTGTATATTCAGCATTGAAAACTTGTTATCATTGTTTTGAGAATGAATGATTGGTGGATGGATCATGGTTATGAGTTCGACTTGTTATTATTGATGTAATTGCTTTAACACGGTGTTGTTGTTTGTTAAAAAATGTCGGGCACGAAATTCCTTAAGAGGAGAGGTTATAGCGATTCTGGTTTAGACCCGACCCGTTTATTGTTTTGAATCTGGGATTTCTTATCTTAAAAGGTTGTTTATACCCTTTTACATTCTATTCTTGATTGAGTTTGGTTATTCGGATGTCGTTGTTGCGTTTAGAATACGTTGGGAGTCCGTTTTTCAAAAGAGTCTTCGCCTAGATTTTGGTCAATTCGCTCGAGCAGTATCACTTATTTTGTCTGATCACTTGAGCGGTGTTTTGGTCGCTCAAGCGATCTACGCGTATATCAGTCCGAGAAAGTCACTTTTTGAGTCATTTTCTCATCTCTCTCTCTCCACATTTCAAAACCCCAGATTTTCTTCCTCTCTCTCTCTCTAGAACTCATCTTTTACCTTCAAATACACTATCATCCATTAATCTCTACACCCTAGTCCCTTTGATAAAGAGGTAGAGCTCACCTACAGCTTCATTTTAATCAAAACAAAGTTGATTTTCTGCTTCGCCTAGGGTTTCTTCTCTCTCTTGCCTTCTAGCTTTGAGGTAGAGATTTCTCCACACTTTTGTATAATTTTTAACTTAGTTATTTGCTTTTCTAAAAAATATTGCGACTTGAGAATTTTTGGATAAACCTAGGATTTTGGCTTTGAAATCAAAAGATGGGTTTTCAAAATGGTTTCTTGGAAATGATTGTAGGTTTGTAAATGTGGTTGAGTTGTGATAAAATGGTAGATTTTTATCCTTGGAATTGATTTATAAAGAAAAGAGAATTTTTTCATAAAATGTGAATATTTGATTTTGTAAAGAGGAAACAGAAATGATGATGGATTTTATGAAATTGGAATGATGATTATGATGATGATGATGGTAGAGTTGGATATCCATTATCACTCCCATCTTGAAATTTTGAAAAATTTATCTTTATTAGAAATTATCTATCTGTTTAGATATATCTATTTTGGGCTATCGGTGGGGATAATTATGATTATTATAGAAATAGCATGAGAACTAGAAGAATTGAAACTAATTTCTCATCCATTTGCATTGTTGCATATTTGACACATTGAAAATGTACATTGTTTTGAGAAAAAAGAGTGAATACCTTGGTAAATCTGGTTAGGGAGTGTGGTTGTGATATTGTTTATGTTGGCCTATATGTCCTTAGTAGAAGTCCAGAAACCTGCATAATTAGGTGCCAATGCTTCTGGTTAGTACCAGTAAAATGGCTTTGGTAGTGCTTGTATAGCCTATTGGCAGACACGTACCTAGAGATTCCCAGTGTTTTGTATGCACTGCCTTATTTTCTGATTTAATAAAATGTATTATTGAGCTATGCTGACTGAAGAACGAGACACTTGTCCTTTGAGGTGAGGGATCACGTGTTTCTTAAAATCTAGCCAAGACGAGGTTTGATGAGATTTTAGAAGAGTGAGAAATTGTCTCCGAGATTTATTAGGCCCTTTGAGATTCTGGAGTGGATTGAGGAAGTAGTTTATTGTTTGGCCTTGCCGCTTCAACTTTCCGGGGTTCATGACTTGTTTCATATTTGTATGCTCTGAAAGTACGAGCCCGATCCTTCACACCTATTGGATTGGACCGATTTAGAGGTAGATGAGGATGTCTCGTGTGAAGAAAGACTGGTTCAGGTGTTATATATTCAGGATCAAGTCTTGAGGAGCAAGACTATTCCATTGGTTAAGGTGTTGTGACAACAGCATGGAGTTGAAAAAATAACTAGGAAGCGTGAGGCTGAAGTCCGTGAGAAGTATTCGAACCTGTTTATTGACATTTGAATCCTTTATACTAAATTTTATTTGTGTTGTAATGAGCAAACATTAGGAATGTTTTGGAGAATTGCAATAATTGTATTTTGGAGATGGATTGCTATGTTTATCTATTATTTGTTAACATGAGTTATTGTTGTTGTTAATGATTTATTGTGTTATTGTTGTATTGGTTAAATCTTGAGGACGAAATTTCATAAAGGGAGAAGATTATAGCGACTCAGGTAAAGACCCACCCTTTTGTATTCTTTGAACTGGAACCCAGTACTCATTATTATTGTTTAGACTTCTTGAGGTCTTATTATTAATCGGGATTAGTGTATTGGAGTTGTTGGTTGTGTTTTGAATAGATTGGGGTTAGTTTTTCAAAAGAGTTTTTGTTTGTTTCTCTTCAAGTTCACTCGAGCAGTATTTCTTGAGCTCAAGCAGTCTTTTACAGTCTGCAAAACTACTAGAAGTGTGGTATCTTCACTCGAGCGGTATTTCTTGTGCTCGACACTTTTTCCCTTTCCCTTTCCAAATCCCTCCCCAAATCCTCCAACCAAACACACCATAACAGTTGTCCTTTTTTATTTTTAATTTTTTGTTATATCTCTCACAAAATTCAGCTTAACATTTAAAATTTATTTATTTTTTAAATCATATAAAAACAGTTGTGCATCTATTTCATTCGCATTTTTATTTTTATTTTTTTCTGAATTACAAATTCTCACAATTTGGATGGAAGAATAGAATTCCCCTCCCTCTTTACATTCATCATACACGGGCTATGTCATACTCCTATGTGTCTTAACTTGTACACAATTTTAGAAGTCCACATAATGTAGATGGTATGATTTTAGAGATCTTTTTCCGAAAGAAATGAAAAAAAACCATGTCATCATCCAAACAAAGCAGCATAAAAGATGTGCAAATACAAAAACAACAAATTAACAAAAACAATATATATATATATATATACATAATATAGGGGACATAGGAATGCATAGGGCCGTTAAGAAAGAGAAAGGCGACCGATGCCAGAATCTCCGCCCCCCAATAACAACAATCGTTATCGGCAACGTACAGCGCTGAAAACACTACTGACGATAAGTGCATCAGAGACTCTAATTTGTTTCTCCCTTTGGTTTTCTTTCTAAAATATAAAATTAAACTTTACAAAGTAAAAAAAAGCAAATCACGCAACGCAAATACATATCATATCATATCATATCATATCATAATAAATTGGAATTGAAGGAGGCTCAGAGAGCTGAGATTATTTTGTGACATCAATAAGCACACAGCTTTCATAATTTCATAGGTACGTTGTTTTCTCGTCACTGCCTTCCTTCCTTCCTTCATACATAATAATAATAATATTCAAAAAACACACAAAATCTAATCAATCTATAAGAACCAAAACAAAATTTCAAACAAAACACACACACACACAACAAAAAGAAGAAAAAAAGCCTCAGAAAGGTAAAGATAGATTACTCATCAATGGAGTCTTTGAAAAAAAGACTCTCAGATGGTACGGACAATACATCTATGCATCATTGGCCATTTCTTTTCTTTATATCTATCTATCTATGATGTTGAAACCATCCCCAAACAAAAAATGCTCATTCAGCGTTTGTTTCTGGGATCTGCGTAGGAGGAAAGAAAGAGAGAGAGAGAGAGAGCTGCCTCTGGTGAAAGTTCGCCCAATGAAAGTATGTACACCCAATGCGATATCTATATATATATAAAGACTGAGGAAACCCTAATGACTGATTCTACTTACACCACCCATCTAACTCTTTACACCTTCAAATTTTATTTATTTATTTATTATTATTATTTTTTTAATTTATACAATTCCTTTATTACCCTCATCTTTAATTTTTCTCCATCTCTTCTCATTACACCCAAAATCTAAAAAAAACCCTAACCCTAGTTCTACTGTCCATCACCACCACCCCTATCGGCCTGTTACCGGCGCCGCTACTCCGCCACCCTTCGTCTCTTCCTAGCCACTCTCCGCCTCACCCCTTTCCTTCACCGTCGAAGCCTTTCTCCATCTTCTTCTTCTTCTCCAAATCTGTTAACAGATTTGGTAAACAGAGATCGTGTTACGCGATGAGACCGCTAGTGAAGTTCGATTCGAGTTTGAAGAGTTCAGTACTAAGGTCACCGCTCTCTTCCTCGCTGCTCATGCCAGCAATGTGACGTTCGTCCGGAAATTACTGGTATTGCTTTTGTATGATTTTTGTTTTTTTGTGAAGACGAAGCTCGTTATGTTTGACAATCTGTGTGTGTAGATATATGATCTGTCTTCATTTTTTTTTTTGTTTTTTTTTTTTTGTTTTTTGGGAATTAGAAGGTATAGAGTTCGAATTTTGTGTTTGTTTCTCATTTTGCTCGAATATTCTCATCAATTTGATACTGTAAGATGTCCGAATCAAAGCTTTTCTAAATTTTTCCATGATTATCTGGGAGAGAACTAGGTTAGGGTTTTTTTAGGTTTTGGGTGTAAAGAGAAAGAGATGGAGGAAGATTAAAGAGGAGGGTAATAAAGGAATTGTATAAATTATAAAAATAGAAAATAAAAAATAAAAAAATTGAAGGTGTAAAGAGTTAGATGGGTGGTGTAAGTAGAATCACTCAAAAAAAAAAAAAAAAAAAAAAAAACCTCATATGGAGGGTGTAAGAAGATGAAGTAGTGGTGTAAGTAAAATCACCCAATTGCTCAAGGCACAAATTACTAAAATACCTTAAAACATCATTTACCATTTTAACCAATTAACCCCAAGTTCATTACTTATTTGATAAATTCAACAATTTCACCCAAATTACTTTTAATGGACTAATTTACCCCTAAGGGGTCAAAATCACCATTTAGCTTTTACAGTCTCTAAATTCATTAAATACTCCAACAAATCCATAAAAGTAATTTAAACTTTAAAATAATCATAGGATCATATTTATTCAAGATACTAGGAAGCAAAACAAGTTTAGAAAAAGAGTAATGCTACATCCCTCTAATTTTGCACCCCTAATTCTACTCCTAATGACGTGACTTACTCCCATATGAAGCGGTTCCACACTTTGAGGAGAGCTGATTGATTGTTATTATTTGCCGCCTCATTAGAGGTGCAAGTAAGGGTGACAAAATGGAGTATGAGCCATTTCTTTTAAAAAAGATTGAGAAAATAGCTAAACTTAACTAAATCAAACCATCTCCCTAATTAAGCTATTTAATTCCATGATTAATATAACTACTTTATTTTTGTAAACCTGCATTGAGTTAATGACTAAAATACCATTTTTTTAATCAATTTTACACAATAAAAATAGGCAAATGATTTAGATTAAAAACAATTCAAAGATTACGATTTAGATTAATAAAATTAAAAACTTAAACAGTATTTTGTTACAAGACTCAAACTCTAAGTGATTTTTTTTTGGCAATTTTTCCTATTATATATCATCGATTCTTTTGTCATTGTTATGTATTTATTAATTTTTAAATGACAATGAAGTGTGATTAGATAAAAAGGAACAATATTCATAATGGGAAATTTTACTATACACATCCCCTACCATATGCATCTTTAAGTTATGTTATTTTCTTTTTTAGTTATAATAGATTTTCTTCTTTAATTATAATCTCATTTTAGTTATGACTCATGAGATCTTTGGTTATATCTCATGTGTAATTTAGTTATAATTTTTTTTTAATTATAACTTAAAAAATATAAAATTATACTATTTTCTCTTTTATTTATAAAGTACCTACGGTATACATCCTTTGATCATTTCCATTGATAGTAAAATGGTTACTTCCCTAATAAAATGACCCACCCAACTTGTATGGCTCGGCAACCTGACGTCTGTAGATGTGTTCTGGTGTCATAAACTACAAACTACGTTCTCACTTTCCATAGCTAGAGATCTAAGGAAACTGCAGGACGTTCGGATAACTCACTGTGGCATGATGAAAGCAATTGTTTCAAGTGAAAAATGATTTATATTTACGAAAATTATAAAAATTATATAATTAATTATTATAAATTATTATTATATATAAAAATTATATTATTTCAATGCTTGAGTGTTGTGGGTGTGGCCATTGGTGTGTGTGTCATTGTGTGGGTTGGCTTTGGTTGGTAGTAGAAACGCCATTTCAAATGGAAATAAAAAAAAAAAAAAAAAAAAATTCAAACACATCAATAATCAATACATCAATAAAGGTCGTAAGAGTCCTCCTTTATGGGAGTGTCAAACATTTTCCTTCTTTTTTAGTATCCCTTTGTTTTAATATGAAAAAGTGACCAATAGTTATGCTCAATATGCTTCTTGCCCTATACAAAAGAAGGAAAAAAAAAATAGAAAAATATGAGTGGACGGGGATGACCACTCTTCTTTTCTCTTTCCTCATGTAGAACCATTTCTTTTTTTATTTTTATTTTTGGTGTCCTTCTGTTTTAATATGAAAAAGTGACCAATAGTTATGCTCAATATCAGGGCCGGTCCTGAGATTTATGGGGCTCAAGGTGAACTTCGAAAATGAGACTCTCTTACATTGAAAAAAAAATAAAAAAATTCATGGATAAAACAATAAGTTATAATTTTTTATTTGTTTGTAACTACAAAAAAAATTACTTGCACATATAATCATTAAAATTATAAACAAAAATTTACTTTCATATATTAAAATAAGAAATAATCATTACAAATACTTTAAAAAAAATAAAAATCTAGTCTTATTGTTTTTTTTTTTTGGACCCCATGTTCAATTAGGCCTATAGTATTTGGGTCTTTTTTTAAAATAACCTATAAGTGGAGTAGCAAAAATTATTTTACAAAAAAATAAAAAAGTTTATGATTTTAATTATTAATATTTATAATATTTTCCACTTGTTTGTAAATGTTTTTCATTGACATGGTGGCAGTATAATTTCCCCTTATAAATACTCCTATTGATTGAGAATATATATATATATATATATATTTTCTCTATATCAAAGTGTATGATATCATAAACAAATGGTTAAAATTTATTTTATCCCCTATGCTATTCGTCCAAAGCATTATGTGAAAACACATGCTAAGTTAGAGTTGTACATAGGTTGAAAAATAAATGAAATTGGTCTAATTATATAGTAACTGTTTAATTATATATTTGATGAACTCTTTGTAAGAATTTTTTCTAAATATAACTTAATGTGGCTTATGCATGATTATATTAGATTCATCTCATTAAGAAAGATACATGTACATCAATTAGATGGTGACTAATCATTGATGAATGCACCTATATATACATTGTATAGAAGACTGATGGAGATAATGTCAATGCATCGAATGTGATAGATTCATTATGAATGAATCTTAAAGATGCATTATGTATATATTATGAATATATAAGATACATTAATCTATCTAATGAATTCATTAATATAGAAGATGCATTATGTATCATGAATGTATAAGATACATTAATCTATTTATTGAAATTCATTGAATGAATGGATTCTTTGATGGAAAGAATACTAGTATAAATAGGGTAAGGTCCCAAACCATACTCTCCATAAAAAACTTAAGTTGTCACCACAAGAAGGCTCCCATCGCCTAAAGAGAGAGAAGTGGTTTGAAGATCTTAGACAAGTAAAGAACTTAAAGATCAAGATCTTCCATTCAAGGTTTCTTTTTCTTAAAAGAGGATTTCATACTATCATAGATCAAGGTATGTATTCACTTATTTTGTATATTAGAAATTCATATAGTTTTCATGTATGGAATTGAATCCTTAATGGTTTTTAGTTTATATTCTGCAAAGTTTTCTATCAATTGGTATCAGAGCCATGGTTCTCAATTCTGATGCATGAAACGTATAAGTATGAATTTCATTTTATGATGATGTTTGGTGTAACAAGTACAAAACCTTGATTTACACTTGTCCAATTTTATTTTATTTTTGGTCAATCTTTTATTCTATTGATATTAAAATAAAAATTGAAAATTATTGAACAAGTGGTAATTAAGATAATGTTTTATGCACTTATAATGTTTTGTTACACATCTTATGAGTTGAAACATTGTTGATCAGCCCAACGAAGGTTCAACACTATGTATGTTTGAACAACCGAGATGATTAGTATAATAAATATAGCAATAAGTTTTTCTGCCCAACGGTGATAAACTTCTCTCGTGCTTTAGTTAATAAAATAAAATAAAAGACATTGAGTTTTTCTGCCCAACGGTGAGAAACTCGTTACGGTCTTAATGATTATTTTATTTTATTTTATGTTGTTTATTTTTTATTAGTCATCTCATTTACTTTTATGAATTGTTAAAATAAATTGTTATTCGGCCCAACGGAAGGATAACTTAATTTCGTATCTAACTAATTATGTTTTATAGTTAGATGTATTTAACTTGTGGTGTTATTTTTAAGAGATGTGAAAAGTAGTTTTCTTGACTATATTATGTAATGGATATTATGTGTTTGCAACATTAAATCCCACTGCAATTAATAGTTACTTGTCTGGTATTGAAACTTTGAGTGGAACTAATTTTAAGAAATGGAAGGAACAAATTGGAATTGTTTTGGGAATTATGGATTTAGACTATGCATTAAGAGAGCCAGCTCCTACAAAGCCTAATGATACAAGTTCTAAGGAACACATGGCTTTATATGAAAAATGGGAACTCTTTAATCGCTTAAGTCTAATGATTATGAAAGGCTCAATTACGCTTGCAATTCAAGGAGCGATTCTTGTTTCTGAAAGTGTAGTGAGCTATATGAAATCTATTGATGAACAATTCATTGGAACCTCCAAATCCCTTGCTAGTACTCTCATGATTAAAATGATGACAATGAAATATGATGGTGTGGTGTTCGTGAACATATCTTAAAGATGAATGACAAGGCCTCTCAATTAAAGGGAATGGACATGGAAATTTCTGAAAGTTTTCTTGTTCATTTCATTATGACTTCTCTTCTTGCGCAATTTAGTCCTTTTAAGATCAATTATAATACGCAGAAAGATAAGTGGAAGATGAGCGAGTTAATTGCCATGTGTGTTCAAGAAGAAGAGAGGCTTAAAGCTGAAAAGCCTGATATGGCTCACCTTACCACCTTGGGTCCAACCAAAAATTCTTTTCAAGAAAGGCAAAAGTAAGAAGAAGAAGAATGCAAATGATGAAACTCACAAGGCTAATGAAGAAAATAAGACTTGATGCTATTTCTGTCGAAAGAAAGGTCACATAAGAAAGGACTATCCAGGTTTTAAAAGTTGGTTGGACAAGAAAGGTAACACTCAATGCTTTGTGTCTTATGAATCCCTTTTGGTAGATGTTCCACCAAATTCTTGGTGGATTGACACTGGTGCAAGTATTCACATAACAAATTCCATGCAGGGATACCTTACAAGTCGGAAACTAAATAAAGGAGAACGAACCATTACAGTTGGGAATGGAATAGAAGTGAACGCGAAGGCTATTGGCACTCTCCGTCTAATTTTAGACTCTGGTTTCATTTTAGATTTAGTAAACACAGTTTATGTTCCTGTTTTTACTAGAAACCTAATTTCTGTTTCACAACTTGATTCCTGTGGTTATGAATTTAAGTTTGGAAATAATAGAGTCTCTTTATTCCACAATTCTCATATGATTGGTTTTGGTACTTTATATGGTAATATTTATTCGTTGAATTTAGATTCCACTTATGCACAATCTCTTTTATTCTTTAATGTAAACGACTTGGTAAACAAAAAGAGAAAGCTAGTGAATGAAAATTCATCCATGTTGTGGCATAAGCGCTTGGGCCATATATCAAGAGAAATGATGGAACGTCTTATTAAAGGTGGAATTTTAAGTTCACTTGATTTTTCTGATTTTAGTACTTGTGTGAATTGCATTAAAGGAAAATACACAAAGACAAAGAAAAAGGGTGCTACTAGGACTACTGAATTATTAGACACAATTCATACTGATATATGCAGTCCCTTCACTGTTCCAATTATTTCTGGACATAAATATTTTATTACTTTTATTGATGACTTTTCTAGGTATACTTATGTGTATCTTATTCGTGAAAAATCAGAAGCACTGGATATGTTCAAACTCTATAAAGCTAAAGTTGAAAATCAACTTGGCAAACGAATTAAAAGTATAAGATCTGATAGAGGTGGTGAATACTATGGTAGATTCACTGAATCGGGTCAAAATCCAAGTGCTTTTGCTTTATTTTTTGGCTGAGAATGGTATTGTTGCTAACTACACAATGCCTGGTACACCTGAGCAAAATGGTGTAGCTGAGCGACAAAACCGTACTCTTTTGGACATGATGAGAAGCATGATGAGTAACTCTTCTTTGCCAAATTACTTGTGGGGTAAAGCTTTAAAAACTGCTGTACATGTTCTTAATAGAGTTCCTAGTAAGGCTGTGCCTGTAAACTCCTTATGAGTTGTGGGTTGGTAGGAAACCTGATTTGAATTATTTACATATATGGGATTGTCTTGCTGAAGCAAAAAATTTCAACCCACAAATAAAGAAATTAGACCCTAGAACTATAAGTTGTTATTTCATTGGATATCCTGAGAGATCAAAGGGTTTTAGATTCTATTGTCCCACTCATAGCACAAGAATTGTTGAAACTAGAAATGTTGTGTTCTTAGAGGATGAAAACATTAGTGGGAGTATGAATCTCAAAAATATTTCTTTGGAGAAAAATCGTGTTTTTACGCCTTCCACGATTATCCAAGAAAATGTTGTACCTGAACCTATTGGTACACAAGAGATTTCTCACATTGGAAAAAAAGTTGTCCCAGTTGCAGAACAACATTACACAAATCACAAAGAGAAAAGAAACTAGCCATATCAGATGACTATGAGGTTTACCTAAATGAGTGTGATATAGGCTTGGAGAATGATCATGTTTCTTATGCCCAAGCCATGAAAAATGAAAATGCAACTCAATGGTTAAATGTCATGAAAGACGAGTTAAAATCCATGAAAGACAACAATGTCTGGGATCTTGTAGAATTGGCTAAGGGAGCCAAAACTGTTGGATGCAAATGGGTTTTTAAAACCAAGTGTGATCCTAAAGGCAATGTCAAAAGATACAAGGCCAGATTAGTTGCTAAAGGATACACTCAAAAAGAAGGGACAAACTATAAGGAAACTTATTCTCCTATTTCTAATAAAGATTCCTTGAGAATAGTCATAGCCTTAGTAGCTCATTATGATTTAGAGTTACATCAAATGGACGTTAAAACAGCCTTTTTGAATGGTGACTTGCATGAAGTGGTCTACATGGACCAACCTGAAGGCTTTCAAGATGAAAGCAAGGAAAATATGGTTTGTAGGCTTAAGAAGTCCATATATGGTCTAAAGCAGGCATCTCGACAATGGTATCTTAAATTTCATGAAGTTCTCACCAAATTTGATTTTAAGGATAATGTGGTTAATTAATGTGTGTGGACGCCCCGAACGTCCCGGGGGAAAATCCCCCCCTCCATTTTGTTCATTTGGGCTCACTACAGTTCAAACTCAAATGTCACGGTTCTTAATCTGATCTTGCAAAGTGCAATGCAAGACTGATAAATCACCAAAGAGTCCAAATCTGGCAAATCGTTTTAGAAAACAGATTTTTGTAAAGAAATGCCAAACATGGACTGCTTTGCCAGATACAGAGTCGCCACCTACTAACCGTGATATCTAGTTTTGAAAACATTATGCATTCTTATTCCGGTTAATTAGCTAATCTTACTATGTGATGCGCGCAACACAAAAGTATAGACTAGATCGCCTAATTTGGAACAAAGCATTGCATATCCGCTCATTTAAAAAACAGTTTTGAATTTTGCTACTCACAAGTAGGCTAAAACACGGATTTCAACGAGTTGTTCCAACTCAAGCAATCCAACCTTCACCCATAGGCATTCAGGCAGTAAATCAACTAAGCAGTTGGCCTCATGGAAAGCATGCTTTCATGTTAACATTCACACTCATGCGAGATGCTAAAGCATAAACACTCACCTAGTACTCCAAGCCAAAACAGGGAACATGTTAGCAATCAGATGTATGATCCAAGTCCATGTTAAGATGGCTAATGCATCGCAGGCAAAATACAGCTAGAATAGGCTCAGCTAACCTATGGATGGCATGTGAAATGCAACAGATAACATGTATTCAAGTTAGATTTGAAATACTATGCAATTAGTATGATTCGCCGAGCCCGGTGCATGCAATACTGATGAATGATGCATACATGCATAGCATAAGGATGCTAATTGAAATATGCCCTAATACTAACCATCAAAAGCAGATAAGTAAAAGGGAGAAAGAAATGGGGGTTGGAAGACATGCATTACACACACGCACGCTTATTACAAATTCGCCCCACTCGGAGGGACCAAAAGAATAATACAAATTTAACTAACTAACAAGCTAATTAAATAGTTACAGACCACTTAACTAGTTAAGCAAATTAACTAAGCTAATAAAGCGGTAAAATAGCCTCGGGAGGGTCCAATGCATGCATGCTCGGCTCCGCTCGGAAATCCACCACCATGCACAAGCTGCCTCTGTTTGCACTGTTTTTCTCCTTTGAGGACTGCACAAGTCTCAAAGTTGTTTCTGAAATACTCCCTGAGGGTTGTAGGAGACCACCGGTAAGAAGGAAACACCACCGGCCATGAGGAAGAGGTCATCGACCACAAATGAAGATCTCGGCCAAATATGGATAGCCGGCCGGCACTGAAGATGGCCGACCGGCCATCCTTTCCTGCAGAACCCTGTTTTGATAACAGCAGAGGGCAAACAAGGCATGACAATGCATTTTAAGCAAATGTTTGCACAACCAACCTCCCCATCATGTTGTGGACTCAAGGGAGTTTGGTACTCGACCCTCAAACCACCAATCGCGCATTTCAATGTGTGATGGTCCAAGAAGTCAAGTATGCATTTTGATGTCAAGTGTAATGCACATAAACACACAATGGGCCCAACCTCTATCATAATCAATTCAAGAGGCAAGGCATGCATGCCAAATGCAACCTAAGCATGCGAGCTAAGTATGCAACATGAAAATGCAAACACGCATGCAAACATAACAAATGAGCAAGCAAGACATGATGCAACCAAACCATGCAAACATGAAGCAATGTAACAACATTTGAGCAACATGAAAAAGATGGACTTAGACTAATATGGACAAGCCTCAACCATGTCTAAATAAGTAACCAAAATGCTATGGAAATGAAGGCAAATTTACATACAAACATGCATGCAAACATGGTCCAACACTTAAGCATAAAGAGGAGACTTTTAAGCACACTTAAAAGGACTAAACATGGACATTAAATTAACATGTTAGGCTCTGAAAAAAAGTACAAGATGATGCCAAATCAAGCAATCAAAGCATGCAAGCAAGCCTAAGGCCTAAGGCTAACCTAAGGGATCAAACCATGGCTATGCAAGGCGAGTCCCAAAGGGTCGAGGGGACTCAAAACAGTCCCAATGTAAGTCGAGACAAAGCCCAAAACACACTTAGATGACATCTAAATGGCCTACCCATGGAAGCATACACAATGGTCCAAACATGGAGCATAAGACATCAACCTTTTAAAGCATATAGAATCTATTGGAAAGCTAGATGTTGGATGTACAGATTTAGTTGAATATTAATAAGTAGCAGGGTACTTGTTCTTGAGTCATATCTCCTGTCTCGACTATACACACTATTTTCCATCCAAAAAAATGTGACAATGAAGTCCAAGCTTCGCTAAACGATACTTAAGAGATTCACCGTCTCCTGGAACAAGATCTCTAGTAATAAAATCCTTAACTACCATAAAAAAAAGGAATGATTTGTGAAAGGGAGCGTTAAGTAAGGTCAGGAATCCTAAACATAAGTATGCCTTCGGGTCCCTCCGTGCCTCATCAAAATAGTCATACAATAATCTGGTAGTAAACAAGGGAATTTTTTCCCCCACTGGATAGGTAAGACTAAGTAGGGGCGAACGAGCTTCTCATATCAATAGTCCCATACATCATGATCAGTTCGTTCGAAAGGTCGAGCAGCAGCCTAACTTGGAAAAGAAATCCTGTCCCTTGGTTTGGTTGTTCTGGCCTTGCCATCGAAAGCACGGTTTCAGAAATGCTTTAGTTACGCTCCGTGGGTTTCGCATGATTAGGACCAATCAGAACTCACCTGCCTTGGAAAGCAGATCTGCTGATGGTTAGGTGGTTAGCGAACATCGCATTTCTTATCTATTTTATTTCACGCCCTATGCCTGAGCTAACTTATTTCTCTTTCAACTGGAACTCCTTAATCAGTTAATCTGGAAGTGACTTCGATACCTTTCCAAGAATCAGGATCCGCCTTACTTAAGCCCCGACTTCGCTACACTTGCTTCTAGAAGGAAGTTCCTAGCCGAAGGCCTAGGTCCTAGTACTACCTCTTAGACACAATATCGCCAAAGGAAAGCAGTCTAGCAGTCAAGTCACGAAGAAAGTCACACCGCTACCGCTACTTTATGCTTACCATGCCTAGCTCCACACTAATGAAGTCACTTGGTCCTTACCAGAGTAGAGACTCCGCCTAGGGAGTTGCCCACCCTATCTCTATTCTATCTCTTTCACCTAAACCAAGGTAAACCGAAACCCAGACATAGAACTCCGTGAACGGGATCCACTACTTCTTTATTTATGATACCAGCAAATTCAACTGAAACTGATTCCACTTGAGAGCGGCATCTATCCCCGTGGTTATTTCGACAAGAAGGCATTTAAATTCTATAGCACCATCTTCTTTCCTAAAATCTGAAAGGGAATGTGAACAAGAAAGGAAGTTAGGCCTTTTCCTAAAGCCCCAACCACCAAGAGCTGATTCTCTGCTTGGCTATGCTATTCTATTAAGGTTTCGCATCTCTCAAGCCGGCTACTGACTTGGCTTCGTTCACTCAAAACGAATGGAATCCGGATCCGTAAGTGCCTTCGATAGGCTAGCCTTTGGGCTTTTAGTTAAGACTTCTTTTCTTCCTTACCTTATAAAGCTTTGTCTGATAGGGAATTTTCTGCTCGCTACGCCCCTGCCCCAAGCCAAAATTGCTTGAGTAGCTTGATCTAACCGAAGGAGCTCTAATGGAAGAATTATATTAATATGGAATTTCCTGGTATGAGCTTAAAAAGCATTCCCCTAGAGCCTGAACCACGTGAAAGCTAGCCCTCCTCAATCCCAGTTGCATTCGATCTAGAATTCTTCTTCCCCAGTGATGCCACCCTCGGCGGAACTACCTTAATGGAATTCCGGCTTCACTAAAAGCACCTGGGCTATGCCTCAAACTCTCTTAACTGGCTTGGGGGTTAACTAAGAACTATATATTCTCCGCATCAAGGAAAAGAGCAGAGATCTTTGTTGAAGACAGCACGACAATGCGCAATCGCTAAACAAGACCACAAAAGCTATATCACAAAGATTGGTCTAACTAATCGGCCTAAGGCGTCTAGAGACAATTCCTATCTCGCCAAACTAAAGGAAAGGAGAAGAGCCTATTTTATTTTTATTCCGAAAGATCTGATTCTATACCACTAAGCCATTCGAACTTCTTGGCTAACACGAGGAATGGAAGAACAACTTATTTGTATTAAACAGATCCATCTTATCAAAGAGCATTTACCCTTGCACTGGGTCTTTCTCGCCTTGGCCTTTTGCCTGTGAAATTAAACCATTGCTTTTCCCTCACTCCTTGAACAAGAGTTTACAGCTGACCCAAAGCTAGCCACACCTCTGAAAGACTCCATCACTTGAAACTTTTTTATTCACTTCGAAGAGCTGCAACTAGTGCCCAATGAAGACCTAAGCAATGCATCGAGAAGGCGAAAGAGAGAAGCCAGGAAAGCCCTATCTCTATCTCTTCCTAACAAGGGGAAGGAGTCCGTTCATGGTATAATAAGGCCTATTCTTTCAGAACGGAAAAGAAAAGCTTCAATTGGTCTTTTTGAGACGAGACTTCTTCCTCTTAAGGGAGAAGAAAGACAAGAAAGAGGAGACTATTTCGACAAGGCTACGAGTTCTGGCATACTTTACTTTAGATTGGATGTCGTACTTGACTTTATAAAGGACGTCCTACTTGACTTCTATTTAATATTTCACCGAACCCTACTTCACTCAATCAATCTCCTAATCTTAATCCTACCGCCCTTACTACAACTAAACCACCAACAGCGGGAGAGCCGACATTACTATAGAATGATAGATGTGCAGCGCATTCTGTAAGGCTAACAACTCATTCTTCAGCAACTCATTCTCTAATAGGAAAAGCAAAGACCTCATCTACCGCATCAACAGGTAATCCCGATCCCACTTTTGAGAAAGTTTAGCTATGCCCACAGCTCTTTCAAAGGAAACCAGTCTTTTTAAGAAGAAAGTCACAGTCACACCGCTAATAGGCGGAAGAAGAGATTCCCAGCTACTGACTCTAATAAGAAGTTGACGAGGCAGAGGTGATCTAAAGACCCAAGAAATAATTGAAAGATCCAAGATCTTTCATTTCAAAGTGCGCACTGAGAGACTGTTTGAAATCAGAAATACCGACAAGGTCATCCCCAGTGATAATCATATCATCAACATAAAGAAAGAGGAGAATGGAGCCATACTCAGTTTTGCGAACAAAGAGAGTCGAATCATAAGGACTTGAGGTGAAGCCAAAATCTCCAATGACTGTGCTGAACTTGGCAAACCAAGCTCGAGGAGCTTGTTTAAGCCCATATAGTGCTCGGCGAAGTTTGCATACCTTGTTAGGAGGATGATTATACCTAGGAGGAGGTTGCATGTACACTTCCTCTATAAGATCGCCATTCAGAAAAGTGTTTTTGACGTTCATTTGAAATAATCTCCACCTTCGAACTGCGGCAACTGCAATTAAACTCCGAACGGAGGTAAGACGAGCAACTGGAGGTTTCTTCATCTCATAGTCAATCCCATGCTCCTGTGTAAAACCTTTAGCAACCAGACGAGCTTTACAACGCTCTACTGAACCATCCGAACGGGTCTTGATCTTGTAGACCCATTTACAAGCCACAGCTATCTTGCCAGAAGGCCAAATCCCATGTATGAGTTTTCTACAATGCCTGCTTCTGCCATTGCTTGCTGCCAAAGGGGATTAGAGCCAGCCTCATGATAAGATTGAGGATCATGCTGAGAAAGATAGAGAAGCAATAATAGTCATGAAAATAAACTGGTGGCTTACTTACCCGAGTAGAGTTACGAGGAGACTCAGTTTGAACGTCGATGGTAGGACCATCAGATAGAGCAGGCACCTCAGACCGTAGCAGTATGTGTAGATAAAGATCCTGTATCAAGGTTATCAGGAAACAATTCAACAGAGCAATCAGTAAAGAATGATGAAGTGGGGATAGATGGTAGGTGAAACTCGGGCATGGAGGAGAACATTTTTTGTTTCCAAAAGATGACATGTTGAGAAATGCGAAGTCGTTTGGAGAGTGGATCCCAACACCTATAGCCTTTGTGTTCAATCCCATAACCCAAGAAGCAGCCGCTCCAGCTCGAGCTCACTATTACCTTTCAGGCCCTATCTTATCCCGAACCACTAGTCTTTAGCAGCTCTATTTAATAGATGTGGACTGACAGATCATGGGTCCCTAATTGGACAGGCGGCTAGCACTACTACGACTGGCACTATGACTCGCTACCTGGAAGTGCCTTGTCATACCGCCTAAGGAAGTTCCCTTGGTCTGACCTCGGGGTCACATTAGACTGGTGCTGCTATTACGGCTAACACTGATACTTGCACTACTAATAGCTCGAACTCGGATTGGGGGCACGCAACGCAGGTATTTATCACTGCTTTCTATCTAGTAGCACTGGTTCTGAACTCACAATTAATCTTAATCCATTCTATCTTACAAACAACTAAGCAGTAACCCTGCTACTTATACTTATTTACTAAACAAATAAAGGGGAAGGAACTTAACAACCCATTTGGCCTCGTTCCTTAAGAAACAAAAGAACCGGATGAACTGAAATACAAAAGGCTTCGTGCCTATAGAGTGTCAGTAGTGGGTGGGGCCTGCCTATTGTACGAGAGTCTGATACAATGGAAGAAAGAGTGCCCCATCACACTAGAAGGTAGGTTTCAAAATTCCTAAGATATGCATTGCAGCTACCTTTGTCTGCTCTTACCTTTCTTTTCGTTAAAAGATAAAAAATTAAGAATTATCCGGAACCACTTGACTCTGTGGGCGGTGTTTTAGGCATTGAATGAAATGGAGAATACGGAGGAGATAATATGAGATCAAATGCTTGGGTGTTTCAACTTTAAATCTGTCGCTCCTTCCAAAGAAAGTCACAAAGACGAAAGGAACGCTATCTATATGCTTAACAGATGTTAGCTGGAAACGAGGCCTCAGCCGATCAAAGCAAGCTCACGAGGGTGGTAGCCCGGGAGACTCTCTGAGAATCTGACTCCGACTTCGAACTTGGAACTGAGACTGGGTATCCGAACCTGGACCCACGACCACCCTAGAGAGAACAGAACTACAGGGAAGCAGGCCTTACCAATAGTACTACCCATGACTCATAGACAGGAGGTTGTTGTTAGTGCCCACCAGTGGGGGACCAGGTTAGAGCACATAGGCCTTGAATCGGTCCTTCTGGCAATAGAGTGTCACTTTCTTCCTTTTCTGTATGAGCTAGGGTCATTCCTTTCGCGAAGGCTGACTAATAATGAGTGCCCACTGTAACTGGTCATAGGCTGCCTTCAAAGTGGACACTCTAACTGACTTCCTTCTTAGTATGGGACATGTCACGCCCTTAACTTTGCCCCTAAAAGTTTGGGCATGACCTATACGGAAACAGACACTTGACCTGCTGTACATAACATACGGGGCCTTATCGGAAGCACGTAATATGAAAATAATGATACATATAAATCCCATTGAGCTACTTCTACATGCCAGGATCTCATACATCACGTGCACCATAGTAGATAGATAAAGTCCCAAACTATATCCAGGAGCATTGGTTATATACATGCACACATACAGTCCCAGCCCTATAATTGGGCATATACAAAAACCATAGTAGTTATATACATTCAACCTTAGGTGGGTAATCAAAAAGTAAGCCAACATCTTAACAGACTTCATAAAAATAAATGGCCTTGCACAGTGCCTGGACACACAAAGGTTGGCAAAACAAAAATAGGCGTCATGTATAGAACCGACCACCTGGTTGGTTACCTACAGAAACAGACATAACAAAGAGTGAGCCAGGCTCAGTGAATAGTAATACTTAAATAAAACGATGCTTAACTTGAAGTATAATACATCAAAGCGTAAGAATATGCACACATAGTTAGTCTGATTCTGTTCTAATTTCATAACGGTCTTAAGCCTATTCTTGAAACGTAATGGCTTGAAATATAATATCTTGAAACATGATGGCTATAAGCCCGTAAACGTGGTGGCAGAAAGCCCTTAAACATGGTGGAGTTAAGCCCTTGGACATGGTGGCACGAGGCCCTTGAATAAGTTGGCATTAAGCCCTTGAATCATTTGGCATTAAGCCCTTGAACATGCTTGTATGAACTCAAGAGGTGTCTCACACGGACTCTAGAGGTGACTCACATCATAGCACTTAGTTCCGTGTGGCACTTTGTTTCATATCATAATAATAGAACAACTTGATTTCAGAGTCTTACAGAATGAACGTATTTCGTCTTTCCCATTTCTTTCTTTACATACTTTGAAACATTAGTATAGTTGCATATCGTGTGTGGACACAATACTCATGACAATCATTAGCTACATGTGAAGCATATAATGGTACTACTACTCACAGTGTTGTAATAATGTGCTTGTTCCTCCTGGAGTGTGTCCTGCATACATTCACAACTTGCAAATTAGCTCACTTTTTTCTATTAAATCATTTCTTGGTTCAATTCACTTCGAATGAGTTCTACACATGTTAGTAGGCATAAAATGCAAATTCTAAAAATATCCAAGGGTCCAGTACACAAAACGGAGCTAACAGTTTTTTTGGGCATGGTCCGCACATGCGACTGTGAGCCCCGCACGTGCAACAAACTACCCCGCACGTGCTGTAAAATTCCCCCGCACGTGCCTTTCATGCAGAACCAAACCACCAAAATTCAGCATCTGCCGCACGTGCGACAGTGACTCCCGCACGTGTGGCGATTGACCTGTTTGGGTTCGAAAATTGCAACAAAATTTTTAAGTTGAAACTTTTATGTGCTAAATCATGGTTTAAAAACATGTAATTAAAGGTACAACATACCATAATCTAACTTGAATTAAACCCATGAACATAACTCAATTGGTTTGAACAAAAGTTGAAGCTCATCAACATAATTTCATTCTTGAGGCTCTTAACTTCACACACCCATAACACAGAATACAAAAACATGGCATAAGCATGAATACCAATTTGATAAGTAAAGAGACAAGATGATGCTCTCACTAGATAACTTGAATTGGATCCAAAATACACAAATGATAGGATTATCAAACCAAGTCTTCAACACACACACATCCAAGACTTTCATTCCACTCTCGATCATACAACATCAAGAGCTTCCTAGTTCAAATTGAGAAAGAGGATTGGACTAGGGAAATTAAACTTACCTTAGCTTCCTTGTTCTTAGCCTCTCTTCACTTTTCTCCCAGGGAATATGTTATAAGAAAGTTCCTAAGTCTTGAGGTCAAAGAGGCTTTTATAGACAAACATATACAAAAAGTGAATAGAGACGAAAATCAATCGTTTAAACATCTGAAATTGAAATTTCACAGAAACGCTTAATATTACCTAAAAATTATGCTGATCACATATATAAAATCAATTTCAGATAATTAAGCCCCTAAAGCTTCCAATTTATGCTTCTAACTTATAGATGTAACAGATACTTTTCTTGTCAAATAGATAAGCATCCCTAAACATGGAGTTTCCCCTACTTAACCATAATTTCTTAAAGGATTTCACAATAAGCATTCAAAAACACAAATTAGGGTCTGAAAATATATTAGAAAACATGTACGAGGGTCGGGTTATTATAGAACAGCGATTCGAAATGTAAGGAATCAACCTAAATGCGATAACTGAACCCGGACTTCTTTTCCAATCCAAGCAACCTACGTGATCAAGTCTAAACTCCTTTTTATTTGTCTCTTAGCCTCCAGCTCGGTAACCTGGCTCTCTAGGGCGTGTCTATGCTCATGAGCTGCTAATAGTCTATCTCGAAAGTCACTCATCTCAGTCTCAAAGGACGCAGTAGCAGCTCTCAGATCTCTGACCTCCACTTTCTCATCACGAGTCTCATCACGCATCTGGAAAATGGTCTGCTCCATAGCTCGGCTCAAGCGCCTAAAGCAAACCCTCAGAACTCCTACATGATCAGTATATCCCACCGGGCTCACTAGTCTGACCATCGGTAGAGGAAGTGGAAATGTGAACTCAGATCTCGAATCTCTATCTCCTACTGGTCGTCATACTCTCTGGTAGACTTCCCCTCTTAGACATCTCTCAAGGAGTACAAGTGCTCTCTACCAGGCTGTCCCAAGCAGCAAGCGCTCAATGATCTGATTAGTACGGTCAAACTCAAAGCGGAAATAGTACTCTGATGCATCCTCTGTAACAGTAGGTACCCGTCGATGTCCAAACTGCCTTCCTTAGTACTCTGTTCCCGAAGAACGTGACTACTCCTCGAAGACCAACAATAGGCGAGGAGTCTAAGACGTGAGCAAGATAGACCCGGCCATGAGTTTCCTTCATTAGCGGATCATATGTATACTTCTTGGATACAGTTAATCAAACTCGACCTTTGTAAGGGGATAGCGAATTCATTCCTTCGGAGTTAGGCTGCAAAGGGAAGCTTTCCTTCTTCCACTTCACGGAGATACCTACTTGGTTCCGGAGTCAAATTCATAGTCAGTCTATGCCAATATAAAACTTGAACGGGGACTCTCTTTTTTTTTAGGAAAGCGGCACATACCTGGAAAAAAGAGGTAAGGTCTCGGTGTCAACCGATAATAGAGGAGGCATTAGCTATTCTTTCATCTATCCTTTATCCCCTATATATGTTATTAGTGAATTCCTAAGCCCCCTCTGGGTTTGGCCTTTGCCAGCCACTAGAGCTAGGCCAAGTAAGATAAGACTTTTTTCAACCATTTTAACAATGCGCATTTGGCTAGGGATTTCATCGGGGCAAGGGATGAAAGTGAATTACTTACATATGAAATAAGAGTGACTGACTCACAAGGGAATGAGTCTAGCTGCCCATAGAATACATTCTTATGACGCCTAGCCCACTAAAACCCTTAGGGAACCCCTTACCTTATAGGAATAGGACGAATCGACGTCTCTCTCAGCACGTAAAACGGGCATAGGAACAACAAAAAGAGCAGACTAGCCAAACCCTTGTGTAGACGTCCCCGAACGCCCCGGGAAGGTGAGGTCCCGTTTCGTTCGTTTTGCGGGTCTACTGCAGTTCGGACTCAAATTGTCACGGTTCTTAATCTGAACCAAAGAGTCCAAATCTGGCAAATCATTTTGAGAAAACAGATTTTTAGAACAAGAAGTGCCAAACATGGACTGCTTTGCTAGATACAGAGTCGCCACCTAAATATTTTATTTTGGAGAATTTAGGAAACCCTGACTCGGTGCCAAAAGCCACGTGTCCGTCATCACCAAAGTTGCCTCGGCTCGGGAACTTGGGTACGATTGGGGAAGGTCAGCTATGAGCACCCCCTCTCGCCTGATCAAAGATCGGCCTCTACTAACCGTGATATCTTGTTTTGAAAGCATTATGTGTTCTTATTCCAGTTATTAGCCTAGAATTACTATGTTATGCGCACAGCAAACAAGTATAGACCAAATCGCCTAAATTGGAACAAAACATTTCATGTTTGTTTTGAAAATGGTTTGCTACTCGCAAGTAGGCTAAAATTAAGGTTTTGCCACCCTCAAGTGGGCTTTTAGAAAAGATGGTTTTGCCACTATCTAGAGGGCTTAAAACTCACAGTTTTAATGCATTATTCCAATTTAGATAATTCAACCTCCATCCACAGGTATTCAAGCAGTTATATCACATAAGCAGCTAGCCTCATGGTAATCATGCTGTTATGGCAACACTCACACGCATGCGGTATGCTAAAGCATAAATGCTTACCTAGTACTCCAAGCCAAAACAAAAATTAGTTAGTAATCATATGCATGATCCTAGTTCTTGTTAAGATGGCTAATGCAAACACATGCAAAATGCGATTAAGATAGGCTCGACTAATCTATAATGACATGTGAAATGCTACAACTAATCACGTATTGAAATACAAATGCAGTTAGAGTCATGCGCCGAGCCCAATGCGTGTAAGACAAATGTGTGGATGCACGCATGCATAGCATAAGGTATGCTAATTTAAATATGTCCTAGTCTACCATCATAAGCGGGTAAATAAAAGGGAAGAAAGATGTGGGGTTGGAAGATATACACACACTCACACACACTTATTACACAATTGCCCTCGCTCGGAGGGTCCGAATAAATATTACAGTCCGAATAAATAATACTAAATTAATTATTACAAAATTTCTAATCTAATTAACAAATTAAATGCAAAGAGAAGATGGTCGCAGTCCCCTGCCTTGGGATGCGTGAATGATGCATGCTCGGATTTATCTTTCCCCGAAAGCCCGTACCATACCACTGCTACCTCTGTTTACACTGTCCCGCTTCTCTGAAAACTACCAAAATCCTGGGACAGGTTCCCTGAACCCTGTAGGACACCATCGGCTGAAGGGAATACACTCCGGCCATGGGACTTATCCATCGGCTGGGGTTTCATATTATCGGCCACCAATCCATGGCCGGTCGGCACTCTACAGTGCCGGTCGGCAAAAACTCCTTGCAGAAACTGGTTTTTGATAGCAACAAGGACAGACAGTGTACGGCATGGAATTTCAAGCAGATGTATGCACACGCACACTCCCTATCATGCAAGGGACTCAAGGGAGCATGACCCTCGACCCTCGGGCCATCAATTATGCATGATGGCCTAAGAGGCCAAGTTTTGCAACTTCGATATCAAATGAAATGCAAGCACAAAACACATCAAAGGGCCCCAACCCCTATCATGATTGATCAAGAGGCAAGGGATGCATGCTCAATGAAATGCAACCTAGGCATGGAGGCTAAGTATGCAACATGAACATGCAAATGAGCAATGTATACTAGGCGCGCAACCTAAACATGTAAGCAAACATGGCATGCAACAACATGCGATGATGGACTTAAACTAACATGGATAGCTCGCAAGCATGCCAAAATCAGTGGCCATCAGATGAAAATGAGACACTCGAAATGCGTGCATGTATGCACGCAAATCGAGGACCGAACCTAAGGCATCAAATGCCACTCTACCAAAGCATGGCAAGGCATGGAATATGGTATGTAAACATGCAAATTTCAGCACTAAAATATGATACAAAATAGTCCCGAATCATGGAAATATGGCACCCGATGCATGAGATGAGCCCCGAAACTTAAAACTAGGCACATATGATGGCTTACAGCTATACAAAGCATGCATTATTTGATCATGAAGCATGAAGACAGAGTCAAGGCAGTCCCAAAACATGCATATTTCCAGTTTAAAGCATGGCCAAAAGATGTTAGCAAGATGGACTAAAATAGCATGCAACTTTGACTAGCAAACATGGGTTGTATGGCAAGTATATGATGCACATGGAATCTCACCAAACCATCAAAAATCAGTGAATAAAACATGTGAAAATAGGCCCAAATAACAACTGATATGCAACCATGGCATGCAAAAATGATGAGTTACTTTAGAGGGCCATGCAAGGAGTTATTAAGCACATGCAAGATAGACATTTAGCAAGACCAAACCAACTCTAAAAATGAGTTTTGAGGGTCCTAAAACCCACTGAAAAATGCCCGAACCGAGCTCAAGATGTGTGCAAACATAGGCCCCTTTGTAAGGCCAAAAATGCAAGTAATGAAGACAATAAGGAGAGGGGATGGCCCTCTCCTTCTTAGGACCTTAAGACACCCTCCTCACCTCTGAAATCCCTTAAAATTTCAGTGGTGAGGAGGCCTACACCAGGTGGTCCCAGAGCTCACAAAAAATGCATAAAAATGAGGCCAAACAAGGCCTAAGAGGGGGTAAACAACCCCAAACACAAAAGTGTTCTTAAACAAACTTGAAAAGGAGCTAAAAACAAGACTTTTTTCAATTATACACTAAGCTCAAAACAGAAAGCAAGATAGGCTAAAAGTGTGTGAAAAAATGGGGAACAAAGAGGGAAAAGTGTGTTACCCTTGTAGCCAAAAGGTGACTTTGGTCTAGAAAATGAGCTCCTAGCCTTTGAAAATCAGCCTCAAGGTGTTTGAATGGATGGTGGAGGTAGTAGGCTTGGAGGTGTAGTGTAAAGGGCCAAGAACCTCACACTCTAGAGCCCTCTAACACACTCAAATGAGGAGAGAGAGGGAGATATAGAGAGAGAGGGGGATATATATCAGATATATATGTATAGGTCTGGTTTTTTTGTTCAACCCATCCAACTTTAACAATGGAGGAGGAGAGGCCCTTAAATAGGCAATGGAAATGGCTCTAAGCTTCTCAAGGAAGCTAAGTGAAAGGGGCAAAGGAGTCAAGGCTTCTTGAGGAAGCTAGGACAGCTGGTAAGCTTCTTGAGGAAGCCAAGATAAGGGGTCAAGGCTTCCTCGAGAAGCCTTGAGCAAAGGGTGCAAAAAAATGGGTCAAGGGTGGTCAAAGGTGCAAAATAGCCACACTCGTGCATGGGGGGACGGGTCTGTGCACTCCAGCTGGCACAGCTGGCATGCACCATACTTGAGGGATGCAAAAGGGTCATATCGGCCATGAAAGGAGGTCATCAGCCAAATAAATGGCCGGTCGGCACAAAAAATGGCCGGCCTGCTATTTGTTCTGTCTGGTCGACTAAATGGATGGCCGATAGGTGGCTGACAAGGTCAAAAAGTGGCCGGTTAGTGTCTAGATTGAAGCCCCAGAAGTTAGATTTCCAATGGCACAAACCTTGCATTAAAATTCTTCCTGTGGAAAAAGTCATGCCCATTTTGGTGAAACCGCGCAGATTCGATCTAACCGGGATGATACCCAACTTCAACCAATCATATCTCCCGCACCCGGACTTGGCTCTAGGAGATTCTTGAGTGAAAAATGAAGCCCCAGAAGTAAGCTTTCCAACGGCGGTAGCCTCATAGCTAAAATCCAAGTATGCAAATGAATAAGCCCGATTCAGCGAGGGCTGCTCAACTCTCTCTTCCCCGGATTCATGCTGAACTTCTCCCAAACTAGTTTTCTCCTCTCCTTTCCTCTTTTCTTCAACTCCAAACCCCTAAACGAAGTGTTTTGAAATATTTTTCAAAGATTTCATCTCTCTTTCATTCATCTCCAACTTTTCCTTGCGCGGTTTACCGAAAAGCGCAACATTTACCGAAATGTGAGCGTCGAAACATCGTAGGAATTTTATTTTCAAAACATTTTGAAAGAGAGGATTTTAAGATCTAAAATCTTTTGATCAAGATTTTTTTGGTCCAAAAGGGGTATGAAGTTGGGATTTGACTTTCTCATTGCTGACGAATTTGAACCTTTGCCCTGCACACCTTTCTCTACCAAGTAAACCATCAGTAACGCCCAAGTCTTAAGGGAAGTCAAAAATGTGGTGTCTACACCTTATAATTTAATATAATAACTTCATTCCTACCTGTCCGTGCCTATTGATTAGGAAGTCTGCACCCTTATCCTTTTTCTTGAACTCGATGGAGTGGAAAAGCAATTGATGCCACAAATGCTCTTTCCGAGGGTTAGGATCAAGGGATGGTCTGGTCCAAGCGCGAATCTCTCTTGAAATAGATCTGCCAGTCACTTTTCTGGATCAATCGCCTTGGTGAATCAATCTTCTTTTAAATGAGATCTATCTCTTCTTGCCCTGTCTTCGGCCCTGTAACTGGTCGATCAATTGGCCTACGAATTACTTTATTTCAATATCTGCCCTTGTTAGCAGCTCTCTCGGCATGCTGTCTTTCCTTTCTCGGTCTATGGAAAATGGTGTGCCATAAGGAGCGTAGGGAAAAGGAAGAAAATGGCAAGCAATAGGTCCTTCGGTAAGCAGCATTCCTCTTGTTCTAGTTGCTCCTTATGTTATTTCATCTCGTAGGCCTATTTGTTTAAGCAAAAGTCGTGTTAAAGCAATCAAATAGGGCATCCTACCTATAGGCCTTCCTTGCTCAAATTCAAGCTCAATAAGGCAAGGGGATATCGATCTGCTCTTTCTATAACAGCGAATCGAATCTCTCCCTTGCCTTATTATAGTTGTACTCTTATCTATTGGTCTGAAGTAAACTCTTCAATCGCTTCTTTCCAAAGGAAAAGTCTGTAAACAGAAAGAGAAACACCGGCAATGACAGTGGAGTGAAGGCTGCTTCATTTATAAGATCTCGCGTGCTACTGATAACAACGGTTTCTCGCGTCTGGATGGAAGCTTGGCTGAGCACATAAAGCAGGTCATAGAAGAGGTTGCCGACATTGAAGAATTGTTCTATTATTATCATATAGAAAGGAAAAATAGTTTTATAAGAGGTCATATCTCCTCTTTATTTCTATTTTCCCTTGTCGAAGTAAAAAGATTGTTCTTACTGAAGTACAAACAGCTCGCCTCTGCTCTCTCACGACTATGGCAGGGCGGTACGCTAGATAAAGCTGCCCGCTAGGTGTTTATGGAATTATTATGAAAGTTGTCGTCCTACCTCATTTAGGGGTGTAACATTCCGTTAGGAAGTGTCACTTTCTTGCAAGAAGCATGTAGACTCGTGCGAAGAGAAGTAGTTTACTTGCCGTAGCTCAAGTTTACCTTAGTAGCAGCTCAGGTCTTTCTTCAGGGCTTCATGGAACCGATGAGGGGCTCTGTGTTGAGATTCGCGAACTCGACTACTTTGTTTGAGAAGGATATCAAAAAGATAGAAAAAGGCAATGTAACAGGGGGCGAGCGTATCCCCCGTTCAGGAACAGGATGAGGCAAAAGCACTTGCTCTAAGAAAGAGAGAAGTGTTCTAAATATAGAAAGCTCTTTCACGCTCATGTAATAGCAGCAAAGGGCTGCCCTTATATTAGAGAAAAGTTTGAGAAAGGGGCACTCATGGCAACAAGAAAAGGCGATCCCCGGGCGATCGCAGCAACAGACGCGGTTCACACCACTGGCAAACGAGGAAAACAGAAAGGTCCAGAAGAAATGAAACAAAAGAGAAGGTTAAACTTGAAAGAGAAATGAATGAAGGCCCCTACTCATCTATCTCACGGTCCTGGAAACATCAATGGGATGTATACTAGGGCAGCACGACGAGACAGGAAAAAAGAAGCAGGCCATCTATTACCTCAGCAAGAAGTTCATCGACTATGAGTCCCGATACTCCGTTCTGGAAAATGACATGTTGTGCCTTAGTCTGGGCCGCAAATCGTCTTCGACATTACATGCTCAATTATACGACCATGCTAGTTGCCAGAATGGACCCACTCAAGTAGATATTTGAAAAGCCCTCTTTGACAGGAAGAATCGCACGGTGGCAAATGCTGTTGACAGAACAGAATATGAGATGATATATGTAACGCAGAAGACGATAAAAGGCCAAGCCATTGCCGACCAGCTTTGGTTCGATTGTTGTTTCAGACGAGGTCTAAGCTTTCTTGAGTCAAAAGCAGACTAGAATAGGGCTACCCTTTTCATGTATTTCATCGAGGGGTGACTAAGCAGCTGTGTAACAGCCGGCTCTAATCTGAGTACATATTGTTTACCAGAAGAGGTTGTTGAAGAGGATAGGCAGATCCAGATAAATGAAAGGGGCTTGTCCTCACTTACTTGAGCAAGGAATGAAAGACTCGCTTGCTTAGCGCAGGACGGAACAAGAAAGAAAAAGAGAAAGACCTATTATGAAACTAAGAGAAAAGCAAGTAGCACAATCCCCTCACCTAGGGGAAGACCCCTTCTTATTCTTGTACGTATACTAGATCTGTCTGGATTGGATCTACTAGAAGAGTAGAAGAGGAATTATTCTATTTATGCCTCTATTTATGTTTTATGCCTTTAGTGCAACAAATAGATTTGAGTTTTGTAACCTAATAGGGTTGTGTTCATCCGGTGTACTATCTACTATACGCATTAATTGGTGCATCTCCTGTATAGGAATGACCCTCTGGTAGCTGCACATTGTAGTCAACAACTGATTTAGGAATGGAGTAGGTTCTTCTCTCTCTCTCCTATCTAATAGAGGAATTCTTGTTCTGACTGGGCTTTCCCTTACTTTTCGTTTGAGTCCACCTCTCTATTATGAACTAGTTTCCTAGACTACCGGTGGGTAACCCCCTACATTAGCTAGTAGGTCTCTCTCTCCTCTTCCGTCAAAAGTACCGGGGGCACTGCTAGAACCCCTGTGACACTTGGAGATTTCTTACCTATGTCACTTGTACAATTCTGTAACATGGTCAGTGTGCCATATCTGTCTTGGGGTTGAGGACGCTTCAAAGTCTGATTCTGAAGAGACACCAACCCTAGTCAGTTTAAATGATGTAGACGGAACCCGCTCTGGGCTTGATTACCACCGAAAATGTCCCGAGACGTTCGAATCGCCACGATGAAGAATAAAGCATTGCCCGGATTAGATGAGCCTTTCGATTATGATTTTTTAGCACAACTCGCTAATGTCCCAGCTAGAATTACCATGTATGACTTGTTGAGGTTGTCACCTGACATCCGACAAGGTCAAGGCTCCATCAGAAGCCGATAAGTATGCACCCCATGCACCCCATGTACACCAGATACAAGTGAATGATGTACCTCAAGAAGAGAACCGAGGCATACAATAGAAGATGAAGGTGGAGGAGCCAGACCTCACATTTTCTCGAGAAGACTTGTTGTTCGAGGACCTTCACCATAATCGTCCACTGTACCTTTCAGGATAGATTGGTGAAGTCAAACTGCGCCAAGTGCAAGTAGATCCGGGGGCATCCCTAAATGTTATACCCCTAAAAATGGGAAGGAAGGTCGGGATACTCACCAGGAAGCTGAGCAGCACTAAGACCCAGGGTACAACGCTGAGTCTCAGAAAGCTATGGGCAAGATTCGCCTCAAGTGCCAGATTACAGATCTTAAGACAGAAGTCACTTGCTACGTGATCGAGAACGAGACTTACAATAACCTTTTGCTAGGAAGGCCATGGATCCATGCAAACGGCATTGTGCCTTCAACTTTGGACCAGTGTTTCAATTGACAAGAATGGTCAAGTACAAAGAAGAAGGCTAGGGAACTCATAAACCTAGTCATTAAGAAAGGATCCCTGAAATATGAACCTACCTACTTAAGCTTGTTTCTTCCTAAATGGAGTAGTGGGAAATACGCCTACTAATATTAAACCTCCGCTAACAAGTCTTAGATCCATCAAGGCTCATCCCACTAAGAAAGGTAAAGGAAAGAGTCCATTTTGCATTCAATTTGCAAATATTTGACGAAGATGCGCCCACTGCTAATACAGTTCCTTTTCTTACTCACTCGATAGTCGTAGCTGCTATCCCAATAGTTGTAGCTTCCTTCTCGTATGTTGAGAACTTTGTATTCCACCTCTTCATAGGAGAGTTGCGCGCCAAAAGAAAGAAGAAGGGGGGCAAAGATCAAGTCTTGCAAGGAACGGAGTGAGTAAGCACAATTGACTCCCTTTTTTCATAGGCAATGAAATTCTTCCTCTCCAGAGCCCCGATGTGACGAAAAGACAGACAGAGTAAGAGTTTTTCGAAATGGAACAATGCACGTTTTTGGCAAGGGAGGTAGAGAAGATGGCAGTCAAATGGAAGAATTCATTTTGTTTAGTAGAGGTGGAAGTAACTGAAATGAAAAAGGCCGTGTTGACAGGATCCTATTCTTTTTTAGTATTGAAAATCATGATTCTTAAAGAAAAGTATGATTGGGATATCAGTAACTTTTCTAAAGTAATAGGCTGACCTGAATTCTAAAATTTTTCCTTTTCAATCTATGGTAAGTGGACGAGAACCAGTAGATAATTCCACAACATCCACATTAGGAATGGAAAGACCTGGGCTGCTAGTGAGTGCAATGGGGAAAGTTTTCTCTATTCATAGTAGGTACGACGACCCTAGTAGACCCTCCCTTAATTCGAATACGTAACATGATCTCCTTCAACTCGCTTTTCTGCCTATGGCCGAGTCATAAACTATATCTATCACGATGGAACTCTCAAAAAGAACTTTTTTAAGAACTGAGACCTGGAGCCTTCTTTCCCATCATTCAAAATACACAAAGTGTATTTTACACCATGATTAGTGAACTACCCCTCTTCTTATGGTGTATCATCAGCTGGAATATGAATGGTAAAAGGAAGACTCTCCTTGCTAGTCAAGCTAGCTATCACTACCTCTCCCATGTGCGTCTCAATTTCTTTCATCTTTCCCTCACCCACCGATCGAATCTAAGGGGACTATTCCCCTGGTCAACTACCTACTTCTCTCTCGATTTGGTTGATCGCAAGCAAGCTACCTTAGTCTAGCGCTCACACCTGAATATCTCATACCGAACTGGTTGAACTGGCTATTACGACCTGAGCTAGCTTGGATTGACAGTTCATTCCTGGCTGGAATCAATGTCTCATTTTCTTTTTCTTTGTAAGGAGGATCCCCCTTCTATACTATCTTTTGGTGGTATGTATAAATGGTAATGCTATCGAACCCCGAGCATCTTTTTTTTATCTACAAATGGAAAAAGAGGTGGTCTCCTCCTATTACAGAAGAAAGTCTTTCTCTAAAGTTGCAACCTAGGATCCAGCTATGAAAGAAGCCGGCTTTACAAGCTAAAAGTGAATAAACATCTCTTCTAATTGGGATGCCTTTGTCCAATAGTAACAAATGGTGCCTCCACATTCTAAGAAAGTGGAACAAACTCAACCATAAAGAATACGAAGTGGGCGATGACTGAATGAATATGAAGCAAAGAACCCGCTTCTAACCTCGTTTAACACCATGCTTCCTCCGAAGCTTTCATCTGAGTAGTCACTACACCCTACCCTATCGCTGAGTCTTTGGAAGCGGTTTCAGTATCATTTCCATCCGAACCCCCACCTTTAACTACTAGCTTATTAAGAGAAATATGCGAAGATTCCATCTAGAGCCGAATCACTGAACAAGTGATTCGAAGATCTTTGACCAATCCTTTCCTCTGGATTCATTATCTGCTTTGGATTTTCTCAATTGGATCGACCTTTATTTTTCTAGGTGAATCAGATCTCAATCTTCTTTCTTTCATATTAATGGTTCCTAGCGGCTTCTTTGTTAGTAGTGCTATTAAATCTTTAGATTGAAGGGCCCCGCCCGTCTGCTTATTCGTTTCTCTGATCCGGATGCTTAAATATAAATTAGTCGTTCCTCTGTAGCATACGGTCGAACCTACTTTAAAGATCCTGCAGCCCCAAACACTGCTATGGCCTTCTTGGCGTGAAAGTGAGGAGAGCTTAGAAGCAGCATAGCCTCGAACCAGGATTGAGAGTTTTTCTTCATCATCAGCAGCTTCTATACCCACCTAAGATGGAAAAGACAATGTTCGAACCCAAAATGGGGATCTTTGATCCTCCGCCCAATCTTGACTGTAACTTTGGTAGTGACAAACTAGCCCATATAAGGTACAACCTATGACGGAACTATTTTCATCGAGATGTATTTTATGTCTTTTTAAAGTTCGCCAAGGCGAATTAACCCTTAAAGCTTTCTTTCTCGCTGTTGCAGAAAAGGAGGATGCTCTAACTGAGAATTCAACGAAGACTTGTTCCAACGCCCATTTCTTGCTAATGATGTGATGATAGAAGCACTCTCTCTCTTTTTTCTGTTTAGCCATGACAAACACCTTTATGTATGCCATTTTGAGACACCGAAAAGGAATTATTATCGCTTAGCGCTTGTGCTATGGTGTGAAACAGCTTGACTATAGGGAAAGGAGGGCTAGGAGAAAAGCACGATTTCTCGATATCCGCTCCCTGTAGCCCTGAGGCGAATATGACATCCCTTCCTGTAGCAGGAGGAAAGGCTTGACTTTAATGGGATATGCGCTGTACAGGTCTAGTTTTGGCCCCGATACTACTAAAATGAATTCCACTGCCTCTGATCCATAAGTGAATAATGGAACCATCAGCTGCAGTAGGAGAGGGAAATATGCCATCAGCAAATTATGTGAACACCCATTAGGATAAACCCCTGAGAAAGATTCGCAGCCAAATAGGGTGGATGCCCCATAACGGTAAGGGCTACTAGAGAGAAGAATTTCCTATCTAGACCTCCAGCGTGAGATCATCTGCCACTTCTGCTTCTCCAAAGAATCTTTTCAAGAACTCTCGATGAGGCGTTGACCTTTGGATCCATTCTAAGATTGTGATCTAAGTTGAGGTCTTCTTCAACAGTCCAAGCAAATTATACTCCTTCTTGTTTCTGACCACTTAGTAGCTTGGACTTCTTTTGAGTCTTAACGAGATTTTGTCACTGAAGGCAGTCTTGTGCACAATTGGTCTGTCCTTAATCTTTCATTAATTTGGGCCTGACGCCGGTAACATTTGGGTGGAGCCCTTCGGGATGTGGAAGCTTTACTTTTGAATTAAAATATTCCTTCAGATTGTGGCTGTACAGTTGATAGAGATTGATTTATGACTGATGATTAGGGATCAGTGGCAGAGTCGGCAGGGGAGCTATTACTATGAAATCAGAATGTGAGTAGGGTTGGGATAGTCAGCATATTAACTTGGCTTGGTAAGGTAGTAAGTGATAATAGCAAGCTATTGGTGGAAAAGTAATTGCTGCCGACTGCTAGCCTTTAGCTCTTGCTCGTCGGTCCTCAGGTAGTGGTGGAAAACACTGGGGAGCGTGTAACCTCGAATCTTTGACGACGAAGCTCCCTGAGAGTTTGGAGTCGCGAGTCATGGAAATCAACCAGTAGTTGTTGCATCGATCTCTGGGAACAAGGGTTGGTCGACCTTGCACGATGAACCGGTTGATTCGGCAAGTTATTCAATCTATGGGCTTAGAAGCCCAGGTTATCACTGGGTCGTTATTCAGCTCGAGTAGGCTTCCGGAGCAGGAGGAGAAGACCTAATATTTTAGTAGGAGTTGGAAGGGGGGGAGAGCCGTCACTCTATGACAACATTCTCCTAGTTCCATCCAACACCGCAGTTGCAGCTTCCTTCAAAGACTCCTCTACCTTGGCTTTATTGGGGGATGAAAGGTCGAACATAGAAACATCTTTATCGAGTCTTGTTGATCGACAATGCCCGGGCCGATCATCAAAGGTGGGCTGAACAGTAGTCAAGTCAAATTCATTCGAGGCTTTGAAGGGGTGGCTATTGATCCCGAAGCGGCAGGTCGAACGAAGTCAATTAGCTCCTAGGGCGGGGAATGAAAGAAATTTCATCGGATGGAAACGACTATTCTTACACTGGCTAATAACTTGATGACTCGGCTTTCGGTGGAGAACGAGGGGCTGGATATGAAAGATAGTCGCTCCCATAAACGAATGAATGGGACTCTTGGGGAATCGACAGAAAGAGATGGCTCGGATTCACTCGTCTTGAGGTGTTGAAAGACATAAAGAACAAAGGCTTACAGGTCTGGTCCCAGCAAATGGAGATGAAGGGACTAGCTACATTCACCAGCAGCTCAACTGGACAAATACATCTCTGAAGGCCCTTGCCCTTAACAGTAAAGAAAGTAGGACCTGACCTCTGTGAAGCGGTGAGGAATTAACAAGCTGTGGTGAACCAAATCAAAGACAGCTTGACAGTTGTCCCAGATACCCCCCTTACTCCATAGGCTTCTCCAGCAAGGGCAGGAAAAATATTCAGGCTCGTGCGGAGACGGCTTTTGACAGAGCCTTTAGAGAGAATAGGGGGGGACCTCTTTATTTAATGGAAAACTCAGTAGCGGGACGGTATTAGCCCTGCGTAGTCTTAGGTAGTTGGTCAGGTAAAAGCTGACCAAGCCAATGATGCTTAGCTAGTCAAACTGGGTCTCTTTCTTTTGGGTCCGGTATTGGGATTTCTCTAGTAGGTAGACAACTCGTTGATTGTTGGGAACTTTGTTTTTTTGATCGGGAAAACTGCCTCGCCTGCCAGATGCTCTTGCTATGACCGTCGACCGTCTTTATTTGGAAACTCATTTACGTTCTTACCTATCCTATCTTAGCTATTCTCTCGTATGTTAGTTAGAGACAGTAGTCAATCTACGCGGAGATCTTTTAATACGATGGCGACAACTAACTACGGCTATTTTAGGCCTATACAAAGGCCCCTCTCCTATTTGGTTGCCTCTCCTTTGATATGGAGGTGGCCGTTATTTAGGTTTGGGTTGTTTATCTGGTTTTTGGGATTTAAATATATATATATAAACTAGCGCCAGTGAAGGAAGCTCTCTGATTGCAGCATTGTGATTGCGTGGTCATGGTGTATCGATTACAGTTTCTCTATTTTGCTAGTGTGAAACCAGTCACTAAACAAACCCTCTCCTTAACAGCTGTTGGACATATTCTTTAACGAGTAGCTCGTAAGGTGTTATGAGAGGACGGAACTAAACCGTCTTTCTATAATCTACTGATCATTGCTATGGCACAATAGAGAAAATTGTTTTTTTCTATCTTTCAGGCATTCCTTCTCTATCTACGACCGAGGTAATTTCCTTGCTGGTACCAGGTAACAAATAAAGAAATAAAAGGCAGCTTGACCCCCTAAATAAAGAAAGAAATAAGTAGGCGTGTTTGGTTCTTCCCGTGGGTGACGGAGGAATCCAAGGTCCGGCCATTGCCATTGGTATAATAAGGTCTGGAAGCACCTTGTCGCCCACCTTTGTTGATGTCCGAAAGTAATATACATGGGCTTCTGAGAGGATTCTTTAATCAACCAAAACCTGCAACAGAGTCCTTAATTTCTACCATTCACAAGTTGAGAGATGTTCCATTCCTAATGGCAGAAGAAGGATGCAAGCTGGAAGGACTTGGACAAGATATTCTTCACTTAGACAGGAGATGCAGCGTCGGACCCTCTACATGGGTGTGCTATAAAACTAGGAGAAGAACTAAACGGATCAATTCCTTTGACCGGTCCTTTCGAGCTTCCAGTTCTTCTGGATTGCTAACGTGGTTCGATGACGCCGATGGAAGGAACCACTAGAAATTCATCCAACTTCGATCCCTTAAAGGCAAGTGCGTAGGCTATAGAATCCCAAATAGAGCTTCTTCGGCTCTAAACAGCTATTGTGCTTATTTGGTCTATCAGCTACTCGGCCAGCTACTGACCTAATTGGGAGCTTTTCAGTCAAGGTCATCGAATTTAAAGGTCTTTTCACAAGGATCCAGATCATTCCATTAGGGGGAAAGCAGGAGTGATCCATATATAGATGAATAGTACCAGTGGAGTCGGACGGTGCTAGTGCTCTCACTTATGGAAAAAGGGCTCCCGCATCAGAAATAAGAGCGACACCTCAACCAGCCACAGCCGCATTAGCAGTTCACGTGAAATCAGATGCTACTGATACCACTTTGTATTAGGTGTATCGCTTTGGGAGCTGCATTAGACCTAACCCCAGTTATCAATAACCCTAATTTAATCAACTTAGAGCCAGGAAGCTTAATTCAGGCAAAGGAGGTTATCGGGGAAGCAGCGGGCGGCATCAAAGCGAGTTGTGCCATGGAAATTCAGGAAATTGTAGAAGTCACAGTAGAGAGGGGCTTCGACCCCCTACTAGACCCGTAGAAGTGAGTAACCGCCTCTCGCTGGTTCTCTTTCCTTAGCCTCCCTTGCCTCTGGGTATCGGTGCCTCATTCTGTAACTCTCCTTCCGAAGAGATGATAGGTTTTCTTCGCTCCGTTTCTACCTTGTTATAAGCCCAGGTTTGGTGCCTCTCTCTTATAAATCTAGCGGTCGGTAAATAATAAAATGAATAAACCATTAAGCTCAATTATGAGTGAGAAATTAGTCCCTACGGTGATCTTTCTTATTCGTCTATTCCTCTTCTTATCGGTCTAGCAACCGATATGATAAGAGGTCTATTCTATGCTTTCATATCTTGTGTAATATGGGTTCTTGCATCTCTATTGTTAAGTTGTATCTTTGTAGTCAATACCGGTGGGAACGGGCCTCTTTCTTAAAGCCTGGTCATACTCGTTTTTATGTCTGGACTCCAGTTCAGAATGGGTAGCTTTCTTCGTTTCACTTCCTTGCCCTTATGAATTAGCATTAGTGTAATCGCTTTCTTTCCCTCTAAGGCGAGGGTGCTGTGTTACTTTCTTGATCACGAGTCACTGTGGTTACCTTCCCTTTCTTTCTCTCTAAGAGCTATCATTATAGACGCCTATGTTAGCTGGGTGAGTGAATGCTTTCCTGCTATCTGCCTTCTAAGAGGTTGCAGCCCTTCGAGTCAAAGTATGACCTGCTTGTAGTTGGTTTCGGCGGGATAGCTTAGTACGTAGTAACTTTGGGCTTTCTTTGATGGGTCCCTGGGGTACAAATGGGAGATGTAGATTAGGCAGCATTACCTGTTGGAGTTGTCGCGGACTGCTCCTTGCGCCAAGTCTCAACGTTACTTTAAAAGCTTCTTCCTATCTGTCCGCTGACCCAGTCCGTGTAGTAAAGCCTCTGCTTAGCTATCCTTTCGAAATGAGACTGATAAACTTACCAATAGAGTCAAGTCACCAAATATAAGCTGCATGGTCTCGTTCCACATGTAAATCTCCCCATCTGAACCCGGGTGGGCTCCGGCTTTCAATCTGAGGTATAAGCTTGCCCCAAGTCTCACTTTGAATTCGTGCTTTTACTAGATTTGACTTTGAAGTGTAACGCTCCTCTACATAGTTAGCAGCTACTTTTCTTCTTACTTCTGGAACCATAACAGGCTGGTGTATGTAAGCATCCTTGAATGCGGATGAGGAGCAACTTGGTACTATATTATATAGTATCGGTACCCCTGGTTAGAAATTGGAACTAGTTCTTATTGAAAAATCCTGTTTGTAGTTAAAGTGTGTGGACTGCTCCTTGGAAACGAGAACCTTGCCCCGAAGAAAGGAAGCGTGAGCTAATAACAGCACCCGAACGCCCTAGGTTTCACTCCTTAGCGGATCCTTGCTATCTGCATTCACCGAAGTAGATTCTGTTAGGTTCTTAGTAGCAACCTGCTTTAAGAAATGAGGCCTGCCCTCCATATAGTTCTTTATCATTGCAGCAAATGCGCGTTATCTGATGCGCGATATTCGCTACCTCTATCTATTCCTGCTTTACCTATAGGTACGAGAGTCAAGCTCCCAATCAACACTTCTTGAAAAAATAAATGAAGTTGTAAACCCCAACGACAAAGAAATCCATGCTATAATATAAGAAGGGCATTTTCGGGGACTAGCCTCCTTCCTTCTTACTTGGCTTCCAATTCTACTCTTTCTTCTTGAATTTGAATCACTTCATCTTTCTCACCATTCTTCTGTTTAAGAATTGCGCCCCACCCCCTATTTGAGTTTGAGTAAGGCTGGAAAAAAAGAGGTTCTTGCTTTATGAAACTTCAATCTTCTTTCTTCGATCGGAATACGGATGTGATCAAAAAGGCCATCATTGGGGCAAACGATGCAATAGCTTTGGTTAGAGTAAAGCCCAAAATGGCATAACCGAATGATTGTTTAGCCAATGATGGATTTCGCGCCACGGAATGAATCGAGGAACTAAGGACGTTTCCAATACCGACAGCAGCTCCCGCTGAAGCAATTGTAGCAGCCCCGGCACCCATTGATTTTGCACCTTCTAACATCTCGAGTTGAGAATTCTCGTCACGCTTTTTCATTCACTATTTTATGTTATAGATTCCTCGTCGATTCTTCCCCTCCTTCCTTTTCTCTTGGGCATCTCACTTGAAATGCAAAGCTTTCGATCTTGTACTAAAAAATTCGGTAAACTGAACACCACTCAATGAAAAAAAAGAAAACTACAACAAACAACCTCCGTGAACGGACACTTTCTCTTAGTTATAGTTCTATAACTATATAAATAAATATAACGAGAAAGCTTTTGTATTTTTTGTTTACCCTTATCGTGTTCTGGGCTACGCCCCCGAACTGGGACTACGAATTGATTGACTATTAAGTGCAACCCCGAAACTAGATAGACTATGGGTAGTTCAGGTGCGCTTAAAGTCTTATATAACGCATGCCGATGTTGCCACCGACAAACATTTTACTTGGACTATTTTATCTTACGTAGTAAGATCTTAGCCAAAGATATATATATATATATTATACCACATCTACATTCCGACTTCGAAATTCTGGAAGCGGAAGTGGCGCAGACCGCTGCCTTATGAGATCATAACACCGAAATATGAGACCATACTTATTAAACTTCATTAACTGGTCTTTTCTTTCGAGATGAAAACAAGCAGCAGGAGGGTCTAAGAACACCTCGATCGGTCGAGTAACGAGTGAACCCACCAACGGAGCTCAAGTTGTTCAGTCAGTAGCAAAGCGTCGTCGTCAAGTCTACGTGAAAGATCATCCATTAATCTTTCAACGTAACCCCAATTAGGGCAACAACTCTCAACGAGCATCCAACGCACCATTCCTATTGATAGCAATTCACCAGAAAGCCCTCTGGGAATCCCAACCAAACAGAAAAGGGCATCGAACAGATACCACTTGGGGAGTAGGCAACAAGTATGTGCCTAAACCAATGCTGATTATAATTCGGGTTAACATCTAAAGGCTTCATAGAATACCTTCGATATCCGACCCCCCGCAAATGCAGAGAACACTCTGAATATCTGTTACCCCTATTTGCTTAAGTACTGGCATAAGCGCAACCGGAAAACAGATGGATCTAATCATTTTAACAGAGATAGGTGATAGATCCTTTCCAGGTCCGCGGAATTTATTCGCGAACTCGAAATAACCCGTATCAGACACTAAGAATTTAGGTAATTAAAGCCCTAGGCAGAACCGATTGATATACTCGTCAGCTACTCGCGCATCCCCGATGACAAAATCATCACCGAGAAGCTAGTATTTGACAAATCTTCTGCCAGGGTAGACCGCATCCGCACTGAGCCACACAAGAATGTGGTGACATAATGAGAATAATGGCCAGGATGATAGGAAGCCCAAGGGTTGACCCGTTGTAAAACGGATAAACTTAAAGTAGCTTTCTGCTGAGTTAGGAGCCCGAAATCTATTTTACTTGTAATCCGAACTCAACCCAAGCATGGGCGACTACCTTGTTAAACAAACACTCGATCACTGTCCTCCGGAACTTAAGATAAGAGGAAAGCGGTAAGTTGCAGAAGATAAATCATAAGATCTTACCTTCATGTAACCCTTCAACCAGCGCAGAGGTGCCGGTTGATCGAAATTTCCATCTTGTGGGATTTTCCTTAAGATCGACATACACCAATCATGTGCGGGACGAAGTAGTGCCCGCTTTCATTTAAGGTGTTAGGAATAGCGAATACTCGCACCTTCCCAGCACCTTATTCCTTAAAACCCAGGCGACTAGTTGAATACATTGTCAGTAGATAGTCATCTGGAGGTCTCATACGGAATGCTGACATACAAAACAACTAACTATAAGTCAGCAGACTAGTATGAAACGCAAACGCCACTGATGAAGCGAACCTAGATTCAGTATTATGTAGTAATTGATTTACTGAATACTGGTAAGAAGCATCTTACTCAGAAAGAGAGTAAATCTCTCTAGAAGGAAAGAAATAGCTAAATACTGGAACAATGTATTGCTAGGATCATTCTAACATATCAATAGAAAAAGGGCCACGTTCGAATAAACGAAGCCTCCTCATCAGACCAAAATCCCAAAAGCGAGGCCTTGCCTTATCCTATAGAATAAGTCCCAGATCATCCTATGGAACGGTGATTTCTCACCCGACACATAACGATAGGGGATTGATGAAGCAGTCCAAATCGGAAACCATTTCAAACCAGTCGATAGAGGATTTGACTGGAATAAAGGTACATATCTACTGATAAGTGACACAATCTTCGTTCTCAACTCTTCAAGAAGAGAGTCGAAAGAAGCGTTAAGCTCTTGTGTAATCGAGTGAAACTGATAATTTTTTTTCTTCTTTACTAATATCAGTTTCGACAACGAAAACCCAGACAGATAAAATCTTACGAGTTTATCCGCTTTCTCATCTCTTCTTCTAAAGAGGGCACGATGAAACGAAGGAATGCATCTTGGAAGGCCACACCTAGTCAGAGATATAGGATAAGGCCTAAGGGTAGTTACTCTGACAATCTATATCCCATTTCAGAGTTCACATTGGAAGCATCAGGATCCGGCCGAAGGGTCCGTCGGCTCCGGCAGCATAGTACCTGCATCTGCTGGAAATAAGCCTTTTTGGTTTTGGGCATACCATCCTGAATCCTGCTTCTGCTCCTGACCTGGGCCAATGCACCACCCAAAACTTTCTGTGATTATCTACGCTATTTTTATTTGATGTTTTTTTGTTGTAATTTCGATTGTTGACTTGAACATAGGATTCCGAAGGTTAGTTTGTTAGTGGGGGTTTGGGGGGGACCATTTGATTCCTTGAAAGCTGAGTTGGAGGAAGACTCTGAGGCTCCCCAACCTCTTCCCCAGCAAGATCGGGAAAAACCGCCTTTTCGCCTTTAGATTAGAACCGGACTCGTTAAGATTGAGTATTGGCCAGGGCTCACACTAATGAGCATAGGAAAAGGAATCCAGGGAAATTGTTCGAACCACAGAACCTAATCTTTTTGTGCCCATTCTCCACGAGAAGCAACGGAAAAAGGGAATGGGCAAGTCTGAGTTTACAGCGTTCTAGTTCTAGTACCTGCTAAAGTTCACAACTAGTTCTGGAGCTAAGGAAAGAGAAAGCTCTGCCTCAAGCCTCCAGCAGTCAAAGAATGAAGTGAAGACAATGTCAAATGTCAATGGTAATCATCCCTATAATATGGGGAAACTTTGGTAGCAATCTAAGCAAGAAAGCAAGTCAAGCTTATTCGTCCTTTAGGAGCAAGCAAGAACAGCTACTATCTTGTTATCATATACTGCAGAGTAAGCAACACCAGCTACTCTCTCAATTGGTAACCTCTTTTCAACAGGGGAAAGTCGCTCCTACTTCTAGTCATACCTCTACTCTAGTTTGACCTCTTACCGATTCTAGTCCCCACCAGCCTTCCCTCCATCCAGTAAAAGAAGATGGATTAGCTCGTGCCTCTCCCAGTACTGAAAAAAAAAAGATCCTGTTCTTGCGCCAAGAATTGCTTTTAATACCTTTTTTTGGAGTATTTTATCTTAATCTGTCTTGGTGCTCAGATTGTATTACCTTTATTGATTATTGAGGATTTGTTTCTAAGTTAGGCTTTGGTTCAGGAGATGATAGAGCTATAGTATTCTCTCAACCAAGGTCTGAGGAATGGGAAATTCCTTAGTTTCAATGCTCAAGTAGTGATCTATTGCCGGGAGTATTCATTGAATATTTCATCATATAAGCAAACGACTGACGGCCTCGGAGGAGGGCTGACAATCTCCAGCTTAATCATTGTCTCGGCTTTCTAAAGCTCTATCACTGGCTTGACCCTCCTGGTAAGGGAGCTACCATCGAATACATTCTTTTCTGTCCTTCGAACTACTCTCTAAGCCCACGGGATTCTCAGGTTTCTCTATCCAGAATCCACCTACCCTAGCTACATTCAACTAAAAACTAGAATCGGTGAGTCCTAAGTACACTCACAGTGAGGTAAGGAAGTTCATAGCCAGTCCTAAACCTCAAGGGAAGAAGAAGCAAAGAGCAATCTAATTCTAAAAGCGCCTTCTATCTCTACCCTAAAAGTCATCTCTTTCTTCGCCTAAGCTCTTCCCTAGCAGCACTCTTCAATTAGCTACTTCACTCAGGCCTATCTTGTTCTAACCTTCCTACTAGGAAGGACATTATAACAACAAAGAACCTAGCTACTGGGCTACCATCCAAGAACAAGAACTACTAGCAGCTGGAGGGGCAGGATAGGCTAAGAAGGCAGGCAAGGACATCAACTACCTAACAGCGGAAAGACCGATTAGGGATATAATCCATTCTTTTCCTTCCTATCTTTTCTAACCATATAGTTAACAACCAAAGACGGAAAAAAATTATATTAGATAGGATAGAGTAAGACCTACGAGAAAGAGAAAAACTAGGAGAGGAATGCCAACAACAGCAGATAAGCAGAAGTGGAAACCTATTATATTTTATACGCATTGCAGCTCTTGGAGTCTAAGACTTCTAACTCTTTAGCCTCATTGGACTCAAGGACTTAGATGAGCTAACGGTAAGAATAAAAACCTGACTTTAGGAAGGAAGGGGAGAAAGGAAGAACTATCTAACTATTAGATGAATGAGAGTGATTATATGACTATCTTGATTCAACCAAAAGGCCCATAGGACCTATAATGGGGGAGTAGCTAAGGCTATCTAAACTCTCATTTAAATGCTTTAGAGAGGCCCCTTGAGGACAACTTCTTACAGGGTTTTCTTACTATATCATACTACTTTCGCTGGCCTTTGGACTGAAGAGAAAGGGCATTCTAGCCCCTCTCTCTCATAATAGAAGAGAGCAACTACAGGAACTCTCTTAACTTACTGCCTTAGCCATAGCTTCATACTAGCTACTAGGAGAGACTTCGATGCACTCACCTTAGAGAACTTATAGTTAGGTAAGGAAGGGAAGATACCATCCTAGAAGTGAAGCTACCATCCTACAGGTAAGATCTATCTCTTCTCCTGCCTTGCTCTAACCTTCAAGGAAAATGAAGGAGAAACTACAGGAAACTCTTAGACGCAAGGCTGCCTCACTCATATCACTGTACTAAAGGCAATCACAAACAAGAAGAGGTGAGTCCTTAGTACACTCCAAGTACAGGAAGGACACTTTAGCTACATATTACTCCCAAAGGAAAGAAGAAAGATCCAATCTAATCTATTCTTTTCTTTCCTAGCTTCCCCAACCAGCTAGCTACTAGGAAAGAAGAGAGCTACTAGCAAGAGAGGGATAGATAGAAGGGCTTATAAGGCATTCTAGAGGGATATAAACCTGCAGGAGCAAACTTATTCTCCTCAAATTGCATTGAGATCTTGGAGTCTAATAAGAACTACAGGACGAGAGAATGATATTAACATCACTAGGAGAAGCGTCCGGGTTGTAAGAGGCACTTGAAGACAGTACCTAGCGCCTACAGACTGCTTAAGGGAATAAGACCTTTAGCTCCTAGGAAGAAGGAAAGAAGGGATGAGCGTAGATCAGGGTGGTCGTAGAGAGGAAGGAATCCCCTGCTAAGGATATCTGTTACAAGATGACTACTCTTTGATCTCTCTCCTACGCTCTTCGATAGCTGCTTGGCTTACAGGAACTACCAGATTGCTAGATCTTATTTCTAACCGTCAACTAAAACGCCAAACGACGATCCTTGCTTGCGCGTCCACTAAATTGATTCTTGACGTCTAACGCTTTACTATCGCGCACAAGATACGAACAAAACAACTAACGCTGCTCACGCATTTACGCCAGGAAGAGCCAACTGCTTTCTTTGGGATCCGCGCTTGGGGTACAATCTATTTATTATAATTATAGTACACAACCGAGTCTCTTAATAAAGAGAAGTTGGGGACATAGTCAACCTCCTACTATAAGAGCGATTCCCTGGGACCAGGATCGAGGGAAGGGGAAAGATTGAATCTTGAAAGACTGAGCCCGGCTAGCAAGATCGGGAGGTTTAGTGTCCTCTTAAGAAGGAATACCCAACTTCTGGGGTCAGCTTCGATCACGAGGAGAGAAGAGCGGACCATTGAAAGTCTAAATTCCTATCCGCCCAAGGGGGAGAGTTCGATTTCAAATCCAACGATTTATTTACCTACGAATCTGCTATTACGCAACTCAACCCTTCTCCGCAAACTCTTTCAGTTGTTGGATGCGCAAAACAACCTATTCCCCTTTCCGACGACTCGGTGACCTTTGACACGTTACACCTGGTTGCACGTAATCTTGGCTTTCGCCTTTCACTCGTGCAGTTGGACTGACTAGTGACTTTGAACCTTGAGACCGAGCCCTGCCTCTCACCTTTCGGTTCATTGCAAGGAAAGGCAAACAAGAAAAAAGGCACCTTTGGGCGGACACAAGCCCTCGGGACTTGACACTTGGACACCGGGAAGCTTGCCCCTGGAGACTGGGTCCTTCGTTTGGAACTGCCCTTTTCCTTTCCACTTTGGAATTCCTCGTTGCTTTCCCCACCATTGGCAGCCAACAACATCGATTTCAGAGCCTAAAACCAGCAAAGCGAGCAAGTTGGGAAAGGAGGGACTCATCCCCCCCGCCGCTTGGATTGCTGAAATCGCTCAATTGAAGCCAAACCGGGTTCCTCGATAGAGTGAGATGCCAGTCAACGGTTGGCAGGGCTTGTTATGCCCAAAACAAGGCTTTTGATAAAGGATTCTCGGAAGAATTGGCATTTTGCCTTGCCTTTCTTAGAGTTCGAAATCCCTATCCAAGCCGATCCAACTCGGATTTTACTTCATCTCCAACCCCAGAACCAAAAACCTCCCTGGAGCTTGGTCATCCCAGATGAGCTGAGCTACGAAGTTTGGCATTCGTGAGGACGCAGCCCTGTCAGAAAGGGCATTCTCGCTTATCTGTATATGAGAATTTGATAATTGGGTCACCGCGGCAGAGCTTCAATCGAAATAGTGATTCTTTGGCCGGGTTTGCTTATCCAACCCTCGACTTTAAGGCATCTCATTAGGTCCCCCCATTATAGGCAGTTTCAAAGGCCCTAAAACGCCTAAACCCGGCCTTGCAACAAGGAACCTAGACAGAAGAACGGAATCGTAGCCTTCAAGCTGACGTCTGAATATCTCATTCATAATCCGACGAGTTAAATGAGAAAGGGGCGGTTTCATAGCTCTAGCTTGCTGCGTCAACTGGCCCTTCGTCATCCTTTCTGTGAGGTAGCTTGTCTCCTCCAGCTTGTCTGGTTAATGGGGCTCTCTATTCAAAGATTCAAGAAGTCACTCCGCTTTCTGGGATGGAGAAGTTTCCCTTTCTTTGATTCATTCGCCCTACGTGATCATCTACTTTCTTCCAGTGGAGAAGGGACAGACCTTCCCCGTCTAGTCGAATAAGTCAAAGCGATTTTGGTCACAGAAATGGGAGAGACAAAAGAAAATCTCAAATCTTAGCCAATCCCTTGTCAGAAGGTAATCTTCCCTCTCGCCTGTGCTTGTGCGTTCCTATCTCTTATGAATGAGTCAACCGGATCGTGAAGATCTTACTTTATAGAAGCTGCGGAACCTGGAGTTGATCTGCTCTGAATCCTCAACTTCGAACCAAGGGCTTCTTTCTCAAGATCGAATTTAAGGCTGGGGTTATATAGGCAAAACGGGGGTTGGCGGCATCTGACATCAAATCACCTTAGCTTCATCAACAAGGTCTCTTTCAAGGCCTAAACCCCTTCCTATGAGCAAGAGAAAAAGCAGACCTTCAAGCCAAGCCAGGGTCAACAGACCGGGTCCAGCCAACAAGCTTGAGCTATGAAAGAGAACAACAACTTCTATATCTATATATGAATTATTGAGAACAAAAGCGAGCGAAGCGATAAGACAGCAAGCACTTATAGCCTTATAGTTCAATTCCTGTATGCAATCAAGCAAGCTATAACTTGAAGCGAGAAAGAAAGCCTACGGGGGCTCGTTCTGCGAGGAAGACTAGCATACCTGGAAGAACAGCAATCCATAAGGATAACCTGATGATATATCTATTATACAGAGAATCAGAGTTAGGGAGACTCGTAAGCTAAGCTCTAAGCAAGCACTGATAGCTAGTAGTGATTTGATTCTAAAGGCTAAAGGAAGCTAATTCATGCTAGTACGGATTCTTAAGTAAGCAATATAATAAACACAATAATGCCTAAGCAATGGAGTTGTGATTCTTAAGTATGCTCTTTCAAGCGAGTTGTCAGGTAAGTCAGGAATGCCTAAGCATAAGTAAGGCTAGCTCATTCCAAGCAAGAGAGACAAGCTCTCCTTAATTCCATCTATAAGCCAGAGAGGCAGGCAAGAAAGGAAGCATAGCATGCAAGGCACTTCTCGCTCTTTAATAATGCTAGTGGTTCTGCTCCGGTAGGCAAGATATAAGAAAAGCTAACAATGAAAGCTCTAAGCAAGGCAAGGAAGCTTAGCTTCTCTACTAAGCACTTCACTCTAGTTGTTATGAGAAAGTAAGCTAATGAAAGCAAGCAAGGAAGATAGAGCTTCATTTCCTCTCCCTGACCTCTTGCTGGAAGCATCGGAATCAAAAGATTGAGAAGGAGGTGGAGGAGAGCTGCGATTCCTTTGGATCCGGAGATTGAGATGATGCCTAATGGCTCTAGTCAGCTGTTTCTTACCCTCCTATTCCCCACCCCCCGAGTCCTTTTGATGGATGCTTTGTAGCTTACCTTCGAAAGATGTTCTATTGGGTCACCTCCTTCCATTGGGAGAGAGATCGGGAGAGCTGGGTTTGGTAGTTCCCGTTAGCTGGCAAGGATACGAATACAGGTAAACCAATTCCTTAGAAGTCATTCGATTTGAAAATCATAACAAGACCAGGACGAAGTCATGTGGCAGCTTATCATCTTTCCCGACTACAAAATGGGGAAGCTCAAAAGGGGGAGGATGCGGAGTTACCAGACGCTAACCTTTTTGCAGTACGACAGCCTCCGCCGGAGACTTTGACAACTAAATAAAGAGAAAACTAAAAAATTCTCCCATTTGATATTCTATTTTTTCTTAAGACTGGGCTTCCCCAGAGCGCTCCGCCCGGTACAATAAGATTAGAAGGAAGGATTTGGTCCGTAAGGCAGCCAATTCTCAGTGAATGTTTGATATCCAGCAAGATACGGAACAAGCAACGGAAGGCCCCTCAAAGAGTAAGGCGCGCTCCTTGTATAGTAATGGCTCCGGCTTGCCTTCGACCAAGGAAAGAAAGTCACACCTGTCTCCCTATCCCTCAAGGGGAAGCAAGTATGCTGCTAAGCCGCTCACTGGCAGCATGAAATGAATCCATGTCTCTTCGTTCAGAGCCTTCAACCGGCGAGTAAGAGCCGGGTCTTCTCTTTGTCTCTCACCCGATCCAGTGGAATCCTATTCCTTTTCTGTTTCTCCTGGGCAGCATCTAACAGGAACTACCTTCCTAGCTCTCCCGGTCCTTCGACTTCGCCAGGCAATCTAGGTATTCAACTCCTAGTGACCAACCAAAGGCCATTCGCAGAACATCTATTGCACTCGAATCCGAGCCATCACCTCTAGCTGGTGACCCCATAGCTAGCTGCCTGCATAAAGACCTAGTCGCCAGTACCAGGATATCTCTCCTCTGGATGATGGCGTTCCTTTTCTTCCAAAGCCCGGCCATCTCTTTCCCAATCAAGTTCATCCGAACCCGATCAAAAGGAATGAAGTGAGCTGGCTCCGTTCCCCTCTCATCCGCTCCCCATCTCGTTCCCATTCATCCGACCCATCAGAAGCGGAGGAAGTCCCAGCTGAGCGAATTCCCATGTCTATTCGTTCCCCGTCTCGTTCAAAACCAGGGAGTTCAGGCCCTGGGATCCGGATTCAAGCGTTCTAGGCCCAACCGACCATCGAGTAGATCCAAAGGCAGCCATATCGTTGATTGAAATCTCTTCGTTCAAGCCCCAGCTTCTGCTGCTAGCCAAGCACCAAGTAATGGGCGCTCGTACTGGATCCGATCCATCGAATGACGGAAGCTATGAACCAGTACTTGACCGAGTGATTCCCCTGACGGAACGGAATTAGACTGAAATGCGGAACTACTCCTTCCAATGGCTTGCCTCGTGACCCCAACGGATGGAAGGGAGTACGAGCCGGCAAAGAACCTATTTGATCCAAGGACCGGAACAAGGAACTCAGAAGCATCTATTTCTCCCCTAGCGGCATCCTAGCAGAGGACAGCAAATCCACATCCCTCTGGGCAAGCAGCTGGTAGCAGTGACCCAATATCTGCGAACTCCCGTCTGCAGAACCATCTGTACCACCAGGTGCTACTCCTCTTCGCCATATCTATTTCCATCTCCGAATCGATCCGTTCCCGATCCTAGCCATCTAGTGGCTGGCCATACGAGCAAGGAAAGAAGGAAGGTGAACCCAGGTCGGTCGATGTTATTCCGTAAGATAAGATCAATGGTGATTCCCCCTGCCCGGTGCTAGGCGATCAAAAGCTCCATTCGAGAGACCAGTCAGCTCCCAATCAACTCGATCTTTGTCTTCAAAACCGGGATTCTTATTCCTCCCCCTGAAACCCTGTTTAAACCTCCCAGAAGCCCCTGATTCCTGTCTAAAACACGAGACTGAACCGCGTTACTCGTGATGGAATATAGGTTATTCGCCGGGTCTGTCTTTTGCCCGGAGATGTGGGTTCGACTCCCGCTCACGACCATTCTTAAGAGTTTGTGCTCGACTGGCCAATAAAGTAAATCAACCGAAGAACGGGACTCTAGATAGTTCAACCAAATCTATCATTTGTCAGCTATATGAGATAACCTTTTCTCATTTTTAAAGAGCTTGTTAGGGCTAAAAAGAAATTCACTGATTTCACAGCTATATGAAATGAACTTTTTCACTTTGCATCTCCGTCGTATGAAGGGAAATCCCAATCACAGATTTTTCATCTATATGCGCATGCAAAATGAAACTTTAGATCGTAGGCTTATGAAGGGAAATTGATGTTTAATGAAAAATCCCAGGTTTCTAGAATCTGGCAGAACAGCTGGGAATAGACTTCCTAGCCCGGGGAAGGTAAAGAAAGCAGTATCGAAGCCGGCCACTGACTTAGAGAACAGGTCTCCCCCTTTTGAGCTTCCCCATTTTGTAGTCGGGAAAGATGATAAGCTGCCACATGACTTCGTCCTGGTCTTGTTATGATTTTCAAATCGAATGACTTCTAAGGAATTGGTTTATTGGACTTTGAATGCTGCCTGGCGGCGGAGCGGATGGAAGAGAAAGAAAAGGAGGTGGGCCAGCAGAGGAACTTGAGAATGAGATGTTTGGTTCTTCTCCGGGGTCATTGGATAGGGTGAAAGGCTAGCTTCTGAATCACTGGTTCCTGGTTCAGATGCCGCTGCATCCGGTTCCGGTGCCATAGATGTTCCTAGTCCGGGCTCTGTGGATGGCAATAAGATAAATCCTGGTTATTCGCGGCGTTAGGGAGGGGATGTAGGTGGGTCAGTAGTTCCCCTTCGAAGGTCCTAGTTCCTGTTCCGGCTTCGGTCTATGGGAAGCATAAGTCCTGTTAAAGCGCTCCTCTGGTTGGTGTAGGTACTACTGCCAGTCAAAACTCTCGCTAATAAGGCGTAAGAAGGCTTTCCGTTCGATGGAATCCCGTCCTTCCTTTTAGAGATACGATAGCGATTCCCTTCCAGTGCTATCTAGTAAACTCTTATCTGAAAGTACTTTTCCTTCTCTTTGTCAAGCAAGGAATAACCAGCCTGAGGGAAGTATTCGTTAAGCAAATCCGTAAGCAAATAGGGAAAGCAGTTAAATAGGGGAATAGAAGCAGTCAAAGGTAAGTTTCAATCGGGCGGAAAGAAAGTGAAAAAGAAAAAGAAAACCCCAACGAAACCACGAGGAAGCATTTTCGGGGACTAGCCCTATACTGACCAGAAAGACACCAAATTATCCTTATTGGGGCTTAGCCTTACTAAAAAATGGGAGATATATACTCCTTACTCTCAGCATAGTCAATTTTGTTAGGCTAGACTAGACACGTATGCACCTTCTTTTTGCTTCGACGTTGAGCAAAGGGTTCGCCAACACCAGATCTATTTATAAGAGGTAGTCAAAGAGGTTCTCTTACTTACCCGCAGCGTGCTTCTGTTTCCTGCTCCAAAAGTAGGTTTTCTTTTCCTACGCCCTATTCCATGAGGCTAGATCATACTAATCTGACTAATCATACAATGCAGATGCAACGCTATACCTAGAGTCTGATTTATTTTCACAGTCTGAATCTTAGATTGAAATCCTACACAGAACCTCCATAGGGAAAGGCGTCTAGCCAGATCGAGAAGAACCTTCAAATGAAAGAACTAGAGTTAGGAGCCGCATAGATAGGCACGATAGAAGGAAAAAAGGCCTTGGCTTTAGTCCTGTACCCTTTCCCCTTACTTTATAGGGGTAGGGAATCCACAGGAAGAAGTTGGAAATCACCCGAGGAATGCCTCTATTTATGCCTGGCGAGGAGCCAACTAATTTCTTTGACCCTTATTCCAGCTTAGAGGAAAGCGGCCCCTACTTTAAGGGGACCAGCCCTCTATTTAGGAACAATACCAACCTAATCTGTTCCTACTCTGTTAGCAGTTAGTAAGCGATTCGATAAAACAAAAAAGATGTTATTTAATAGGATAGGTGGTTCGGAATTCTAGTGATAGTTACCTTGGGTTTTCTTCTTAATTTAATTAGTGGCAGGACAAGTCCACCTTTATCATCCCGATCGGGCTTACCGGACTAACTCGGGTTTACCGGGGCAGCATACCTTCTCAGAGTTAGCGGGGTTCCTTCTACCTACTTTCGTTTCGAGGGGACCCGTATTTACTCAGATTGCTAGCGAACTACCGGGATAGTAGAAAAGGACTCGCTTCAAAAGTGAGGTTTTCAATCCTGCATATTAATGTCTTTCCCCGGGGCGATCTAATTCTTCTTCTCAATCTTTTGATTACGCTCTCTTAACACGTATTTAGATATGAATGAAGGAATGAACATCCTGGTGTGACTGACATCCTTAATCCGCTCCTAGCCCCTAGACTGGGAGGAATGTGAAGTGGGAATAGAATGCCTTGCCGGCTTGGCTGCAGAAGCCCTGGTGGATAGATAAAAATCCTGATAGAAAGATCCGGTCGATGCCGAGCCGGAGAGACAGGAATGAACTTCCTAGCCCATCACCTGGACCTCTTCTAAGACCTTCTTTAGGTAATCGTTGATACCACAACAAGAGGCACACTTTCCTTTGGGCTGGGGGGTGGAAAGAAAGATGGGGCTGTCTGCGTCTTCGCCGGGGAATGGATATTGATATTGCCCTTGAGAAAGCCTGCTGGAGAACCGCCGGGCTGGGGGGATGGTTTTGTGTAGTGAATATATCTTTCGCGTCTCCTATTCATTCCTATTTGAGTGAATGAACTCAAGAGGAGAGCAGCGGTCTACTGGGATTTTATGGCCTGAACCTGTGAGATACGCATTTGATCGGAACAAGTTCTCAGGTATCGATCTTGACACCTTTGAACGGACTTCCCTTTAGCTGCAGCTACAAACTAGGGACTTGGAACTTGCTAAAGAAACTCGAACTGAAGCGGCTTCAGCCGCAGATAACAAATGAGGACTACTTGCCCTGGCTACTAGGTATTAGGATACCTTTACGGACTCTTCTAAGACACTTGGCTTCCCGGAAGTTGACTCTTGCATTCGGCCGGACGGATAGCGACTAACTCATAGATACGAGATACCATACACTAACTAATAGAGCTCTTAGCTCTAGCTTCCTTAGAGGCTAGCCACCTTCACTTCCTCTGCTAAGAAGACCTTTAGCTTACTCATAGGTGGGGAAGGGAGTGGTTGCTTATGAGTTACTTGCATTAGGGGCAGCTTCCGCCAAAGAGAAAAACTCGTTACTAGCTTGCCTGGACTTGCCGTTTAGCTTCATCCAAGGGGAGAGCCACTTGAAACCACAGTCCGGGGATGAGCAACAATCATACTTTGAGAAAAGCCCTTAAAGAGATGCTCCCAAAAAGGAACTTACAAAGTAGACAGGGAAACAAGAAATGGAAAAGAAGAAAACAGAGATGCCACCATAAGACAAATATGCGATCGCTCATTCGTCTGGTAGTACTCAGACCTAATAAGAGGCGAACACCGAGGGAAGAGAAATGCAATGTCCCCTATGATTCAGACGAATAAGCTGCAAAAGTGTAATACTTAAAGACCAACAAGTCAAAGGAGACAACAGAAAACAAGAAGCTTACAGGAATTATTACACTCACTGGGAAAGAAGAGTAGTTAAAGGCATAGCTACTAGCTCTTGAAGGAAGGGAGAAAGAAAAGGCTTAGAAAGCAGAAAGAAAGAAGCTGTCATTAAGACCACTATCAGTGAGCGGGGATAAAACAAGGATTTGACCTAGAAGAACTACTAAGATAGAGAAAGACAATAGGTTTCATAACCCTGGCTTGAGCCCTAGGAGAGGTTAGCGGACAACAACTAGCTACTAGAGACAACAGCCGATAGCTCATCGCTAGAAGACACTTGGCTTCCTTAGGGATGATTAGGGAAGAGAAAAGAAGGTAAAGGAAGGAGGGATTCCATTAGTAGACTGGAGCTAGACCTTCAGCATATACCAATTCAACGGATTGACCGGACTTCGCCAAAGCCGCAACCAACAACTTCTTACTTGCTCTCAACGCGTTACTCGTTGCTTGCCATAAACCTTTGAACTTCAACAGACTCAGCTGGGGATAATAACTAGGGACTACTTCCCTAAGCCCCTAAACCTTGGCGTTTAGCAGATAACAACTACCAGATGCCTGAGCTTACAGGGCATAGCTCTAACGACTAGAGGAGCATAGAGACCAAATTTAGGCATACAAGGAGACAGGAAGCCTTCAAGAAAGGGGCTAAACTAACAATTTAAGCAATAAGAGAAGCCAACCCATAGAAACTAAATCTAGAGGGTTACGGACACCAGGGGGCAGTCCAAGGGGTCCTCAACTCAATGATGGGGCTTAGCTACTAAATCATAGCTGCGATAGCTCATAGCCAGAGAGCTCGGAACTCTAGCTACCAACTCATAGATACCTTGGGATCATAGCGTACTTGATAAAGACCGTCAACAGCTGCAAGCACAGGAGAGGAGAACGGAAGCAACTTAGACATGAAATGAGCCTTTCAACGGAAACCACTTACTGAATCTTCTTTAAAGAGGGATTGAAAAGAAGATAGACAAGGAAGAAAAGTTGGATTACTTACTTAAGAAAGCACTTCAGCAGATACCAACTGATTGAACTGACAGGCTCCTTAACGACCGGAATGCGCTTTAGCTACAAACTTCTTACTTGCTTAGCCCTGGGGCAGCTACCTCCTTACTAGCATTCGCTCTTGCTGAAGCTACCAACCCGTTAATGGATATAACCAGAGGTGCTTGCCCTAAAACTTCGAACTTCAACTGCTTCCAACGACGAGTTACTGGCTATAGCTCATAGGGCTTACTCCCTTTACTTACTCTTCTAAACTGGAGTCTTCAAAAGCATATCCCATTATTTACTGATAGAAAAGAAGAGGGTGTTAATGGCACCAGCTTTGAGGCGAATACCTACTTACTTGTTCGACTTCCACCCGCCCGGCTAGTCGAATCAAAGGCATTCATTCCAGAGTTGTTTGTCGAGAGGGAAGAAGGGCAAGCAGGTCTCAGAGTAAATGAAATTCGTAAATGCACTGAGGTTACCCCTAACCAGCTCTTTGACGGTGATAGGATCTCTTATGAGGCACCTCTCTCTCTAGATGGACTTCACAATGCTGTGAAACCGATGACTTCGCAAAGTCCCAGCCGTTACCCGTGATAGAAGCAACCAAGCCTTATTATAACCAACCTCACAGATCCAACTCTATCTTGTACACCGATGTATCGTATTCCTTGCTATGAGTAAGTTAGCATCTAACCGAAATCGGATTTCTTTTTCGCCTTACGGAATGAATAGAGGAATTAAAGAGATTTTCAATACTGACCTCCCTCCTTACTAGAAAAGCGCAGAGACAAGGGAATTTATATCTAAGCATAATGCTTGCCGGGCACAAAATCTTGTTTTGTTTGATCGTAATCAAACCTGCCCCACCTTGTCTCTATTGAATGCCGTTTTTAAGTACGAACGAGTGGTCTAGGAGGGAATGGCGATACTCCTTCCTTCCCAACGAACTTCTCGATAAGGCTAGGTCATTAACCTCTTCTTTCAACAATAAAAGATCTATCTCATTCAATATTCAATAGAGGTATTTAATTTCCACCCTTTTTTTTTAATAAAAAGAAGAAGTCCCAACTAGCTGCACTGCTTACTACTCTTCAACTAAGAGGACTACTTCTCTATCGCCCCTTCCTTTAGAAAGAACCCCTTCCTTAACCCTAATAAAACAAAATGCAACAAGGTGAGCGGAGTGAGATGAGCCTCACTCTTCCTTTTTCAAGTTTAGGCAAGTTCAGGAACATGCCTCAGTCTTTAGGCAGGAGGAAGTCCCTGTATAAGGGTGCTATCCATATCAATAGTGAAGGACTCACCTCACAGGATAAATTTCCTTTATGTAATCCCTCCTTCTTGATGAGCTCATCATGCTGAAACTCAAGTTCTACAATCTCGTATTTTTTGCTTGTAACGCTCATTGAGCAGCTTGACTTTAACTTGCTTGATTGGGTAGGACCCTTAACCATTAAAGTAGTTCTCCTCGTCTTTCCAGAAAGAAAAGATGCCTCGACTCGCCTCACTCTTCAGGAACGAGCCTACGTAGAAACCTCAATGTCAATCAGCGAAATCTTTCATTTTATGATTTACGATTAGATTGGTGTTCAGTGAGACCTACCAGCACTGGGCTGTAACCGGATAGAGCCTTCAGGACATATCCACGCTTACCTAGCTTGTTCTGAAACAAAGAAAGCAGGAGCGAGAGACGCTAGAAGCGAAAGCGGAAAGCACGAGCACCTCAGCACGAGATGAGCCCTAAGCACCATGAGCACGAGATCAGCGCTCCTCACTACAATTGATTGCCTCGTCTTAAAACAAGAAAAAGGTTAGGGGTTACAGACAAAAAAAAAGAAGGAAGGGCTTTAAGAGTAAACATCAGCGTCAATCTCAAATGCCATACCGCGCTAAGCCCCACTACCTCTTAAAGATCCCTTACCGCACTAAGCTGCTAAGCAAGGTCGTTAACACCCTATCATCGATTCGTTCTTCTATCAAGTGATGAACTCGCCTCACGGAAATCCTCCTTAAGGTTCACTCCTGCTTCCCCAGCATAGACTATTTGAAAGTTCGAGCCGAGCCTACGCTTCGCTTCCTTTCTTTACCGGGGACTAATTCAAAACATTTTAGCTAGCATCACCTAATCCGGAAGGCCTAGCACAGCCCTTCGACTCGTGATTCCTTCACGGGAAGAACTCGTATTCACGGGCTTGGAACATGATGAGATCTGAACCCCTACCTTGATGTACGAGAATTGGGCTTTTGCATTTGGTCTTCGGTTGAGACCTATCCATCCTATGCCTCGTATGTTTTATCAATTTTCAAACTCAACCTCAGATCGAGGCGCTACTTAGAGCCCTCCTTCTTCGGAAAATACTTTGATTCATTCCCTGGATTTGGCTATTCATTCTAAACCTAACCCAGCAACAATCGTAAAACACGGCATAGTAACAGCGGCTAGCTACTTCTTCAGTTAGGAGCAGAGCTAGACATTACCTCCCACCCAGGAACCAAGCATGCAAGATTTACCCTACGCACATACACGAAGCAGGAGACCCAGAAATCGGCCTTCTCGGAGAACCATAAGGGAAATAAGATTTCTATGTCCAATATTCAAAGCCTCCGGGACCACCTCCCAATTGGACAGCACCAGCTCCTTCATGGGACGATCCTCTAGAAATGCCGCAAGAAGGGCAAGGCCACGAAAAACAGAGTGAAGGGTATGAATCAGATCCCTCCGAAGCAGAACCATGGGTAACACCCGACCCTTCTGAAAGCAACAAGCCTATGAATGACTCCGAATGGGAGTACGACGACGAAAAAAGGGAAGAAATGGAACGAAAAATCAACAACTTGATGAAAACACCAACAGACATGGCACCAGGTCTCATTTGGGAAATATCACCTCCTGCACAAAACTTTTCTCTTCAGGAGATAGCAAAATATGACTTAGATTGGGCAGAAGAAAGAAGGAAAATATTTTGGTCACCAGCGTCAGCACCTGTATGGGAAGCGTTCGATCCTTCATGGAAAGATCTTCCACCAGAACGGAAACCCTGAACCTACAAGGTATGACAGTGAATGGGAACTCCTCGAAAACAAGGAAAGAAGAAAAAGAGAAGCAATGGAAATGGAAGTGAACAACTGGATAGACAATCAGCCATTCCCGGCAGCAAGACCGGCAAGACCACCAGCCAGCTAGAAGTTTGTCCAAAGGGAGAACTGTTAGCTGGGGCCCCGGCCCTTACTTTTTAGCAGGGCGCCTGACTACACGGAATGAAATACCAAAAGCAGAAGTGAAGTAGTCAAGCCCCAAAAGCACACTTATTAGTTGGGGTAGGGGCTGCATTTGAAAAAGGTATGGCTTAATAGTTGTAGGCGGTTCTTTCCTCCCTTTTATGAAGCCTATCCTTGGGCTTTTCTCTCTTGCTATGCTTCGTTTCTCAATCCATATCGGGCTCTTAATCTCGATCTTGACCAATATTCGCACCCCGTGGAATTCGTGTAAAAAGCAGTTCATTCTCATGAATCTTCCAATCATTTCAGTTAGCTTGTTGATTAAGAAAACATAATGACTGGCATGAAGGAGTGCGGTGAGGTCGAAGTTCCCATGAAACATAGTCCGCTAGAAAAGTGCTATTGGTTAAAGAGAATGGAGGGAGTAGATCACTCACTGAATCTTTGAAAGAAGAGAATGTGTTTCAAGTCCGCTCATATGTTCAATCCATTTAAAGTGGATTTCATTAAGCGGTTCTTCCATCTGATCTGGCAACTGAGATGTGAGTGAAGAAGCTTGCTGATGAGAAAGACAAAAGAACTTGAGATCTTAATTCCAATCTTTGAATTTGATCTTAAAGAAGAAAGTGGTTTTTGACTTCATTCATCAGAGAGATGGAGCGAACGAAGTTCAGTTTTATTTATTAAGACATTTCGAATCCCCTTCTGCTGCAACTCCAACAACAAGCCCTTATGCTACAAACCATGCTACAAAACCTATTGCGCAATCAAAAAAAGAGGCATCCTCAGAACAGTAGATCATGCGAGAATTGAGTTAGATCATGCGACAGTAGCGATCGATCAGTGAAGACTGAATGTTACTACAATCTTTTAAAACTATTTCGAGCATTGAAGTTGCATTTCTTAAGATAACACGAGTCGACCGATGTGACCAAAGAATTCCTTTCGGGGAAAGCCACCAATCTAGAATTTCTTCATTGAATAGGGGAACCTGCTAAGTTAACCAGACAAGCTGGGATGCTTGGGGTGAAACTGCCTCACAGAGGGGAGATGGCAATCGATTCGATTTCTAGACTTTTTCTTTTTGACTATTTTACAAAGCCGGAAGCAAAGGGAAGGATAGGCTTTGGTTACCAAAGGGTGAAAACTCCAAAAAAAGGAGTAAGGGGTGCTTGTCTTGTGGTTTTGACTTCCTTGGCAGGTCGATCGGAGGGATTCATCCATTCATGCAGTTAGTAGTCCAATGGTCCCTCTATCTAATGAATCAATGGCCGCCGATTCGCTTCAATGCTATTTAGTGCCTTCGTGATATCTAAGGAGAGGGGAGAAGAGACTATAGCTTAACGACTTGACTTTAACGACTAGAGTTCCGATCGAGCGTCCACCCGATAGATTGAAAGGATGAACGAAGGACGCATACCTCCCAGATCAAAGAAATTGAAACTAGGCTTCCAAACCTTTCCTTCTCGTACAGAGGGATGCCTATAGTACTCTCGCTTTGAATTCCGCCATGGGGAACAAGAACTAAAAGTCAATCGGATTCCTCCTTTGCTGAAGCCCTCTCCAAAAGCACTCTTTGAACAGAACTTATTTGACTGGTTGAAAAAGAATGTGGAGTCCAATGAGATTGGGTTGGCCAGAATATCAAGTGGGGCACTTGGTTCCTTGTCACGGTTTCAACCCTTTGGGCTAACAGGAACAGGGCTATCTTCTGACCTATGGCCTCTTAACGTCTTAGAAAGGGAAATTTTGAAGTTCTCTAACCACTCAAGCCTTTAAGGATAAAGAGTGACCCAAGAAGTGCAAGGAGATCAGTGTGAGTTGGGTAAAGCCTCCTCGTGGGTGGGTTAAAGTTAACACGGATGGCAGCGCGTCTAATCCTCCGGGGAGGGCAGGAGCTGGGGGTCTGTTGCGTGATGAGGAGGGGGACTGGATTGGGGGGTTTTCCCTCAATGTGGGCTCAGCAAATAGTCTATCTGTAGAACTTTTTGGCATAAGGGAAGGGTTGAATCTGGCCTGGGAGAAGGGTTTTAGAAAAGTTGTGATTGAATCTAATTCAAAGGCAGCTATTAGTCTTGTTAAGATGGGCGATGTGAAGAGTCATCCCTTGGGAGGGCTAATTCAGGATTGCAAAGAGCTCATTGGGAGGTTTTGGGACTGCCAGATAAGTCACACTTTTTGGGAAGGCAATACTAGTGCGGACTTCCTTATGGATCTTGGTTCGGCTCAATCTGAGAGATGCATTTGCTGGGTTAACCCACCTCAAGAGCTTCGCCCCATCATGTTTGCGGACATGGTTGGTACTAGTTTTCTCAGGGTTATAGCAGCTTAGCTGCCTGCGGTCCATTTAATCAAAAAAGGGAAATATCATTCCTATCTCTACTCAGCTCTTCGTCTAGAAGCACTAAAGGCAAGGAGCTACATCCAACTACAGAAACAAGAACAGCAACCCTATATATTCTTACATGTCTTTACCTTCTATAGCTATCACTTGAGAGATCTTATTTGTTATCATTCATTCTAAGTGGAAAATCGTCTACTTTATTTGGCTCGACTAGCAGAAGTTCTTCTTCATTCCAGCCTCAGAGGGACTGACTCTCTTTGGCTTTGGCTCAAGAGAGAGAAGACGCATCCATCTCGATCTCAATTCTAGACTGGAAAGCCCTATTCCTTTCAAACTCATGACTGCGCACTTGATAAACTCGACGAAACCTAAAAGAGAAAAAAAAAAGTCTTAAATGAAGTCGAATCCGAACTCAAATCCTTTTTCAAAAGTCCTGTTTTTGGCTGAAATGGATGTTCGAACAGGGGCGCTCTTCCAAAATGATCGAAAGTTGTTGTTTGAGGTTCGGAGTTCGCCCTAGGTTGACAGATTGATTGGGTTCAGTCCCGCTCAGTGATGTGGCTTCCTTTTTCCAATCTGTTCATTTAGCTTAATTGAACAACACAAGCTTGAGAGTAAAGGAGTTAGATCTCAGTTCATTTGCTTCTATTACGATTACTAGTTGATCGGATCGACTGATGGTGACATCTTCAACAGATTTATTGATCGACTTGTGTGAGACTAGCCAATCAAGTAAATCAACCGAAGAACGGGACTATAGATAAAGAAAGGTTGCGGTCGGAAACCAACTAAAGATTTCACCGTCCAGCCAGTGGGAACTCTAATCAACTGGAATTCCCAGGCAGGCAAGCCAAGCAAGGACAGACAGCTAGGACTGAATGGGTAGGAGTGAGCAGGCTAAGCTTGAAGGCGCTTCTTCTGTGTTTAGGTTTTTTTGCTCCTTGGCCAGGGCAAGAGCAAAGGATAAGCAGCAACCATTGATCTTCTGTCAGGAGACTCCTCTTAAGAAAAGCTTGGATCGCAGGAGCATTCTCGCAACATGCATATAAAGAAAGGTAGGTTTTTATCTTATTATTGTAACACTTTGTGAGCTTAGCGATGTCTAGTTCTTGACAAGAATGAGTGCCCACCTCTTTCTTTCCAGGAGTTTTCTATCTTTCGTGTGATGCGGTGGAGAGGTGCTTTTAAATGAGGGATTTCGTTCTCGTCAATAGAATAGATAGGAGGATGCCCAAAGAAGGCTCGCTCCTTCGAGTCAAGATTGTTTTTGTAATCGAAATTCAAGCTTTCGATTACAAAAACTTTTCGATCCACCAAAGAAGACTATAGATAGTCTCAGGAGAGCCTGGTTGAATAGCGATAAGAAAGTTGTCTGCATACTGAACGTATCTTAAATAAGGAGAAGAGGTCGTGATGGAAAGATCAAATTGATGGGAAAAGATATTCATGAGAACAGGAGACAGGGAGCTTCCTTGGGGGATGCCCTTCTCGATAGCTGCATAGCTCTTTCCTTCTTTATCCCAGATATTTGCCTGAAGAAATCTAGCAATTAGATCAATAAGGGTAGAATCATTTATATAAAGACGAAGGATGGAAAGAAGTAGATCGGAAGTTTCCTGTTTGACAAAGGTAGCGTTAGCTAAGTAAGAGTAAGTAAGTAAACAAATCAGGTGTAGCGGTTTAGTTTACAATTCTATTCAAACAGGCTATTGCGCCTAAGTCAATCCCTCGTATCGGCCGGCTGTCTTATGACGAGAGACAGAACAAGTAGGTGCAAAGCCCAAACAAGCTTTCTTCGTTCGTACCTTTTAGCCACTGTTATAGAAGTAGAAAGATCTGTTGGTAGTTTGCTCTTGCTAGAGTAAGTATGCGCGGATTCGGGTTGCCTAAGTAGAAGGCATGGAACTAGTGATTCCCTTGCGATCTTGTCTTCCTACTATAGAAGGATCAGCGCGCGGATCAGGCTTTCTGACTTGCGAAAATAGGCTAATGCTATGCCTAAAAGTAAGCATTGGAAGAATGCCTGGGCCTTGTGATTACTTACTTTCTTGTAAGACCAGATTTAAGCTTATACGCAGTAGCTAAGCACTAAGAACCTATTGGCTACATGCTTAACACATGCAAGTCGGACTATGTTTTCGATCAATTTGGTTCACCTAGCTATTGCCCAATATAATCATATGAAAACTAAGAGTGGGTTTCTGGCTCAGAACCTGGTTCACCTCTCTAATTACGTATGTAAGTGTCATGTTTCCTGCTCTTCTAGTAAATAAAGGTGATCCTCCGCCCAATAGAGCCTAGCCCGAGAGACCGAGTTCTCCAGACCGAAATGGTCTCGCGAAGCCGGTCCCCGGATGGTGTAAGTCCTTCTCTAACTTGAAGAGCAGCAACCATTGATCTTCCGTCTTCTCCTCTTCTTTTTCTATCAGTACATAATGGGATTATAAGGGATTCTAGAGTACAAAGGCATCTAGAATCCCTTCTACCGAGCTATATTGCCTTTCTGATCTCATCCGTATTCTGATCGAATGAAACTTCTTCGATCAGAATACTCAAGTGCTAACTAGAATCATAGATATCCTTACTTTCATTCTCACGAAAGCTACCGGCTCAACCATTGAATTAGAAAGTTGCTTCGCCCCCCTAATCTAATATGGGGTTTCGAAAAGCAAGTGCTTCATTTCATCCTTCCACTTTAATATGAACTTAAGGGTCTTTATTACTGATTAGTGAATAGTCTTTATTAGTCCGTCCCAACCATCATCATACATAATACATAGAATAAGGATATCCCAGCCCGGGAAGCAAGCTAGGTTTCCTGGTGGTTACATTGGTTAGTGGTTTGCTGTTAACTGGTTCTGCACCGATTAAGATACCAAATTCATTTATGTCGTAATCTCTGAAAGACTTGTTCGTCCCTACTAGCTACAAAGAACCTAACGGACCTTTTTCGAAGGTAAGAGCTGTAAGACCTTTTTTACAGTAAACTCTTCTGCAACGGCATTCTCCCTTTACTCTCATGCCTAAACACGAGGGAGAGAAGATGCAGTCTTCGGGTGAAACTAACACTACTCGTGTCCGCGTGATGCACCATCAAAGTACATCTCCAAGGGATGCTTGTATTCCGTCATCATGACTTCCTCGTCAGGGCCGAGAGTGGCGAGTCCGCGAATGAGCAGCCAGGAAATCAGTGCAAGGTTCTAAAAATCCCTTCATCAGATATCGAATCCTTTACTTGCTTGCCTAGCCCTTACGCTGCCATTGATTTCTCTATAAAGCCGGCTATAGAACCCCCCCAAACACGACAGATTGACTTTCATTGTTATGTGGGACTAAGTTACCCGTCTTTTCGGAATCCTTTCTTTAAATGGGCTGGGTACCAGAGAGGTACTCAAGAAGGTATGTCTTATTTATCCATTCCTCCTTTATTGCATTCTTTCTTTGGGATTAGAGCATTGGCACTCAAAACAGAAATCTGCCATTTGGCTCGGTAGTGAACCTATGACCTACCAGTTTTTCATTCCTTGCTAAAGGAAAGGGTCGTTGCATCCACCTCTAAAAAAGGGGCAAGGCAAGCGGTAGTTGAAAGGAACTCATTGATTCGGGCGAAGATGAAGGCCTATTACCACTCCATTGATCCAACCCTCGATGGGACCAGTGAGGAAGATGGGTCAGGCTAAAAAGAGTTACAGTTCCGAGGAAGGTCTTGATTCCAGTTCCTTGTTTCCCGGATCGGATTAATGCTTTAATAAACGAAAACCCCTAGACCAGTGATCTAACCTTCAAGCATTCTGATGCGCCGCTTTATCTTTCCAAAAGGGAAGACTTTCCTGGGTGACCAATTCTTTCAATTCCTGCCATTCAAACCAATATCGAGACCATCAGGACTCATCTCATCGCCTGTAACCCAGCTATCTTAGCTGTAAGCCATCTCCTATACTCTGTTCGATCTGCCATATCGGGATCAAGAGCCACCCACTCGAAAAGGCTTTCTTTACTATGGGCATTTTCTGCTTGAGCAAATGATGCATCTGAAAGATAGGACCTTGTAGCAGAGAGCCCTGCCTCACCCCATCCCCTACGACTGACTGGTCATAGGTTCTAATCTGAAACTTTATAGTGGATTCGGTCATATAGAAATTGCATAATATAAGTAGTTTTTATGTGGCAAGCTACGGCTTCAAAGCTTACTTCGTCTTCTTTTCCTTCTTATCTTAATACTAGCATGTAACAAAGAAAAAAGAACTTCTATCAAGCAGTAAGAGAAAGTTACCAATGGAAGACCAACCGGTAACTAGGCTCCTTATACAGGTACAAAATTTTTTTATTAAAGAATAACCACAACTAAGGAATCCCTGCCAATTCCTCCTTGCAACGAGCAGCTTTTGAAGTGCACTTCTCAGCCTAGGATGATCGAAGGTGAAGCACCTGGCACAAATAAAAGACAAAGAGCCCATGTTCGGCAGCGAAAGGATCGACTGCACTCTCTCTATCAACTGAAAGGATGATAGTCAAGTTTACTAAAGCCGATAAGCCGTTGCACTGAAGCACTTTACTTTGATTTCTAGATGCATTTTCTTATTAAAGTAAGGACAATAGTTAGGCGAAGCATGTGTGACTTTGGATTTTGACTTTGTTACAATGCCCCCTTTTTTTTTGTTTCATCTTTGCTTAGATTCCATTGCCGGTCGAGGCCTCGTAATCGATCGCTTATATATCCATTCAGTTCTGGCTAGCGAAGTGAAGGCTTAGGGGAAGACCAGCAGGATGGAGAATGGAACTTGCTAGCTCGTTCCTCCTTTCGTATACTCCGCCCCATTAGGAGCATCGTTATACCGACTCTCGACATCTTTCGTTACTCGCCTGAATCTCCGTTTCTACTGGAATAGATGAAATCTCAAGGGGGTCCTCACTTCCTCTTCCCTATAGTGGTTCTTATTAAACGGGTGCTTCAACGACTGAGTCTGGACTAGGAACTTCTTCTAGTTAGTAGCGATGAATTCTATGATAATTAAGCAAGAACCACTTATGAAGGAGTCTTCCTATTTTTAACCAGTTTTACCAAAACAAGATATCCTGCCTATCCTGAAAAGGGGGCTCTCTCCAAAAGTAGCTTCGTAACAAGAGTTCTTTTTAATAAGCATATGACGAAGGATCGGCTGAAGCTAGAGCTAAGTGGTTGGGTCAGGGTCAGTATTGAAAGTATAGGTTGACTTAATAAAATTGATTGGATTGGTGAATTTCCTTACTAATCCGAAAAGGGCAGCCTATAGACAACATTTTGAGGGAAATTCACACTGAGATGATGAAAAATATAGACTGGGCTTCCTTAGTTTTCTTATTTAGTTAGATGAAAGGCGGCAACCGATTCGATGCTTGCCGGTCTCACTGAGTTACTAGTGGGTGCGATCTTCGGCTATGATTTTGCGGCCACATGGATGACCTGGTCCCTAAGGTGGGTGAGGTTCTAGCTTCCGTACAAGGGAGCTTCATCTAATTGGATGGGATCAAGTGTGACTTTTCACACAGGTTAAGCTTAGCTTTGGTTATTACAGCTCATGGCCATCATTCACATTAACACATCACATGTTAGTGTGGATGCTGGCTGACGAGGTGTACCCAGGACAGGTCTTTAAAGCGTATGCAATCTTAGGTGCCCTATTAGTTAAGCTCTCGCGGATCGTAAGGTTACTGAGCGTTATCAATAGCTCACGGCTAGTTTAGATGTTCATATATCTAAGAAGAAGTCCTTGATATCGAAAACAGGTTGTTTTGAATTTGCTAAACGCTTTGTCATCCGTAATGGCACTTTGGACTTGAGTCCCATCTTAACCTGACATCTAGGAATAGAAAAGCTCTTTTCTGTTGTGCTTGCCACTACTCTACTGCCTAATAGGGCTTTCGAGTAGAATAAGTAGGCTTTTTTCGATTGAAGCTCTCCTCGAACCATTTCTGATGATTGAGCCTTTTCTGAGTGAGTGAGAAAGCTCTGCTTTAAGCCTTTCTTCAGAGTTCTAGCGACCTGGCATTTCTGCAAGTTAATTCTACACTCATTTATGTATGGGCATACCCGTAGTACTGGGTTTTGACCACGTAATCAAAGGCTTTAAAAGGTCTCTGAAGTTTAATATTTTTTATGTGCAGGACCTTCCGTTTTCACACTTGAGCAAATTATATATAGCTAGCGCCTTAGTAGGTCTATGGCCTACCCCCGCAACAAGTACTAGCGTATAGCATAACCAAATGGAAATGTGGCTGGACTCAGAAAGAAAGGAAGAGTCGATATTTCAAGCTTGTATAAAGAATCAATGAGGCGAATTGAGCTAGATTACAGTACACTACTTTAAGGAGAAATCCCTTACTGAATGAATGTGCTTTTGATCCATGACCGTAGAAAGTACTATGAATGCTTTCTATGATATCCTCTTTCTGGCTACCAAAGGTGCTAATTGGTCAAAAGAGCTTATTCTTAGTTTTCATTCTCCAAATTCTGTAAGCTTGCTTGGTTTACCTGCTTTGTTATGATTTCATTGTCTTTCTCCGTATTCAGCATTCGCTGGTCTCACAAAAAGAAAAAGCATATCAATTCGTTGAGGCAACTAGTCTTGGTAAGGTTTACCGCTGAATGAGAAAGGCCCCTAGGTAGAAAATAGAACGTTTGTATGACCATTTCCAGATGTTTTAAGGCAAGTTTGCCGCCCCCTGATACACGTACGAGGAACAACAAGACAATGGGGAGTCTTTGTGACGAAAAAGAGCCGTACATTAATTTGGAATATTTAAGAGCTTCTCCCTTACATCCACCTAAAGAGGTACTATCAGCCCCCCAAAGGGGTACCATAACCGCCACCCCTGCTGGCTGACTGATTGCAGGGGAAGCTAAGACTCTATGTTCGGTTCTGGTAAAGAGGGTTGTGGGTAGGCTTGGAAGGAAAGAAAGAGTGGAGGCAAACGGATGCTGTTTAGGGTTACTTGCTTTTTAACGAGCGAAGGGCATTCGGCTTAAGAGAGTTCATCGACCCTCGAGCTAGAATCATTCAATGCTCGTGCCCCATGTCGTATCATAGTAAGGGCTAAGGGCCTGCCTGGCTCAGCAAGATCAATGATTTCGGTAAGAGGGTGCCTGGTCTTCCAGCTTCTGCTGCTTCTAGATTCGCGCTCTTTGTTAATGTTCCAAAAGCGGGATCCCTTCTAGCCTCTCCTATCTGGAATGGTAGTAGTGTATCATACATAACAGATGACAGGTAAATCTAACGTCCGCTGCTAACTTCCTTATGTCCGTAATTGAATGATCGGATGTTTGCTCCTAGGGCCGGCCCATGAAATCGCATTTGCTTCTTCCAATAAGAGATTTGACGTGAAAGCATCTTAAAGACCTTTTCTCATTAGAGACAGTGGCAATAGAATGAATATTCATCCATTTTCTATCGTTTTTTCTGTCTGTCAACAAGAAAGGAAGGCATCCGGCTGAATCTGTAGGAAAGTCTGAAATAAAAGGTTGCAGCTTCCGATCCACAATCTCTTAAGAAGACGATGACAATAGGTGCAGACGATTTTTCATCTGATCGTCTTCTATTACCTTCAAAAGAACAACTGAGAATCCTAGATAGGAATTACTGCTCGTGGGCAGGGGGACCCTTAGTAAAGGCTTGATCCATATAATAGGTTATGCCCTCAACAAGGAGAATACGAAGCTTGGTTGGCTCTTCAGTGGCCACCTAAAGGAAAGATAACCCTATTCTTTGCGATCTACGACCACCCACCCTCCTCGCTCTCAGACTAGATAGGGAAAAGAACGAAGCGAGGAGGCCTTACTTAACTACAAGTGAATGAAGGAAGGCAATCTTAGTCCTAAAAGAAAGAAGCTCCAATCTAATCATTGCTTTTCCTTCCTTGCTTAGTCAACGTCCAAAAATCATACCAAAGAATGGGTTCCTGATTCAAATGTTAAATCAGGAATAGTAATTATCAAACAAAGGATTCAATCCAGCCCGAGCTCCAACTACCTTGTTACGAACGATTCAGAGAAGGGATTGAGATTGAGAGGCAGCCACGAGAAGCTCCGATTGAATGAGAGATTGAGGAACGAGATCGATAGGCTTTAGCTCCAAAGTGCCGACTCCGATTGGCTCAATTGCTTTGATTCGATTGGTAAGACTTATATGACTCACTCGTTTAGACTGGATTGCTGGCTTAGAATCAATCTCCATATTGACCAATAGCTGGCGTTGGCTTGGTTCCACTTTCTTAAGTTGGTGGTTTAATAGATGGATTCACTTACTGCTTTACTGCTGGGATTGCCTTCTGAAGAAGAGAGTTAGGTGTCGACCGGCTTTATTCAATTGTTTGATTGCTGGGATTGACAGCTTGAATTGGAGGGCCGGTTAAAGACTTCCAGCTGAGAAAGATACAGATATAGATTTATAGGTCGAGGGGGCGGCAAAGATCAATCGAGAGGAAGGCAGTCCTGCCTTCAGATAGATACGACTCGGTCCGGTATTCTCCTGGTATCGGAAAACCATCTGGGCCATAGACTTAGTAGACACGTCCATACAAGTCATTTGCTATCTTCAATTGGGTTTTCTTTGGTCGCCGCTTGGGAGGATCTTTGGGTATTTTGTCTAGAGTGACCATGTTGATGTCGGAAAACTGTTCTTGGCTGGTATGAATGCGCCCCTAGGCTCCTGGAGGAGTGATTAGTTGAGACGGATCTAGTTCTCATTTCCTGTGTCGGAGCTTCATTTCATTCACTTCCTCGATTGTAGGAGGCTCCAAAGAATCTCCCAAAGTTCCTGCTGCCATTGCGTGATCCTCTAAATATGATCTGATGTCGTTATCCCAATGGTGTTCCTGTTTTATCTCAGAATCAGTTACCGATTTCCTTCTGGCAGTCAAGGCAAGATAACCAAATCCGTTTTGAGACACTTTGAGTATGTCCATGTTTGGATAAATGGTTGTATATCTCTGCTCTCTAAATTACCTGCTTGTGAAGCTTGTTCTTTCAAATAATTAGTCATTTTTGACCGAGAAGGTCTTGGACACGGTGCCTTAACTGCGAACAATGATCAGTTCCGTGGCCTACCATCCCTGAATGGTATTCGCATCGTGCTTTGGGATCGTATCCCCATAAGATTGGATTAGTTGGAGGTTGAAGGGAATTGGAGGGATCGGGGTGACCCTTACCAGAGCAACTCGACCGATTACAATGGATACTTCAATCGAAAGAACTTCACTAGCTTATGAGGAATAAGAATAGGAATCTTGAGGCTGCGCCAAACAAAAAAAAAAAGGAGATTCTATCGAACTGATTGAGTAAGGACGGGAATGAATGGACTGATTGATTGCCCCAGCTCAAAAGGCAAGGAAGAAGAGAAAGCGACTCCCTGAGAGAGAGTAGCACCCAGTTCAAGAGAGACTATTGTTCTTCTATCTCCGTTGGTTAGCTAGTCTCATTAGTCCCCTTCGCTCTTTGATTGAACTCATTTAGTCCCCCAAATCTTGGTCTATCGATCCATGAGTGATGGAGATAAACTAGAGTGAACACTTTGTTTGGTATATATTCTTATTATCGGCCTCTCTTAAGCCTTTAAATGAGAGTTTGGATATAATCGTGACTATCCCTATCCGGCTAAGGCAGTCGGTACTCGCGGGCTAGGCTCCTGCTGTTAGGTCTAGGGCAAAGGTGAGACCTAGACTAAGGCTAGCTATCTTAGCTTTCTCTAGCAAGAACTAAGAGTGGACAGCGGATGCAATCCATATGATCAACTTTGATTCAATATTCGAAAAAGCTATATTAGCTTCTTAGTAGCAATCGGTTATCTTTGACTGAAACTAGCATTTGGGGCGCTACTCAATCCTAATGCAGGCAACTAAAACTCCTTCTTTAGCTGTCTCATCAAACGCTATTAGCGTAGGTAGTTTATCTCATTGAAAAGGAAGTTCTCACTCTTACTTAGGGCTCCTAGTCTCAGTCAATCAAGATTAGCCATCAACAAATCAATAATCCAAACTATCATTCATACTAGTCTCAATAAGAACTAGCACTCTTATTTAGACTAGAACTCATATGGAAGAAGATTTATGGTGTGCATCCTGTGGGAATTGAACCTACTCTCTTCTTGTGCACTTTAACCATTCAGCCATGGATGCAAAGAGACTCAGTGAGAGTGAGTAAACTCGTTCTTCTCTCTCCGTTGGTTAGCTAGTGTCATTCGGCCCCTTCGGCTTCTTCGTCCCTTTCTTCGGCTTCTTCGTCCCTTTCTTCGGTTTCTTCGGTTTCTTTGTCCCTTTCTTCTGCTTCTTCGTCCCTTTCTTCTGCTTCTTCGTCCCTTTCTTCTGCTTCTTTGGTTTCTTCGTCCCTATAGGTTGCTCTAATCCTGTTGGGGATTCAGTAAGAGGGCTCATCACTGGTTCCTCAGGAAGCTTAGCAAACCTCAATATCATCTCTTCACGCTTTTTATCATATTCTTTCCGTATACTAGCAATCCTCTCCTCGTATTCTTTCTCTTTCTTGTCAATCCTCTCCTCATATTCTTTCACTATCTTGTCATACTGTTCCTGAAGAATCTTCAACATCAATTTGAGAATAGAGCTTTCTTGACCACCGAAGTCTATTACAACCTTAGGTTGTGTGTCTACCCAAATATTGTTATTATCAAAGACTGGAAGCCTTTTAGTACCCAGTTGTATTCCAAGTTTAACTTGGTATTCCCTTTTGGTTATGTGTAGGTTATGCCAATTAATTTTGAAGGTAGATACCCCCTTGACATGCTTTGTTCGAGACAGATCAGCGTATTGTGATTCAAACCATTCAGGATCTACATGCTCTTTAGCTGCACCTTTGTGCTTAATTATATTACTACCTTCTTCAGTGTATAAGATATAACTTTTAGGTGCTAAGAAGATAGCTTTCTTTACAAAGTGCTCAATCTTTAACTTACCCAATTCAATGGAAGAAATTTTTTCTTCAGGAAGAGGACTTCCTAGAATTGCGGAGTCAGTATCAGTGTAGTAACAGTCTGGTCTAGAAATGTATTTGTACATATGAATACGAGCACAAGCTGTAATAGCAGCGGATAATTGAACAGCCGATACCTTAGGAAGATTCCACTCTAACGGGTCAACATTTCCCATATTGCGAATGTAACTTACGATATAGTAAGAATCACTCAGCTTGTTCACTGTGACAAAATTCTTATTATGCGTCAAATAGTCATATATTTCCCTAGAGCATACCTCTGTTGTAGTACTTTTTGGATTTATACCAAATCTACCGTACAGTGAGTTCATTAGTATCTTGTACCCATATGCCATTGCTTCATTACCTGTTTTCTTAGTTTCTTGTCTTCTCCCGAAAAGGGATGACACAGAGCTGTCAGAAGGACTAGGCTTCTTCTCAAACAAGTAGCCCTTTAGTGGTATAATCTTGTAACCCAAGTCGCACTAAAAAATCAATTCTTCGCTAAAATACACACCTACGAATTCACCTGTTGGGAAAACTAAACTCGCATTATCTACCCTATAGGGTAAGAAAGGTCGAGTAATTGTACTAGGACACTCTACATAAGCCTCAATAAATCCATACAAGTTGGATAATTCCTGGTCTTCCAAATTACCATGCCAAACAGGTACACCACCCGGCATAGGATAAGTTTTCATTATGTATGGATATAATGATTCACATCATAGTAGTATAAATTTTCACCATATGGATTATATACATCAATATGGCCTCCATAGTATCCACGCCAAATGAATGTATCTTTGTTCATACTTGGTATATGGATAGGCCAACTATTTTCATTGTAATAGCTCGTACGATAAATAGTCATAGCTAGCGTTAACAATGTCATGCAATTCTCTATATCAACTTTGTACTGAGTCCAATAAATATCTTGAGCCTTCAGCATAACACCACCTAACAGACGAATATCCTGTTGCATATAATCCAACAATTCTGCTTTAAGCTTCATCAGATTAAACTCATTCACTTCGCCATGTTGGATGGAGCCTTTTGAACCTAATTGAGGACATAAAGTCTTACTCAATGTTTCAAGACTACTAGGGAGCAGAGTGTATGAATCCCTTAGACAGAACACCCTTTTCTTTCCCAGATACACTGCTATCTCGTAAAGCATATAGTTCCTTATAAGAGGTTTGATTTTGTACTTATCCCCACAATGAGAAGTATAATATTTCAGTAATAGAATACCATTGAATCGTGATACGTTATGGAAGTAAACTGTTCGAATCTTAGTTTCACCAGTAACCACTGCTAAACGCTCTAGAAAGTCTAACAACATTTTATTACTCCTTTCTTTAAAATCAGGTATTACTGGTTCGTAATCTTCACTGAAATATGTTTCAATTGAATAATTAGGCTTGGCACCAACATCGTCACCCAGCTTAACCACTAAGAAACCAGCTGCGTAAGGAACATGAACATTTTCTTTTAGAGTTGTCTCCATATCAGCTACAATGAAAGGAAGCCTCTTCTTATCACTAGGTTTGAGTGCAGGGATATGATTGGTATACTTACGCTTCTTCCTATCCATATCTTTCACCTCTTGTGGTTCACCACCAACTGTGTTGGAATGAATTAATTTCCAAGGTTGGGCATCTATTTCAGACTCGCTAATAGATAACAATTTTTCCTGCATACCTACCATATACAATCGAATGAATATACCCGATAGCAATTCTTGATCGTAATCCTCCGCTTTTTTGATTATTAATTGATTAATCTTATTATATACATCCATGTTAGGAACTCCATTACCACTAGAATCATTTAAAGAAATAGCACTTCCTATTGTAAAGGAAACGTCTTCTTTTGGTATTTGATTATTTGGCATTTTAATGATATAACCTATAGTAAACTTACCATACTCAAATTCTTTTGACAAGAATGGATACCTTTTGAACTCGCACTACATAGAGTCTCGGCACTACAGAGAGGCTAAGCACAGATAGTAGAGCTAGGCTATTGGATATAGCAGTGAATGGGAAAGGTGGTGGGAGTTTGTACTTGCCATGGCAAGGACGTCTCAATGCGATATCATATATTAACAAGTATGGACCAACCCAAGTAGAGTAACCAAGCGGAGTATATGAGCCCAGTTCTGACATTGGCACCTGGCTTGAATGGATTAATAGCATCAACTTCATTTATATGCTAGTTAAGTAACCTACATGGCTTCAGCAACGAATGTCTAATTCAGGTTGAGATGGATTTCTCATATCCGTACTATACGCTATGGAAGTGGGAAAGGGTGAAAGGGCATACCCTATAGAGAAACTTGCTGAAATGGCCTATTTTAGTAATAGGCAAATCCATTAGAGTCTCCAGATATTCTATTTTCTCCACAAGAGAAAGCCCAAAGCTTAAGATTGCATATTCAGAGCGTTCTGCTTCCTTCTCCACCGCTAGCTCTCCTCTCCACCCAGCTAGGCCAGCCAGGAAGCAAGCTCGAACAGGCCCTTGGTTCATATCCCAGCCAGCAAGCAGCAAGTTGTCTTTGACAGCATCAAACTACTGGGATCGAGTACCAGGATAGAGTACTGGCATTGACTCCTGGCTATAAGCGACACCTGTCAATCCTATAGAAAGGTCATGAGAGGGCACCTTTCATAAAGAAGAAAATTTATTTAGAGTTAGTAGGTCAGATCAGGAATTTTTGTGCCTCCAAAAGTAGCCATTTTATTAGCAAAGAATGTATAATCAGGCTATTTTCTATAACTAATATCTGACCAAGTATCATATCCCAAGTGTCACAGCCCGCCCAGCTTTGACTGGCATCTAAACCTACCTGGATCTATTGAATCACCACCCAGCAATCATAGATAACCTATCAGAAAGGGTATGTTTCATTCGATATAAAATCCATTTAATAGGTCCGATCCAAGCGACCTTATTGCTTGCTCCGACCCAGGTAGTGCATCCATAGCTCAATCAATCTCATTTGGTGGTAACTTGGGGTCCATCTCCTTTCTTTCTTCTCCCTATTTCCTTAAGCCTGTGGGACTGGCTTATCATAAAGGCCAATGAAAGGGGTTAGGACATAGGTTCAAAAATCTATGGCAAGGACGTCTCAATGCGAGTATCATATGTATATCGAATTGATAGAGAGAGTCTCACACTAGCCAACCAACTAACATGGATTCAACTGGTTGTTTGGGTGCCGTAGATATGCGAGATCGTATGTGGGATTATTCCCCTTGTTGATCCATTGGCACTGTAGGAGTAGTAAACCCATTGGGATTGGAATTGGCATACCACCTCTCCGTAGAGAAACTTCTAGAAATAACATTATTATTCACTAATACAATCCCTTTAATGTCCCCGAGAAGGAGAAGCTAGTCATACAACCCCGGTTTCTAAAAAGAAAAGCATTTTTTGAAGTGAAATCCGATGGATTGGACCTTTGTATAGATCCGGGTCACTTATTTGAACTCAAACCTCTTGTGAAAGGGTCATGGGTAGTGTCGTTGTGAAGACCTGTTGAGCTAGCTGTCTCTGCTGCTATGGCATGGCTCCAATGAATGTATGATTCAGCATCTTGAGATGGATTTCTCATCTCCACCCTCTATGTGCCTCGATTAGAAGAGAGAGAGGATTCAGCGAACCCATCCAAATGAAGTTTTGACCATGGAAATGGAAAAATGTGCAATGAGGAGGTTTTTTAAATCTGTCCCAACCAAACAAACTAACATGGAGGGATTTTCTATTCCAAAGAGATGCGAGTATCGACTGTATGGCAAGGACCCTCTTACAATATGGATGAGACACTGGCTGGATGACGGCCGGCTAGCAACAATGATCTCTTGGGAACTTACTGACTTACTTATGTGTCCTCCCTGTGAATTAGGCTCCTTTGATTAGGGGCCCCTGTAGCACACTATGTGTAGCTCTACGTGTAAGCCTCATCCTCGTTACCTATATGGTGTCTTCAATTAGAACAGCTTTACATTGTACTAACTGCTGAATACTCCTTCCTCCTCTAGGTCTTGTGGATTAGTCCTCTCTCCTGATATGTGTGAAATCAATCAGTCACTAACCAGTACTTCCAGGACCACTCCTTTGTATTGTATGTGGGAAATCAATCGATTACTAACCGGTGCCACTCCACATCCACTCCCCATCGACGGGCATTCTCTGGCGTGACCGAACTAACTATGTGTCTGTCCACCTACCTTATCCTAATCACTGCATCGTAAGTAATGAATTCCTTATGCCTCTGCAGTTGGGAGCATTATGTATGCTCAAATTTGTACACGTCCTGACATAGCATTTGTAGTTGGTATGCTGGGTTGATACCAAAGCAATCCCGGACTTGATCATTGGAAAGCAGTTAAGAAAGTGTTGCGATATTTACAAGGCACTAAGGATTACATGCTCACTTATCAAAGACCAGACAGCCTTGAAGTGGTTGGTTATTCAGATGCTGATTATGCTGGATGTAAAGACACTCGAAAGTCCACTTCTGGGTACATTTTTATACTTGCTAATGGACCCATTTCGCGGAAGAGTCATAAGCAATCTTTGACAGCCTCTTCCACTATGGAGGCAGAGTTCATAGCATGTTATGAAGCCACATGTCATGCAGTATGGCTAAAGAATTTCATATCTGGATCACAACTTGTCGATTCAATTTTGAAGCCCTTACAGATTTATTGTGATAATGATGCTGTTGTGCGGTTCTCCAATAATAACAAAACTTCAGGAGGATCAAAGCATATTGATATCAAGTATCTAGTTGTTAAAGAAAGGGTTCTAAATCAAACTGTTTCCATCTCTCATATTGGTACTACACTCATGTTAGCAGATCCTTTAACTAAAGGTCTCACACCTAAGCTCTTTCAAGAACATGTTGCGCGCATGGGCTTAGTCGAAAGTTTATCATGTTTAGACTTGAAATGAGTGTATTATGTTCATGATAAATGTTATGTTATAATCATCTCCTATTAGTAATGATTATGTTTGTTATTTTCATTCTTCATACTTGTGCACAATTTAGAAGAAGATGTAAACAACGGGACCATTATAGATGAATTAGCGTTAATCACCATTATGTTGCTAATGTCATCTCTGTGATTTAAGATTCACTTATTCATGTTGATGAAAAATATTAACACTATAACTATTGTACAGTCTTGATCATGTGTAAATCACTGACTACAATGATGTGGTGCTAATAATTTCATTGAACATAATCTAATGGTGATGGTGCAATCTTCTAGTGGGAGAACGTTGGCCATATTATGATAATCTAGTGACGTAATATAATCATACAAGCCAAGTGGGAGATTGTAAGAATTTTTTCTAAATATGACTTAATGTGGCCTATGCATGATTATACTAGATTCATCTCATTAAGAAAGATACATGTACATCAATTAGATGGTGACTAATCATTGATGAATGCACCTATATATACAATGTATAGAAGACTAATGGAGATAATGTCAATGTATTGAATGTGATAGATTCATTATGAATGAATCTTAAAGATGCAATATATATCTATTATGAACATATAAGATACATTAATCTATCTAATGAATTCATTAATCTAGAAGATGCATTATGTATCATGAATGTATAAGATACATTAATCTATTTAATGAAATTCATTGAATGAATGGATTCTTTGATGGGAAGAATACTAGTATAAATAGTGTAAGGTCCCAAACTATACTCTCCATCAAAAACTTAAGTTGTCACCACAAGAAGGCTCCCATCGCCTAGAGAGAGAGAAGTGGTTTGAAGATCTTAGACAAGTAAAGAACTTAAAGATCAAGATCTTCCATTCAATGTTTCTTTTTCTTAAAAGAGGATTTCATACTATCATGGATCAATATATGTATTCACTTATTTTGTATATTAGAAATTCATATAGTTTTCATGTATGGAATTGAATCCTTAATGGTTTTTAGTTTATGTTCCGCAAAGTTTTCTATCATTCTTCACTCGTAAAGTTTAAACTTTTGAGTTTATATGAATTTTAAATAATTTATATTTCATCTTAGTTTTATGCATGTAATCTTTGGAGTTTCTCTTTAATAGATTGACTCATATTATTCATTGTTACAAAAATGCTAAGTGATCACAGTTTTTAATTGTATCTTTTAATTCCAATCACATATATTTTCTTGTTTTTTGTCACATGAATTGTGATCTATGTGGGCTATGGCTTCTCAAATTTTTCAACAAGTAGATATTTATTCCAAATAATATATGTTAGCCTTAGTGTTATGCTTATGGGCTGTGGAGTTTCTTCCTCATGGATTAAGATGGTGTAGTTGTGCATTCATAAGCTCCCTTAATTCCCCAACAATTGGTGTAAGAGTTGATGATGATTTATGAGCGAGCTTTCCTAGTTCAACTAATATTAGGCTTGCACAGAGATTTCTCTTTTGAGTAGGAAAAATTCATCGATAATAAAGTAGGAAAAATTCAGATGCACATGGTTGACAAGTCCACGACAGAGTGGCTCTTGAATTTATAGTTTTATAACCTACTCGATAAGGTCTATCAAAAATGATGGAAAGAAAATTTAAAAGTGTTATAAATGTCAAATAATCAATAGTGTTAATTTTAAGGATCAATTACACTATATTTTTTTTATGTTTTATCATTTTTTCAATTCGGCCTTTTAAAATATTTTTCTCCATTTTAGTCTTTAAAGTTTTTCCTAATTTACTTTTAAAATTAATTTTTGTCCGAAATTTATTCTAATATACAAAGCGAGGCCTTAAGTTGGTGTGGACTCATTATTCAAATTTATTCTTCTCCCTATCTTCTCCACTTCCCTCTATTATTTATTTTTAGTACATAGAACACTGGTAAATTACTGTAATTTTTTTTTTCCAACTTATGATTAAGTACGGTTTCTGTTGACCAAATCATCTCTCTCAATTTTTCATTTTGTTTATTTATTATCAATGAATCAATTCTCTTTCTTAAATTCTTTATTTAGGTTCTAGAGTTTGGTGCTTTTTTTTTTTAAACTGAAATTGTTTTTCCCATTTTTCTCTCTCAGATTTTTATTTAATTAAAAATGTTTCCCTCTCAATTGATTTTTATTTTATTTTTTTATTATAATATATCAATTGTGATGAATTAATTCTTCATTATTTTTCCTCGTTCTCTCTCTCAAATCAAAAGAGATCTAGAGGTTACTTAACTCAATATTTATGCCAATATGACCTTCACCTAATCCTTAAAAATTGTCTATATTGGTTCATGACCGATATGAGCTAGTTTGAGAGTTTCAATTTTGGATTAAATATTAAAAATTAGCATTAAATAGTTCGAGTCGATTTTTTTTCTACAATTCTTGATGTAAACCTATAATACATCATATTTTAATAGCTCAATATCATAAAATAATAATAATAATAATAATAATAATAATAATAATAATAATAATAATCATCGTCATCATCTTAATGTTTGTTTACGGTGCATTTTATCAATCAATTAAAAAAATTATAAATATTAAGAGAATTACATTTGAATAAATTCTAAGATAAAATATTTATTTTAAAAATTTAAGACTTACACATTTTCTTTAACTAATCTTTAAGATAGCAACTAAAATGAACATGGATTGTTCATTGTTTTTCGTAGTTAAAAGTTTAGTTGAACATGGATTGTTCACTGATTTAGTTGAACGTGGATTGTTCAGCTAAATCTATAACTAATCTTCAAGAGTAGGGAGTCGGTCCTGATTTTCATAGTTAAAAGTTTTTTCACACTCCACTTGTTTGATAAAATGCCTTAGTGAAAATGTAATGGAACAAGGAGGAAATGAAGGTTGGATTCCGATAGTGAGGTAGCAGGAAGGAGGTGGAGCTCTAGGTAAGGAAGATAAACATGGACTGTTCATTGTATTTGTGGATAACTTACCTACAGCTATGGATGCTAAAACTCTGTTCAAACTCCTCACAAAGTTTGGCATAGTAAAGGATGTCTTTATATCCTTCAAAAGAACGACAGTGACAAACTCAAGATTTGGATTTGTGAGATTTGATTGCCCTGTAGCAGTAGACATCGCCATCCAAAAAGTGAATGGTCTGTTGGTAGATGAAAGGGTGCTAGAAGTTAAAAAAAACTACCAATGAAAGGAGCAACAGAGATGAATAGAGCAGGAGAAGACCCTATACCATCAGAAGACCTCCCAAAACTAATAGAAACAGGGGTGAAGTTTCATATACAGGCCTAAGATCGTTCGCTGAAGTATTAAAAGGGGACACACCCACTGTGGCTAGGAAAGCAAGTTTGACCATAAAAGCCAATGAAGATGGTCGTGGATGGCTCTATGATAGTGCAATAGTCAGGCTTAATAATGAATACTCTACTATTAACATTGAAAATTTCTTGAAGGAGAAAGGATTGGATCGGGTAATTGTCAGAAAAGGGGGAGGATGAGATATAGTATTAACTTTCAAATCTCAAGAGGAGCTGAAATCAGATATTTGCAATATTAAAGAATGGTTTAAGGAATAGAGTTAGTTTGTGAAGGAATGGAGCCAGTTTGAGGTGAAATGGAAGCCAGGATTTTATCTCGAACAAGAGAGGTATGTGTGGTTGAGGTGTTATGGCATACCCTTAAAACTCTGGAATAGGGGCACACTCAACAATATTGGAAGCATATGGGGTATTTTTCTTTGCTTGGATGGTGATATTTGTCAACCAAAGTCCTTCTCTCATACCAAAATCAGAGTGGCTACATCTTGTATAGAGATCAATAACAAAACTTTATTTTTGCAGTGCAAGGGTAAAATACATCCCATTCTTGTGTGTGAAGATCATTTAGCAGAATTTAGTAGCATGAAGTACAATGGCTAGGAAGAGTGCAACTCCAATGAAATCTGTTGCAGTGTTGTAGAAGGAACTATTCCAAAGGAGTGTTACAAGGAGAATGAGGTAAAAAGTGTGATGGAGGTAAACACTGTTGTTGAGGAGTCAAAGTGAGATGAAGGTTTCAGCGGAGAAGAGGAAGCATGTACCAAGGAGGTAAGATAAACGACAGGGCCTAGTGATTGTCACTTGGGAAAGGAGGTAAACACAATTGTCGAGGAGACAAAGTGGGATGGATGTTTCAACTCAGCTGAGGGAGCATGCGTAATGGAAACCATGGTGGAGGAGTCAGTACACAGCCCAAAAATTATTGTTGAGCAAGTCTTTACGCCTGGTTTTATCAGAAGCTTTAGTGGATCTAGAGTTGGACTTGGGCATGGCATCAATCTTGAAGTGAATTTGGCCCAAGCACTAAGTAAGAATTTAAATGGGAAGGGAATTCAGAGCCTAAATCATTCAGGCTTAGTTAGGCAACCTGCTTCTGTCCCAAAACTCCTTCGGAATGAGAAGAAAAAAAGAAAGAAGAAGGTTCAGCTGGAAGGGTTCACCAGCTTTGCTAGACTTCATGGGCATAAAGTTACAGCAGTTAGCAAGCACACCACTAAGTCTGTCATCTACAGACCATCAGCAGTTGCAATAGCACATTTAGATCTGTCTGAGGGTGCTACCAGTCCGAACAATCTTCTCCTCAATGAAGCTAAAGCCACTATACAATTGGGAAAATCTCTTAGCATTAATTTCAATAGGAAAGAAGATGATGTTCTGAACAAGATTATTGAGCTAGAGCTAAAGGACAAAGAGAGATCCAAATAGGAGAGATAGGTCTAAGAAGGTAGTAGGATGGCATCAAGTAAGCAAAGCTGAAGCATTCTATTGTAAGAGAGGGGACTCATACGCCCAATGTTTGTATTAGTGGGTTATAAGCAATTGTATGACGAGCCCATCTTTTTCTGTTTGTATAAATGGGAGTTTGCATGGGTACTTTAAGGGGGCCAGGGGCTTGAGACAAGGTGATCTGATGTCTCCTTATCTGTTTGTCCTAGTTATGGAGATTCTAGCTAAAATTTTGGCTGAAAAGTCTACTCACCCTGATTTTCGCTTCCATTGGAGGTGTGGTAAGACTAGGATTGTCAATCTTTGTTTTGCGGATGATTTGATGATTTTTTGTAAAGGGGATGTATTTACTGTTAAGGCTATTAAGGATGGGCTAGATGAATTCCAAAGTCTTTCTAGTTTCTCCCCTAGCCCCAATAAAAGTCATATCTTCTTCTCGGGGTGTCAGAAAAAGTTGTGTGATGAGCTTATGAACGTTGTCAAATTTAATGAGGGATTCCTTCTTGTTAGATACTTGGTTGTCCCTCTTATTTCAACTAAGCTCAAATCTAAGAATTATGACCAGCTGGTGGAGAGGATTACTAATAGAATTAAAAGCTGGACTAATAGATATCTCTCTTATGCTGGTAGAGCTCAATTGATTAAATCGATTCTTTTCTCCATGCAAGTCTATTGGTCTTCTTTGTTTATCTTGCCTAAGAAGGTTATCACTGCTATTGAGAGCCTGTTTAGATCCTTCTTTTGGTCTGGTTGTGACCTTAGGAAGCATGGTGCTAAAGTCTCTTGGGAGAAGGTTTGCTTTCCTAAATCTGAGGGAGGGTTGGGGTTTAAGTCTCTTGAAGTTTGGAATAAGGCTGCTATTGCTAAGCATGTCTGGTTCCTCTTCTCGGGTGGCGAGTAGTCAATGTGGTGCCAATGGGTCAAGTCTTATTTATTGAAAGGTAAAAGTTTTTGGAGGATCAAGATGCCTAGTGACCCCTCTTGGGTCTGGAGGAAACTACTATCTCTTAGACCCATTATCTTCCCTTTTATTAAATTCAAAATAGTGGATGGCATGAGTGCTTTTCTTTGGTTTGATAATTGGCATCCTTTTGGGTCTTTGTGGGTTAAATTTGGCAATAGAATTGTTTATGACACTGCACTTGGCATGGATGCTAAGGTCGATAACATTATCCATAACAATTCTTGGAATTGGCCTTGTGTCACATCTTGGGAGGTGAAGGAGCTGATTGATCATACTCCATCAATTGTCATCCCTGCCTCGGGTAATGACCAAATTATATGGGCTCCTTTCCCTGGTGGCAAATTCTCTATTAATTCAACTTGGGATTTTCTGAGAAAATCCTTCCCTAAAATTGGTTGGGCTAGGTTATTATGGGGGCCTCATAACATTCCGAAGTCTAGCTTTGTGACTTGGATGGCGATCTTAGGTAGATTGAACACTGGGGACAGACTACAGATGTTTGGTACAGACCATCCCATTGACCGTGTTTTCTGTCATGATCCTATTGAGAACCATACTCATTTGTTTTTTGAGTGCCCTTTCTCTTGTAGAGTTTGGGAGTGTATTAATGGTAGGCTCAATGTGGATTGGCCTAATAATCCTTGGCCTGAGATTATAGACCATGTGTTAAGATCTGCTGGTGGTAAAACTCTTAGAGCAACTATTTCTAGGCTTGCTTTTACTTGCACTGTGTACCATTTGTGGCTTGCTAGAAACAATAGAATATTTAGTAAGGAGTTGACTCCGGAAGAGGTTGTTATAAAATGCATCGTGGATATGGTTAGATTTCGAATGATGTCTATTACTAATTTGACAAAGCATTCTAGTGACAGCTAGCTCTTCAGCTCGTGGAGGCTTCCCCATACTATGATGACAACTGCAGCTCCTGGAATGAGAGTTGGGAGTTCCGTAAATGTGGGTTGAGTGATGGTAGCATATATTGAGTGTTTTCTCTCATTAGTTTTCTCATTTTGCAGAATCATGGAAAGAGATCATGCAGTGTTCAATGGGAAGATCCTATACCTGTGGGTTGAGAGTCTTGTGAGGGCAATATATTACCACACCTATACTTCACCAGCCATATTTAGGAGTTCTAACATATATTTATATATTGTTATCTCTTTTATTTGCAGGTACCTAGAGTAACAGCAGTTTAGTGTTTTCGAGTGTTGTGAGCTCATATAATGTGTGTTGTAGCAATGTGCTGGATGTTACTATGGTTAGCCACATAATGTACAGGCTATGTTCATCTTTCTTTTATTTCTGGACAGGGTTTGCTAATGCTTGCACTACATGTTGGAATATCTTGCTGGAACATCCGAAGCTCTTTGAGGTTTTGATTCAAGGTTTGACTAGTATTGGGAAGCATAATATTTTGGTTGAATGGCTGCTGTTTCGACTTGGCTGCTGTAATTGGCTCACTGCGATTGAGAAGCCGTGTACGGCAGTTTCTTGTTTGGTTCTGGAGTCTTACAATCGCACAGTTTCGGTTGCTATTGTCATAGTGTGGAGGGCTGCTTGTAGCGCCGATGGAGTGAAGAAATTTTTATTTGTGTGTATTTTGTTTATAAAATTGTGTAATCCTTCTTGTTTTTATACCTACCTTTGCGGGGTGTGCAAAGATTGTCTTGTTTTACCAGTTTTGCTGTGATAGATGTTCATGGTCCACATTTTCAATGGGGCCCATGAACATTTTCTCACTAATTATTAGTCTCTCTTCCTGTTTAGTTGTTGGGCTGTTGTTTGTTGTCCGGTTCATGTTGGACATTTGTTTTATATTTTTTGTTTACAGGTCTGTTTCCTTTGTATAGTTTTGGGTAGGGCCTGGGGCATGCCCCTTGTATTCTTGTGTTAGTTTTTTATTTTTATTTTATGACTTACTTACCCAAAAAAAAAAGTTATAAGCAATTGTTAAGCTAGTCTTTGGGTGGTGGTAACAAGTGTTAGTGGTTTTGTGAGCTACTGTTGGTTTCTCACCAACACTATGCTTTGGTTCCTTTTTTTTTTTTTTTTTTTGGTTTTTCCTTTTTTATTTCTCATCCTTATTGATGTAATCACATATATAATGTATGGTTTCTTCATCAATAAAGATTTTCTTTACTGATCAAAAAAAAAAAAGCAACTAAAATGAATTTCAATCATTATAACATGGAGAAACATGTATGATAAGAGTTTGTAGTACACAATTTTAAAAAATAATATTAATTCCAAATTTTTAGTATGGAAAATATGTATCCAATTTTTTGTTATGTTTGATTTATGAATTTGGACAGGAATTTGGAAAAAGAAAGAAAAAAGATAGGTGAAATGTGAATAAAATATAATTACGTTTTACCTAATTTCACATACCTTTTCATTTTTCTTTTCAAAATTTTTACCCAAAACCATAAACCAAATGCGTCATCAATGTTTGAAAGGAGTTTGGATCCTTTATTGTATTGATATACGCTATCATAAAAAACCTATTTAATATTTTGTGGGAGAAGCAATTCGTAAAATGGATCATCAATCACATTATAATAAAATAAAAACTACCCAATAAAAGATTTTTTAATTGTTTAAAAATTTAAACATCAAGAGAAAAAATTTATAGAAGATGTGAATTGATTCTTGTATTTTAGTGGTACAAAAATCTAAATTTCAAAACTGATACTTTTCAAATTTCTAAATTTAAATTTTTAAATGGATTAATTAACTTTCTTTTTTAAATGTGTAAATCAAGCTATAATAAGAATTTTTTTTTTTTTTTAAATGATTCAATAAAAGGTAGAAGATTTTTTTTAAAAATTTATAACCAATTAGTTAACTTTTCTTTTGAAATGTGTAAATCAAGACATAATAAGATTTTTTTTAATGATTCAATAAAAGCTAGCCAATGAAAGATTTTTCATTATTTTAAAAGTAAAAATTTTAGAAAATAGTGTGAGGGTTTTGAGTTTCGTACACTGGGTACACCCTTTAATATGAAAGTTTTGTGCTTGATTTTTTTTTTTATAATGATTCATTAAAAGTTAGAAGATTTTTTTTTAAAAAAAAAAATTCAAATTGATTAGTTAACTTGTCTTTTCAAAATTTTAAATTTCAATTCATAAATGGATTAATTAACTTTCCCTTTGAAATGTATAAATCAAGGTATAATAAGATTTTTTTTAATGATTCGCCAATAGAAGATTTTTTCATTATTTAAAAAATTAAAAAATTAAAAAAATAGTATGAAAGTTCTGAATTTCAAAAGACTTTTCCCATTAAAAATCTCATTTTTCTTAATATATAGTATAGATTATGATTACATTGTGTAAAGAGATTATATAGAACAAACTACAATGCTTGGTAGCCCGAATTTTTATGGCCCAAATGGCTCGAATGTCTTAAAACGATGTCGTTTTGATACATTCGAGTCATTCGGGCCACACAAATTCAACCTACCAAGCATTTTTGTAGACCAAATAACACTCCTCTGCATACACAGCTTACATAGCATATGAAGGTGAAAGAGAAAACTGATAGAATATTAAAACAACAAACTCACAACCAATTATTATTGAGTAGAGGGACCTCTAGAACATATTAATCAAATTTAGGTAGTTTGGAGAGCCCATGTGAAACAAGTTTAATGTAACGCCCCAAAAATAAATACACAAACCCATCTCATAAGCAGAAATATAATTGAATTTCATGCTTTCATTCATCAGAGTTTGATATACAAAATGTGACACATGATGTATATTCATAAATAATCTATCTTGAATCTACAGCATGTGTTACAAGTAAACAGAAGAAAAAAGTTGAGCAAATAATCAAATGCCTTAAAGGCTTACATCTTTTCAAGTCACTGCTTGATTACAACAAAAGAGAGTCTAGCTCCATATAATTAAAGCCCTTGGCCATACAAAATAACTTCAACAAAAGTGAAGCTCTCGCTCCAAACTTCCTTCGAGCTACTGCCTTGGCGAAGGCATGTCACCAATGCCTGAAAATGGTTTTTCCCACATAGGGTGCGCCAAGGCCCAATAAAAATAATCTAACACAATATATGAACTTTAACAAAGTTAAAAATATGATGCACTTGTTCAATACTCAAAGATAAAATCATTTACAACCCTTTTTCCAAAACCATATTGTGCCAAGTATTTTATCCCAATCCATTTTATATCAATTCGTTTCATGTCGATTCATATTTCCTCAATTCATGATTCACATCCATTGTTATCCAAACCACCCAACTGAGACTAAAACTCAGTGGTTTCTTACCACACAACCATTATCCACAAACACTTCAACTTACCATTTTACGAAAATTTCGTCCGTGGGATTGGCACCCATGTATACGCGTGGTTTTCAGGACTTGTACCCAGGATACATAGGCCAACTTAATTTAATAGAATCCATTCCCTTTCTCCACCCAAACATGGAGTACATCCCCTTTCTCCTCTCAAATATCATACATATATAATGTATTAAAGACACAGTCATATTCAATGACAACTAATAAGAGATTAGTTTTAATTTACCTAATCCTCATCCAATTTCTATAACAATCATAGCTATACTCCACCGATAGCCCAAAACATATATTTCTAAATAGATACACAATCTCAAAATAGATGAATTGTTTAAATTTTTGTAGGTCGGAGATAATACACATCCAACTCCACCTTTTATATAAACATTCAGCTAATTTCATTTTCTCATTTCCAATTTCATTATTTATACAAAATAATTACTTGAACATTTTAGGGCAAAGTCCCATTTCCTTCCAAATCCAACCCATGTGTCAAAATCAACAAATTTAACACAACACAACCTTATATCTACACCCATAACAATTTTCAAGACCTTCATTTGAAAATCCCTCTTTTGATTTTAAACCAAAACCCTAGGTTTGTCTAAAATCCTCTAAACTTCAACGTTATTTGCCCAACCAACAAATGGCTAAGTTAAAATTCATAGTAAAGTGTAGAAAGTCCCTACCTCAAGTTAGAAGACCAAACGAAGAGATAGAGAAACTTCAAACATGCCGAAACCAGGCTTCAATCGGACCAAAACAGAGCTCTTGAGATGCACTACCTTTTTAACAAGGGCACACAGGTAGAGAGATCACTAGATCTAAGTGGAAACGTAGAGTGAAGGTGAGTTTTAGAAAAAAAAAGGCTCTAGATCTAGGGTTTTTGAAAAGTAGAGAGAGAGAGAGAGAGAGAAATGAAAAACTTATGTAAAATGACCTTTTCACGAACTGATATACTCATAGTCCGCTTGAGCGCAAGAATTGACGCTCGACCGTCGGACACAATAAATTGTTCTGCTTGAGCGCAAGAAGTGAGGCTCGAGCGCCAAGACACAATGAAAAAGGCATTACCGCTCGAGTGCAAAATACACACATTCAGTAGTTTGGCAGACAATAGACCAACGCTCGAGCGCAAGAAAGGCTGCTCGAGCACCCACCCGCTCGAGCATAGGAAACACCGCTCGAGCGTAGAATACACTATCCCAGTAGTTTTGCAGACCTAAAAAGGTACTGAGAGTTTGCAAAGCCTGCTCGAGCGCAAGAAGTACTGCTTGAGCAGAAGAGCAAAAATTTGGGCAACAAAAGTTTGAAAACTAAGCGACCAACCTGTTCCAAACATGCTCTAACAAACTCAAAAGCCAAACTCAAGTAAGAATAAAGGGGAAAAAGATATGAACATTCAAAAACTATAAAACCTGAGTTCCAGAATATCAAATGGGTCAGGTCAAAGCCGAAATCGCTAGAACCTTCCCCCCTTAAAGAATTTCGTCCCCAAAATTTCAAATCAAGTTTTTACAACTGAGTTAAAACCAATTACAATAACGATAATCATTTAATTCCATCACCATGACCCATTCTTTGGTCATTCAATCCCATCAACATGATAAATGAATTCTCAATACTAAATATACAATTCATAATTCCAAAAACATATACAACGTTTGTAATAAACTCGCATTTCTAAAACATAAATAACATATACAATGTTTCCATGTTCCATTTACATAATAACAATACAATACTTGTTCAAACATTAACAACAAGTCCGAATACTTCTCACGGACTTCCAACTCATGTTCCCAAGTTGTTTCCTCAACCCCGTGATGTTTCCATAATACTTTAACCAAGAGAATTGTCTTGCCTTGCAAGACTTGGTCCCGAGTATCCAAGACTCTCACCAGTCTCTCCTCATATGAGGCATCCTCATCTACCTCTAAGTTGGTCCAATCCAACACATGTGATGGATCCGGCTCATACTTCTGAAGCATACTAATATGAACACATCATGAACCTCAAAAAACTGTGGCGGCAAGGCCAAACGGTAAGCTACCTCTCCAATCCACTCAACGATCTCAAAAGGTCTAATGAATCAAGGTGACAACTTTCCACTCTTTAACCTCATCAAACCCCTCCTAGGTGATATCTTCAAAAAGACACGATCCCCCACCTCAAAAGACAAGAGTCTCCTCTTACGGTCGGCATAACTATTCTGGCAACTCTGGGCCGTAACCAACCTCTTATGGATAAGGGCGACTTTCTCCGTCGTCTCCCAGACTAACTCTGGACCCAACATAGGTGCATCACCTATCTCTACCCAAGACATAGGAGATCTACACGGTCGGCCATACAAGGCCTCACACGATTTCATGCCAATACTTGATTGGAAACTGTTGTTTTAGGCAAACTCTACTAAGGGAAAATGCCTCTCCTACGAACCCCTAAAGTTAAGAACACAACCCCGAAACATATCCTCTAAAATCTGAATGGTGCATTCTGACAGTCTGAGGATGATACGCAGTGCTAAAGGTCAATCTCGTGCCCAAGGCACTCTGTAGGCTCTGCCACAACCGAGCCGTGAACCTCACTATGTCCCTAACATAAAGGTCGGTAAGATGATCTACCAAGTCATTCACACGCATAGGAATAAAGTGCGTCGACTTCGTTAACCAGTCAACTACCACCCAAATGACATTACTAACCCGTTGAGTCCTCGGAAGACCCACAACAAAAGCCATTGTGACATGGTCCCACTTCCCCTTGGCTATAGGTAAGGGTTGTAACAAATCCACTGGCCTCTGATGCTCGGCCTTCACTTGTTGACAAGTAAGTCATTTTGATACAAACACGGCCACATCCTTCTTCATGCCTCTCCACCAAAACTAGCGACTAAGGTCGTGATACATCTTTGTACCTCTCGGATGCACCGTAAGGCGTGAATGGTAAAACTCTCAGAGAACTTCCTCCCAGCAAGACTCCGGCACGAAAAGACGATCGAGGTATCTAACGCTTGAGTCAGAATACACGTTCAAGCCCTTCTCTACCTTCCCACTGGAGATCTTCTGTCGGAGGAATTCTACCTCAAGGTCACCCTTCTGTGCTTCTATCACTCGGTTCACAAGTGTAGGTTGTGCAACTACCGAAAACAATGCTGCAGACTCAACAGACTCGCCAAGATACAAGTCAAACTCCCCAAGAGTACCTAACATCTCCCATTCTCGAATGGCAATATTAGCCACACCACCAACTGATTTCCTACTCCAAGCATCGGCCATAACATTGGCCTTCCCCGAGATGATAATGTTACTCAAAGCCGTAATCCTCTATGAACTCCATCCACCTCATCTGCCTCAAATTCAAGTCTTTCTGTGTAAACAGATACTTCAGACTCTTGTGATCAGAAAATACTTCAAACTTCTCACCATACAAGTAGTGCCTCCAAATCTTCAGGGCAAAGATCACTGTCGTTAACTCTAGGTCATGAGTAGGGTAGTTCCTCTCATGTATTTTCAACTGTCGTGAGCCATATGCTACTACCTTCCCTTCTAACGTCAAAACACAACCCAAACCTTCCTGTGAAGTATCACAATACACCGAATAACCCAAACCCCTCTTTGGAATAATCAAGACTGGAGCAGTGATAAGTCTAACCTTGAGCTCTTGAAATGACTCCTCACAGGACTCAATCCGCACGAATTTTATTCCTTTCCTCTTAGTCTAGTCAATGTTGAGGCTAGCCTCGAGAAATCCTTCACAAATCTACAGTAATTCCTGGCCAACGCCAAGAAACTACGGATCTCGAAAACATTCTTAGGTGGTTCCCAATCTTGTACTGCCTCTATCTTGGATGAGTCTACAGTCACCCCTTCCCCGGATATTACATGGCCTAAGAACTTGACTTATTTCAACTAGAATTCACATTTTCCAAACTTAGTATACAGTTCGTGGGCTCTAAGTAACTTAAGTACTACCCACAAGTGTTCATCATGCTCCTTCTCAGAGGGTGAGTAAATCATGATGTTGTCCACAAAATGACCACAAAACGGTCTGAGAACTCACAGAAGATCCGGTTCATCAAATCCATAATCACGATTGGTGCATTAGTTAGCCCAAAGGGTATCACTAGAAACTCATAATGGCCATACTGTGTATGCAATGCCATCTTCAAGATGTCTTCCTCCCTTACTCGCAACTAATGGTAACTCGATCTCAGGTCTATCTTAGAAAAGCTACAAGATCCCTTCAACTGATCAAACATATCATAAATACAAGGCATTAGGTACTTGTTCTTAATAGTTACCCGGTTCAACTTCGGGTAATCGATACAAAGCCGTAATGCGCCATCTTTCTTTTTGGCAAAGAGAGTAGGTGCTCCCCAAGGTAAAGTACGAGGGTGAATGAAGCCCTTATCTAACAATTCCTGGAGTTAAATCTTCAACTCACTCAACTCGACAGGTGCAAATCTATACAATGCCATAGAAATCGACGTCGTGGTAGGCACTAAATCAATAGAGAACTCAATCTCTCGGTGAGGTGGTAAACTGGTAAGATCATCCGAAAAAACATCCGGGTATTCACAAACTACCTTCGGCAACTCAACTCGGACTTCATCACACTTAGTACTCAAGAAGTTAGCAAGAAGGCCACTAAGCTCACTCCGCCGACGCGGATCATACACCAGTGATAAGGCTCCATCAACCCGGTCCCCCAAGAAATAAAAGTAATCACCACTTAAGGTACATACAATAACTCTCTGACGGTAGCAATCTATAACAGTCCGATATGACGGCAACCAGTCCATACCTAAAATAACATCAAAGCTAGACATGTCAATTAGCACAAATAAAAAAGAAAGTCAGCGACCGACAACCTCTATATCACAACCCCGACACCCTTGCTTCAAAACCAACTCACCACCAATAGGTGACTCTACACAAATAGGGGATGCTAACTGAGCCAACTCTAACCCCAAAACCAATGCAAATGCAGATGAGATAAATGAATGGGATGCACCCGTATCAATCAACACATTAGCAACTGAATTACAAAACAAGAAGGTACCTCTCACTACTGAAGGTGTTGGTATAAGATCTGGTGCGGTAACAGCGTATACACGCCCTGTAGGTCTCTGCTCAACTTGCTCACCCCTTGGAGCATAAACCTGATGCACTTACTGAGCCGAAGAGGCTCCTTGATTGGCCCTCGAGGCCTGTGTCGACTGTGCAGGCTAGTGGCTCTGTGTCTGCCTCGAACCAGATGCACCAAGTATGCTGCCCAACTGAGGGAAAAACCTCTTCATGTGCTTTGTCTACCCACACTGATAACAAGTGAGCGACTAGCCTCTCCCCTAACTCTGGCTTTGAGAATGAGCCGAAGACTATGCAGACCACTGCCCTCCTTCTCTCTACGAGCAAGTTAGAGACTTGTGACCCAACTAGCCACACTTATAAAAAGTGAAGTCTTCCTGATCACCTCTCCCAGAACCCGAACTCGGCACTAGAAAGATGGACCTCGATTGAGCTCCCTGGGACGATTGGGGGTTAGAACCCTTTTGCCTCTTACTGGCTCCCTGAATGTCCTGACTCCTACTGGAGCCCTTCATCATATCCTTCTCCATCTGCATCGCGGTCTCCAGATGAGCCACCGCCTCCACAAGGCGTCCATAATCCCTAATCATCGACCCGACCACCTTCACCATAAGCTCGGTCCTCAATCTCTTCTCAAACTCTAGCAACGGCGTTCCTCTATCGCCACTAGCTCTGGCACAAACCTAGAGAGGCTAGTAAATGTGGCCTCAAACTCGGCCACCGGTGTGTTCAGCAGCACCAGCTCGGAAAACTGGTTTGTCAACTTCTCCCTAACCGTGGGAGGTAGAAACTTGTCCTGGAAGGCATCGACGAAAGCCTCCCAAGTCCCTCCAATGCGTCCCCGCGCATACTTCTACCATTGACCCGCGTCTCCCTTCAACTGGAAGGATGCCAAGGTCACTCTCAAACCTCTGTCTTCGATGCCGAGCATCTCAAACGTCTTTACCGTTTGCTCTAACCACTTATTTGTCGTCAGTGGCTCCTTAGGATCACCCACAAACTCATCCGGATTCGATCAAAAAAACTCCCTCTTCAAGAAAGACGACGTTGCCTCGGCTACTTGAGCCTGGACTTGATACTCAGCCCTAAGAATGTCCATGGATTCCCGCAATGCTTCGGCCATCTTGCGAGCTAAGGCGCCTATAGCCTGCTGACCCACTGGTTCGGCCGCATTAGCCTAACCAACTCTCTTCTCCTATGCCGGAATATCATCCGATATCGGCACCCTCTGCCGTCTAGGCCTACCATGCCCACTACCACCATGTCCACGTCTTAACATCCTAATAAAGGCAACAAAAGAAATTAGCACATTTATAAATGTGCCGAAGCTAACTTATTCGCGTCCTAAAGCAGTGGACAATAGTAATTCATTCCACATGAGCACGTGATCACATAAACATCTATGAATTTTATTCCCAGATAATGACCGTCCTGCGACGTTGCTAGAGTTCCAATTAGAAACAGCAGTGATCAAGTACTATTCTAATAAGACTTCTAGAAACCTGTAGACTCGATCAACATCTTAGAAACTAAATCCCATACATATATAATCACATAGACATGTTATCACGTAAGCACATCATACATCCTAATATCTTTATCAAGCGAGACAAACCCGTTTTGGTAATAACCACTTTCTACGTACCCAAAGTATTCAAACCTGGTACACTCTGATACCAAGTTGTAACGCCCCAAAAATAAATACACAAACCCATCTCATAAGCGGAAATATAATTGAATTTCATGTTTTCATTCATCAGAGTTTGATATACAAAAGGTGAGACATGCAATAAACACTCATAAATAATCTATCCTGAATCTATAACCTGTGTTACAAGTAAAAAGAAGATGAAAGTTGAATAGATAATCAAATGCCCTAAAGGCTTAAATCTTTCCAAGTCACTACTTGGTTACAACAAAAGAGAGTCTAGCTCCATACAATTAAAGCCCTTGGTCAAACAAAATAACTTCAACAAAAGTGAAGCTCTTGCTCCAAACTTCCTTCGAGCTACTGCCTTGGCGAAGGCATATTACCAACACCTGAAAATGATTTTTCCCACACAGGGTGAGCCAAACCCCAATAGAAACAATCTAACACAATATATGAACTTTAACAAAGTTAAAAATATGATGCACATGTCCAATACTCAAAGATGAAATCATTTACAACCCTTTTTCGAAAACCATATTATGCCAAGTATTTTATCCCAATCCATTTTATATCAATTCGTTTTATGTTAGTTCATATTTCCTCAATTCATGATTTACATCCATTGTTATCCAGACCACCCAACTGAGACTACAACTCATTGGTTTTCTTACCACACAACCATTACCCATAAACACTTCAAATTGTCATTTTACGAAAATTTCATCCGCGGGATCGGCACCAATGTATACACCCGATTTTTGGGACTTGCACCCAGGACACACAGGCAACTTAATTTAATGGAGTCCATCCTTTTTCTCCTCCCAAACATAGAGCACATCTCATTTCTCCTCCCAAATATCATACATATACAATGTATTAAAGACAGTCATATTCAATGACAACCGATAAGAGATTAGTTTCAATTTACCTAATCCTCATGCAATTTCTACAACAATCATAGCTATACTCCACTGATAGCCCAAAACAAATATTTCTAAACAGATACACAATCTCACAACAGATAAATTGTTCAAATTTCCGTAAGTGAGAGATAATACACACCCAACTCTACCTTTATATAAACATTTATCTAATTTCATATTCCCATTTCCAATTTCATTATTTATACAAAATAATTAGTTGAACATTTTACGGCAAAGCCCCATTTCCTCCAAATCCAACCCATGTGTCAAAATCAACAAATTTAACACAATACAACCTCATATCTACACCTATAACCATATTCAAGACCTTCATTTGAAAACCCTAAACTAAAACCCTAGGTTTGGCTAAAATTCTCCAAACTTCAACATTGTTTGCCCAACCAACAAATAGCAAAGTTATAATTCATAGGAGAGTGTAGAAAGTCCCTACCTCAAGTTAGAAGACCAAAGGAAGAGATGGAGAAACTTCAAAGATGCCGGAACTAAGCTTTAATCTGACCAAAAGAGAGCTCTTGAGACACACTACCTTTTTAACAAAGGCACACAGGTAGAGAAATCACTAGATCTAGGTGGAAATGTAGAGAGAATATGAGTTTTAGAGAGAGAGGCTCTAGATCTAGAGTTTTTGAAAAGTATAGAGAGAGAGAGAGAGAGAGAGAGAGAGAGAGAAATAAAAAAATGATGTAAAATGACCTTTTTATGAACTAATATACCCACAGTCCGCTCGAGTGTAAGAATTGACACTCGAGTGTCAAACACAAAAAATTGTTCCGCTCAAGCACCAAAACACAATGAAAAAGGCATTATTGCTCGAGTGCAAGAAGTGACGCTCGAGCACAAAATACACACATTTAGTAGTTTTACAGACAACAGACCAACGCTCAAGCGCAAGAAAGGTCGCTCGAGCACCCACCCGCTAGAGCGTAAGAAACACCGCTCGAGCATAGAATACCCTTTCCTAGTAGTTTTGCAGACCAGCAAAGGTACTAAGAGTTTGCAAAGCCCGCTCGAGCGCAAGAAGTACCGCTCGAGTGAAAGAGCAAAAATCTGGGCAACAAAAGTTTGAAAACTAAGCGACTAACCTGTTCCAAACATGCTCCAACCAACTCAAAAGCCAAACTCAAGTAAGAATAAAGGGGAAAAAGATATGAGCAACATTTGGAAACCATAAAACCCGAGTTCCAGAATATCAAATGGGTCGGGTCAAAGCCGGAATCACTATAACAACAAATTTGTAACTAATTTTAATTTAGGGGGACACTTTTCTCCAATTGACAAAACCAACTAGAGGAGTTGTTGCGCCTTCATGGGGTCATCACGAGATCCATCTTGTTGATTTGAACTGTAAATATTGAAGAATTCATTGACAAAATCATTCTTACAAAAAATTAGATTGTACAAACGTAACCACATGTTTAGATCACATTTGTCATAAAAAATAAATAACAATTATAATTTTCATTATAGTCCATTTATTATTTAGAAGACAAATGTAATATAGTAATGCATATACAGTATTTTGATTAATATGATTTTTTACAAGAATAATTTTATTAGCAGGGCTTTCAATATGAAAGATTCAAATAATTGAAATGAGGCCTGTGATAAACCTATAGAGACCCAACAACACTTCAATTAATTTTGCCAAACTGGAGAGACGCTTTGCCCTTAATATAAATCATAATTGACCATCTAAAAAAATATATATCTATATAATAAAGCAGTTTTTTTTTTTTCTATCACGTCCCAAATTTAAAGGTTCCGGCCTACGTGAATAAATTCATGACCAATAAATAAAAGACGACAATAAGATAGAATAAAATAGTATCTCCCATGCAAATGGATATCACAAAGTCACACAATAAGTGAGTTCTTTCGATTTCATACATCCTACATACACCAATGTGGGAGCCGAATATCAGTGGATGCAGAGGGAATCAATATACACTTGGAAGCATATGAGATATACATCTCATTCGGCTCTACCTCGCATGATCTAGAAGCCGAATATCCTAATCGGCCATAGAATCAATTGAGTGAGGAGCTAAATAAGAATTGGTTTATAATGGAAAAAGCCGAATGAGTAATCACATGGTGGGTTAAAAGTGGGCCAGACCCTAAGGCCCAGGAGGCAAGTATAAATAGAGGAACAATAGCCAAAAAAAGGTATGAGTGAGAACCCCAAGAAACTTAAGACATAAACTAACGTAAGACATATACTGACTTGTCCATCGGAGTGCTAATTCTGGCACCACTAACCGAAGTGTTAACCCCTTTTCAGGTGGCAATCAGAGGATCAGGAACGTCCTTCAAGATCTGAGAGTATTTCCAAACCTCATCACCACAATTGGCGCCATCTGTGGGAATACTCAAGTGCATCCATGGCGGGCGTAACGGAAGATCCTCTGATAGTCGCTAAAGAAACTACACCAAGAGATGATCTTACTCCAAGTAATATGCTGGGACCAGAGAATATCGCTGCGCGACGTGCCTTCAACTTTGTCTCAGTAGCTCAAACCTCACACTTAACTTCAATGCATGAGACAATGCATACGATTATAGACCAGGCAAAGCAAAATGAACAGCGGCTAGAGAACATGCTGGCCGAGAATGAGCGCCTGCGCCAGGATTTGGCCTTAGTGGTGGCAAGATCCCAACAAACCACCTGCCAAGACCGGGATCGGCCTCCGAGAAAGAAGGATGGCCGTCAACGTTGACTTCAGAAGCGCAATGATGATAGCGACTCAGATTCACCATCCCCAGAGCCTAGAAAGAAGGGGTGCGTCGATGTATCCAGTTCCTTTGAAGGCACTCCATATTTATGGCATAGACGAAGACGAAGCGATGATTCGGATAAGGAAGATAAACATGACCCCTTCATGCAGCGAATAGCCAGGGTTGTGCTCCCTAAAAAGTTCAAGGCACCATCGTTCACCCTCTACGACGGGAAATCAGACCCCACCGAACATATTTGTCATTACAAGCAAGCGATGACGCTCTATGCTGATGACAAGGCCCTCATGTGTCGAATATTTCCAAGCAGTCTGGGACCACTGGCCGTGAGGTGGAATTACAAGCTGGAGCCGGCATCGATTAAGAGTTTCCACCAACTCCAAAAGTCATTCAGGGCGAGGTTCATCACTAATGAAGTCTAGCCAAAGCAAGCCAATTCTCTCTGGGCCATGCAAATTAAACCAGGCAAAACTGTTCGTGAATACTCGGCCCGCTATGCGGAATGCTTTAATTTGGTAGATGATGCTTGCAATGACTCCATGGCCATCACCGTCTTTAAGATAGGATTGCATCCTGACAGCCCCCTCCGCAGTTCTTTAACCAGACGACCCCCCAAAACCGTCTGGGCACTAATGAAGAAGGTTGAAGAGTACTACAAAGTGGAAGATGATGCCTAACGAGTGAAAGCCGGATGGAAGACCGTTGAGTCAGCCACGGCGGGAATTATTCAGCCGATTAGTTCTGTACCGTCAAGAAGCCCCGAACGGCGGACTAAATCTAAACAAGACAAACGGTATGATTCGCGCCGATCGAATGACCAATGTTCACATCGAGCTAACGAACGATATCAAGTTGATAGCAAGCAGACAAGGCGCTCGGGCAAGAAATACATGGAGCTGACGGAACCGATCAATAAGATTCTGTGAAAAATACAGCACCTTCCGTTCTTTAAGTGGCCGCCCAAGATGACAGGACCCCCTAACGCAAGAAGACAAGATCGACGGTGTGAATACCACAAAGATCATGGTCACGACACCGATAGTTGTTTTTCTTTAAAAGATCATCTGGAAGAATTGGTGCAAGACGGCCGTCTTACGCAATATGTCCAAAAGAACAATTCAACAAACACAGTAGCTCTACGGTAAGAATCACCCCCTCTTGGTGTAATTCATATGATATACAACCTTCCGGCATCACCCGAAGTGCACACAATCCAGGTGTCGTCTAGCACCCATGGCCCAATGACTCCAGCGAAACGGCCACACGACACTGGACGGATTAGTTTCGATGACAGTGATTTAGTTGGAGTGGCCCATCCCACATTAATCCCCTCGTCGTCGAGCTGCATGTAAATAGATTCACCATCGAGCGTGTTCTCATTGATCAGGGCAGCACTTCGGAGATAATGTATTACAAAACTTTTGTCAAACTTAGTTTTACCGATTCAGACCTGTCTCTGACTAATTACCCATTATTCGGCTTCAATCCAAACCCGGAATACCCTTTGGGCAAGATCACGCTACCGGTACGGGCAGGAACCAAGTCTGTGGACGTTGAATTTATGGTTGTTAAGCTCCCTTCGCCGTATAACCTAATCATTGGCCGAACTTGATTACATACAATGCAAGCCATACCAAGTACCTACCACCAACTGATCCGTTTTTCGATTGAATACGGTATAGAACAAATTCGTGGTTCCCAGAAATCGGCACAGGCATGCTATCTTCTAGCTACAAAAAAATCGAGGGAACTGGAGGTGCATTCCATTGAAGTACCGGATAGGGAGAGTCTCGAAGATATTGGGAGGATCCCAAGTGACCACACAACCGATGCCCTGCATCGGGTCGATATCGAGGGAAGTCCTGACAAGTTCTTCATGATCGGTGTTTCCTTAGATAACGCCGAAAAGCAGGAATTGATAACCTTCTTACTCGGCAATATTGATGTGTTTGCATGGTCTCCATACGAGATGCCAAGAGTAGATCCATCCGTGGCCCAACACCGTTTGAACATTGATTTGAAATTTAAGCCAATTGCTCAAAGAAGCTAGCGTTCAGCCGCGGAGCATACTTCGGCCGTCAGTGAAGAAGTGGATAGATTACTTGAAGCCGGAGCAATTCGCGAAGTAATTTATCCTACGTGGTTGTCCAATACTGTGATCGTCAAGAAAAAGAATGGGTCTTGGCGCGTCTATGTGGATTTTAAAGACTTGAACAAAGCTTTTCCCAAAGACTGTTTTCCCTTGCAACGACACATCATCAACGCATGAGCTTCTTGGATGCCTATAGAGGCTATCATCAAATTTCTTTGCATCTAGAGGATTAAGAAAATACCACATTCCTCACCCCAAGAGGAACCTATTGCTACAAGGTCATGCCTTTTGGGCTGTAGAACGCGGGGGCAAGTTACCAAAGATTAGTGACCTTCATGTTCAAGAAACAACTCGACGGTACCATGGAAGTATACATCGACGATATGGTGGTCAAGTCCAAGAAAAAGCACTCTCATCTGGCCGATTTGTAAGAACCATTCGACATTCTGTAAAAGTACAAAATGAAATTGGACGCTTCTAACTGTGCATTCGACATCGGCTCTAGCAAATTCCTTCACTACATCGTCAACCATCGCGGATCGAAGACAATCCAATGCAGATAACAGCAATTCTAGAGCTTGGATCCCCTCGGTCAGTCAAAGAAGTTCAGAAGCTAATGGGGATGGCCGCCGCGCTTAACAAATTTATCAGTCGTTCCACAGATCGTTGCCGACAATTCTTTCACACACTTCGGCAAGGTGGAGCATTTCATTGCACTCCCGAGTGCCAGGCCACCTTGGACGGCCTTAAATCTTACATCTGATCAGTACCACTCTTGGCAACACCTGCAGCCGGCGATCCACTCATTTTGTATCTGGCAATATCCGACCGCGCAGTCAGCACCGTATTATTAAAGGAAGAACTAGGGGAGCAACGACTAGTTTACAATATGAGCAAAGCTATGGCCGATGCCGAGACACGTTACCTCCCATTAGAAAAGCTCATCGTTGCTCTCGCCATGGCTGGAAGAAAACTAATGCACTATTTTCAGGGACATACCATTGGGGTGCCAACGGAATAACCCTCTCCATTCCGCACTCTGCAGCGCGGAAACATTTGGGTGCGTCTCGAAATGGGCTCTTGAACTCGGCCAGTATGATATCCAGTTTCTTCCCGGAACTTCCATCAAAGGGCAGGTGCTTGCCGATTTTGTTGCTGAATTCACAAGATCCCTAGCCGACTTTAAGTCTGACCAAGTGCAAACTAAGCCCGACTGGAGAATGTATGTCGGCGACGTTTGGCAGATGTATTGCAATAGGTCATCCAACCAGCGTGGCAGCGGGGCTAGCGTAGTAATCATGACTCCTGAAGGGGCAATAATCGAACATGCCTTCAAGTTGGGGTTCGACGCATCAAACAATGAGGCCGAATATGAAGCACTGTTGACCGGCCTGCGAAATGCACTTGACCTCAGTGCGCGGCGTCTGCTTGTTTTCTGTGACTCGAAGCTAGTAATTAACCAATTGAAAAGGGAATATGAGGCCAAAAACAACCGCATGGTAGCCTATATGTAAACGGTGAATTCTTTGCTCACGAAATTTGATCACTACGAACTGAATCAAATAACCCGGGATCAGAACATGCACGCAAATGCCTTGGCTTGCCTAGCCTCGGCTATCAACTCAAAAATTAAGCGAATAATGGAAGTAGGGTTCATCCCTGAGCCGAGCATAGCCTGCTCAGAACCAGTCCAGGTTAACATCATCCAGCTGGGTCTGAGTTGGATGGACCCTATCACTGCATTCATGCCTTTAGAACAGCTCCCGATGGATAAGAAAGAAGCACATAAGCTCCGAAACAAAGCCCTCTGATACTACTTGGACTCACAAGGGAAGCTCTACAAAAAATCTCTCTTCGGGCCGTACTTAGAGTTGTTCACCTGGATAAAGTCAAAGAACTTTTGTTTGAAATACATGAAGGCAGTTATGGTGCCCATTCGGGCGGACGTTCTCTGGCTCACCGCGCCGTATCACAGGGGTACTACTGGCCGACCATGTGGACTGATGCTGAGTGCTATGTCAAGAAATGTGGCCAATGTCAGAAGTTCTCCCCTTTAACACACCTACCAGCTGAAGAGTTAAACTCCATTACTAGCCCTTGGCCATTCGCCCAATGGGTCCTCGATATCGTTGGACCGTTACCACGGGCCCCGGGCAATAAGCGATTCCTGATTGTTGCAACGGATTATTTCACAAAATGGGTCGAAGCAGAGGCACTAACACACATTCAAGATTCCGACATTAAGCATTTTCTATGGAAAAACATCATAACCAGATTCGGCATACCACGAGCACTTGTTTCCGATAATGGTACACAATTTGATTGCGGCGTGTATCGAGAATTGTGCGACACTTATGGTATCAGGCCCTACTTTTCCTCACCGGCTTACCCCCAGAGCAATGGTCAAACGGAGGCCACCAACAAGGTTATTTTGGACGGCATCATGAAAAGGCTAGAGAAAGCTAAGGGTAGATGGGTCGAAGAGTTACCCAGTGTGTTGTGGGCTCATCGTACTATTCCGAGGAGATCGACTGGAGAAACGCCGTTTGCCTTATGCTTTGGGATCCAGACAATCATCTCTCTAGAAATTGGCCTCCCAACATTGAAATCGAAAGTTTTTTATATGGGTCGAAATGACATGATGTTGGCCTTGGACTTGACTCTAATTGAAGAGCGCCGAGACTGTGCCCTTGCATCCATGGCACGATACCAACAACAGCTCGCTAAGTCATATAATCAACGTGTTCACCTGCGCCGCTATACGCCAGGAGAGTTGGTCCTCAAGAAAGTACTCCCCGCTGCTAGGGATCCAGCTGACGAAAAATTGGGTCCTAACTGGGACGGCCTTTATTAGATTGACTCAATCGCAGGGACAAGGGCATATCGGCTCAAAGACATGGATGGAAGAAGCTTGCCACGACCATGGAATTCAACGCAGTTGTGTAAATTTTATCATTAAATCAGCTTGTATGGCACGATAGTTTTTTTTTTACTTTACGTCGTGTACCTCTCCTTTTTCAATACAATGTTCTCTTGCCTAGTGAGTTGTGGATGTTTACTTGTGGTCCAAATAAGTCTCCGAATTTGGAGCGCCTCTCGTCGAAATCGCGATTGGCCTAGACAAAGAAGCCTCCAAATTTGGAGCACCCTACGTAAAAGACGTTTGGGCCGAATAAGTCTCCGAATTCGGAGGGCCTCTCGTCGAAATCGCGATTGGCCAAGACAAAGAAGCCTGCAAATTCGGAGCGCCCTACGTAAAAGACATTTGGGCCGAATAAGTCTCCAAATTCGGAGCGCCTCTTGTCAAAATCACGATTGGCCAAGACAAAGAAGCCTTCGAACTTGGAGCGCCCTACGTAAATGTCATTTGGGCCGAATAAGTCTCCGAATTCGGAGCGCCTCTCGTCGAAATCGCGATTGGCCGAGACAAAGAAGCCTCTGAATTCGAAACGCCCTACGTAAATGACGTTTGGGCCGAATAAGTCTCCGAATTCGGAGCGCCTCTCGTTGAAATTGCGATTGGCCAAGACAAAGAAGACTCCGAATTCGGAGCGCCCTACGTAAAGGACATTTGGGTTGAATAAGTCTCCGAATTCAGAGCGCCTCTCGTCGAAATCGCGATTGGCCAAGACAAAGAAGCCTCCAAATTCGGAGCGCACTAAGTAAAAGATGTTTGGGCCAAATAAGTCTCCGAATTCGGAGCGCCTCTCGCTGAAATCGCGATTGGCCAAGACAAAGAAGCCTCCGAATTCGGAGCGCCCTATGTAAATGTTGTTTAGGCCGAATAAGTCTCTGAATTCAGAGCGCCTCTCGTCGAAATCGCGATTGGCCAAGACAAAGAAGCCTCCAAATTCGGAGCGCCCTACGTAAATGACGTTTGGACCGAGTAAGTCTCCGAATTCAGAGCACCTCGTGTAAACAACGATTGATGTGTGGGCCGAATAAATCTCCGACTATTGTGGTTGATAATGATGTCATGGCCATTGTCCGAACAAATTGATTTAGAATAATCATATGGTTATAACTAAATTTATAAACAAATTGATTGACACAATGTGCAAACATTATCCTCATCCAATTTGCATGAAAAGGTTACATTGAGTTCAGTTTTATTCGGTACCACCTTCATCGTCACTCTTCTCAATTTCGAAAGCCGCGAAAGGAAAGTTGTGGCCATGATATAACGGTGATGCCGATTCAACACCTGTTGCATGGAGGGCATCCGCGGCCTGAAGAGCCTTGATCCACCCATGCCTGAATCCACGATTCTCGCATCAGCAAACCTCCTCGGCGAGTTCATCCTTTGTTTTCTGTATCCCAACTTTTCAGCCGTCATGAAAGCCTTGTTCATAGGCCCTAGTCTCCACGCCCTCTATCACAAACATGCTTGCCGTTTGTCTATTGGCAATCGCATGACTTATAAGCCATTGGGTTACCCTTTCCTCCATGATCGAGTTAGCTCGGCCTGCCGACAACGTCTCGGCAGCTTTCACTCTGCTTAATTCACGCTCGGCCGTCTCTGCGCGAGCTTCCAAGTTTCGAATGCGTTCATCTTTCTTCTCTATTTCCCGCCGTGCGGCATGAAGGCGCTTGCTGATTTCATAGGCGGTGTATAGCCCTTTCACTAATCCATGAATGCCCTCTCGAAACACTTTGAAGTTAGGTTGACCAACCATCGACTGCTGGACTTCTGGTCAAAAAATCTGTCGTGCAAATTCGACTGCCGTGTTTGGATCTCGAATGATGGAATCTGCCTCCGTCATCGGTTTGTTCCCGACAAAAACTGAAAAACTCAACGGGCGTGGTGGCCCACTGGCCTCACTTCGCGAACCAAGGGAGTTCCCCCATTCGCGCTTCTCCCTCCTAGGTGACCTACTTCGTCGACGTGGAGAGTGGCGCCTCTCACACTCTGCAGACGTCCTACTTCCCGATCGGGGAGGTTCGCCACCTCGATTCATTACTGAGTCCAGCTCAGCCAGCGTCCTACCTTCGCCCTTGCTGTTAAGGAACAGTCTACTTGACATTCACACTTTCCTGGCCTCGTCTGACATACAGGGTTGAGTTGCGTTTGGACACACTAATGGAATCTACGCGCACGAAGCAACCACTCCCTTTTATTACTCATGGGTGCACCACACTCCCGAGGCGACCTTATCAATACACACATTCCATAAGCCACCGATATTCGGCGTCCTTGTTCGTTCCAAACTGGGGCAAGGGCAGATTCATTAATCTTAGCGGCCAAAGGATTGCTAATCTAATCGGCTAAATCCCAAGGCCTTGTGCCGAAAGGATCACGTGCCTCAGCCATTCCATGAACAGTCGATATTCGGCGTCCCTGTTCGTTCCAAACTGGGGCAAGGGTAGATTCATTAATCTTAACGGCCAAAGGTTTGCTAATCTAATCGGCTAAATCCCAAGGCCTTACGCCAAAAGGATCACGTGCCTCAACCATTCCATGAACCGTCGATATTTCGCATTCCAGTTCATAACTGAGGCAAAGGCAGATTCATTAATCTTAACGGCCAAAGGTTTGCTAATCTAATTGGCGAAACCCCAAGGCCTTGTGCCAAAAGGATCACGTGCCTCAGCCATTCCATGAACCGTCAATATTCGGCGTCCCTGTTCATTCCGAACTGGGGCAAGGGCAGATTCATTAATCTTAACTGCCAAAGGTTTGCTAATCTAATCGGCTAAATCCCAAGGCCTTGCGCCGAAAGGATCACGTGCCTCAGCCATTCCATGAACCGTCGATATTTAGCGTTCCAGTTCAATATAGAATGATGATGAAATCATGTATCTTCTTCACTTACAGGATTTATATCCTTTCTTACAGAAATATAAATATGTCCATATAGGACTTGTCCAGATAGCATTTAAACCTTTGACCCTTCTTGGTCAGAAGACCAGTATCCAATGTACCCTTTGGGATGGTCAATGTCTTGATTGGAGAGCATCTCTCATGGGAGCTGTAGAAACAAGTCTCTCTCATGGTCCAGTTTGTTTTAATATATATCCAAACTTAAGAATAGCATTTACAGATGCTAATTTATCTAAAGTTTTAGAACTTATAGTACTCTCACAAGGTTATGAGTACCTTCCAGGATCACCACCTTTTGTAGTTATTTCCAGAATCTATTTAAAGGTTTTAATAACTTTAAGTCCTTACATACGGAAACAAAGTGAATCAGGACATACAGTTCTGATAGACACCAATCTTTTCAGTAGTCAGGTTGCCGTGCCCAAAATGATTCCCTGGCAAAATATTACCTTTCCAGAAAGATGGCAAATTACAAATACTGTTCCAGCCAGACCTATCGTTCAACAAACCTTAGATGAAGTCATCTAGACCTAAGGTGGTAATGTTTATCTTACCTTTCGAAGACCCCAAAGGTCATTATCCAGAAGTATGTCTAGTACCAGTTACAGAACTGCTCCGTCATATAGAGTAGATCTACCTGAGTCCTCCAGACAATCTATTTTAGAACCTAGTGAGTCAGTCATGCAAGGAATGCCTTCCAGACCTCCTAGTAATCCTGAACAAACAGATCCAGTAGTTCAAGGAATTCAGTTTTCAGAAAATCAAATACCACATGGTATTTATGAATCCAGAAGGCCTTATAGCCCTACAGCAAGTGATATGAATTTTGAAATTTAATGGATTTTACACCAGGTAGTGAAATCAGGAAAATCCTAAACCAGGATTTATTACAGGAAAAATACAGTAATTTTGGAAAATGGTAGTTCAAAAGTCATACCGAAAGTCGATTACAGGAATACAAAGCTCAGTATTATACTTATCTGGAGCAACATTCTACTCATTTATTCATCTCCCTATTTGGTATAAGGAAAATATCTCAGGATCACAGATTAATGTCCTAGAAAATATTCAGAAAAAATGGACAACAACTGATGGATAGGTTATAACCTCTGTCCATCCTCCTCCCCAATCATTAGAACTCAAACCTAGTACTATTGTGGGTTCAAATAAACCATTGGTTATTACAGCCTTTGTAGAAGCTCCAGGAGTTGTAGGAATTAAGGAACAAGTTTCAATTAAAGAAATTGTACCCTTAATTAAACAAAATAATTATACAAATCTTTTTTGCCAAACTGCAGGAAAACAATTAATCAGAATTGAAGAAGCCATGAGGGAAATTAAAGATATTATAAACTCCAGCCTAAAACTGAAACCTCATCAAAAATCATTCCAGTAACTATTAAACCACCTTTAGACATAACTAAGTTCAAACTTAAATCGTCTAAACAAAATACAGGATTTATGGAAACTTTTATTGGAAGAATTAAAAATTTAAAGATAGGAGAATCATCTTCATCTCAAATTAATATATTATCCAGACAACACTTCTCACAGGATAAAAAACAAAATCTTACTTTATCTCAAATAACAGAAATTGAAAACAATTTTATGGAACAACCAAATTCCATAAATAAAGTTCATTATCAAAACTATAGTTCCAGCAAAAAAGCCCCTAGTAGATATTATTATCCTAGGAGCACCCCAAGGGATATTCTTTATGAAGAAGATTTCCTTCAGACTCAAAAATCTTATCATGGTAAAACCATTTATGAATGGAACATAGATGGTCTTTCAGAATACCAAATTTTTGAGTTATTACATCAAATGATAATGTACTCAACAATTTGTAAACATAATGAAAATGATGACCATGAAATTGCCAAATTCTTGGTCAATGGTTTTATAGAAATTCTTAAAGGATGGTGGGATAACATCATCACTGAAGCCCAACAAGCTGAAATTTTGAACGCTTTCAAAAGGGTTACAGAACCTATTACACGAAATGTTATTACAGAACAAGAGGCAGTTTATACTCTTAGCAATACAATTTTACACCATTTTGTAGGTGCTTCTACAGATGGTATAGAAGACAAGAGTAGAGAATTATTATAGAATCTTAGATGCCCTTCTTTGTCCCATTTCAGATGGTATAAAGATGTTTTTATGATGAGGGTTGTTCGTCGTTCTGACGCCAACAGTGACCATTGGAAAGCCAAATTCATTAATGGCCTTCCTACTCTCTTTGCTGAGAGAATTCGGAAAAAGTTAAGGGATAAGCATAGTAAAATGTCTATTCCTTATTAAGAATATACTTATGGGCAACTCAATAGACTTGTTACAGAAGAAGGTCTTGCATTATGTAATGATCTTAAATTACAGAATCAAATGAAAAAACAAAGTCATAATGAATTAGGTGAATTTTGTGAACAATTTGCCTATGATACTAAGATACAGTATCCATCCAAACATAAACATAAGAAACATAAATATGGAAAATCTTCAAAATATTATTCCAAAAAATCCAGAAAATACAAAACACCCAAAACAAGTGTATAGCAACAACAACCTTTTAGGACAAAGGGAAAACATAAAACTTCTTACAAAAAATAGGAAAAATCCACAGTTAAATGTTATAAATGTGGACAAACAGGACATCATGCTAATCGTTGCAAGGCTAAAATCCAACAAAAGTTAAATGAATTAGCCTTGGATGATGAAGTACAACAACAAATTCTTCAGATACTTTCTGAAGACTCTAGTTCCACTGAAAGTTTCGACAACGAACTTGCTGCTTTATACTCTTCAACCTCTGATTCAGAAGTAGAAGATACTCCAGAAATTTGTGCCTGTAAAAATAATATCAATCAAATTTCAGAAGAAGTTAACTATTGGAAAGCAATAGTTGAAATGAATGGACTAAATATTAGCTCTAGCATTAATGTCCTTACAGAAGATGAACAGACAATGCTAAATATTGTTGATCAAATTACTAATCCAGAAAAGAAATTAAAATTTTTAGAACTTTGCCATCAGCAACAAAAGAATGAAGAAATTCTTCCACCAAAACATTACAGTATGAAAGAAGTTTATAAGAGAATACATCAAACAACTGATGAAAAACCTATTACAATCCAGGATCTTAAGATGGAAATAAATGCTTTAAAAGTCGTAATTAAGCATTTACAAACATCCAATATTGCTATTAATGCTAATCTTAAGCAATTAAATAGCAAAATTAATCCAGCAAAAGATAAAGAAATCACCACAACCGAATCCAGTCAACAAGGAATTTCTGAGGATCCTACAAAAGAACCTAAGTACCTTCTGCTTATGAATAAGGTAACTTTTTAGAAATGGTACATCAAAATCACTTTCATCATAAAACCTGATTTTATCATCAAAGATGCTATTGCACTTGTTGATAGTGGTGCCGACATGAATTAAATACAGAAAGGATTAATACCAACAAAATATTTCCAGAAAACAACACAATCATTTACCAGTGCAAGTGGTAATTCTTTGTATATCAAATACAAACTTTCAGAAGTATTAATTTGTAATCAAGGCTTGTGCCTTCCAACATCATTCGTTCTGGTTAAAAATATGTCTCAATCTATCATTTTAGGGACACCTTTTCTGCGTTTATTAATGCCAATTACCAAAATTGACTCTATTGGCATTCATACCACCTTAAATAATCAACGTATTATATTTGAATTTATTACAGAACCTTACACCAAAGAATTAGATCAAATTAAAGATCTAGTTAATTTTAAGGAAAAAAAAATTAATTTCCTCCAAAAGGAAATTTTTTTCCTTACTACAGAACAAAGATTACAGCAATCTTCTTTCCAAAATAAGATCAAATATTTAGAAAAAGAATTCCAAACAGAACTTTGTAGTGATGTTCCAAATGCTTTTTGGGAACGCAAGAAACACATAGTTTCTTTACCTTATGAACCAGGATATGATGAGCGAAAAATCCCAACCAGAGCTCGTCCCAGCCAGATGAAAAAAGAGTATTTAGAATTGTGTAAAACAGAAATCAATGCTCTTCTCCAGAAAAAGTTGATACGACCAAGTTATTCCCCTTGGACTTGTACAGCCTTTTATGTAAATAAAAATGCAGAAATTGAAAAAGGTGTACCAAGATTGGTCATTAATTATAAACCTCTTAATGATGCCTTACAATGGATTAAGTATCCAGTTCCAAATAAGAAGGATCACTTAGATCGTTTACAGGATGCTATCATTTTTTCTAAATTTGATATGAAATCAGGATATTAGCAGGTACAGATTGCCGAAAAAGACAGGTATAAAACCGCTTTTACAGTACCTTTTGGGCATTTTGAATGGAATGTCATGCCATTTGGATTAAAAAAATGGTCCCTCTAAATTCCAGCATATCATGAATGATATATTTAATCCTTATACAGAATTTGCAATTTGTTATATTGATGATGTTTTAATCTTTTCATCTTCAATCGACTAGCATATAAAACATCTTAATATTTTTAAGCATGTTGAAAATCTAAGTGATTCGTGATTAGATCAAGATTAAAATATTCCAAATCCCAAAAATCCAAAACACACAATCTAAATCAACAAGCACTTACGAAAGTGTTTTAGATTGTTTGTTTTTCAGATTAAATAATAAATCGACACAAACGATTTTTACGTGGAAAAAACCACAATTGGATACCTCCAACTGTGATTAAAAAACCACGGGCGAAACGCCACAAATCAATCCACTACTGAAGTAAAAAGATTACAAAGATATCATACAAATTACCCAACTTAGTCAATCTGTCTTCGAATCTTCTGTAACTCTTTTTCACGACTTCGTCTTGGAACTGATCAATCTTGAAGTTGATTCCACAACCTCATTCACATATAGAATCAAACACCTTTTGAAACTATACGCTAGAATCTTCGGAATCCACCGAAGAGAACTCTCTCTTGAATTTAAAGAAACCAACTCCTTGATGTATGTATTTTAGATCATGAGTGAAGAACTCTTCTCAAGACATCAAGGAAAACTCACCAAAATCTCTCCACAAGAATACCTCAGAAAATCTTCAAAGTAGATCTAAAAAGTAATCCTAAAGTTTGTAGAAACCAACTACTTATAGATTTCCGGATTCTGAAGCTCGCTCGAGCGAAGCTTATCTCGCTCGAGCGAGAAGCTTATCTCGCGTGACTTCCATAAGTACCTTCGCTCGAGCCATAAAGTATTCGCTCGAGCGAGGAATAAACTCTTTCAGGTTTTACACAGATGCAGTTCTTCGCTCGAGCCTCTAATGCTTCGCTCGAGCGCACAATGACCTCTTTCAGGTTTGCAGCCAGACGCAGTCCTTCGCTCGAGCGAGGCCTTCTTCGCTCGAGCGAGCAACACAAAACAGCACAGAAATTACAACTCGATTACACAAGTTTGTTCGTGGAATTGACAAGACTTAGGGACCTAACAATCTCCCCCTTTGTCAATACCCGGACAAAACTTCCTAACACAATTTCCTAAAAAGACGAACTAGCTAAAACGATTACAACTCAAAGCAAACGAACTAGCTAAAACTATTACAACTCAAGGCAAACCAATCTAGGCAACCATTCTCAAAACAAACTGGAACTAACATCTTGAGAGGAAAACCTGTAAGCAAAGCTAACTCCATCAAACCTGAAAAGTAACATATCAAAACAAACCATCAAGATATAACACAAAAACATATAGATAAAACATATAACGCCCAATATCCATATCACAAATAGCCACAACATATAAATATAAATGTCCAAATAGCCATCTGCAAAACAAACCTGAGTACCCCAAAACTACTCCCCCTTTTTGTCCGGGAGTGACCCAAAAACATCAACAGGCAGATATAGCATAAAAAAAACACTATCCAAAGTAAGAACAAAAACTGTCCAAGAGAAGCATATGCCAAAAGCTAAGAAGAAGATGGTGGCTGCTGCAACTGAAGAAGAGAAAGAATCTGAGCAAGCATGGCACTCTGCTCATCAAGGCGGCCAGCAAAACCATCAAGACGTGCAGCCAAAAGATCAAGGCGACGTGTAACAGACTGCTCAAAGTGCTGTAGCTGGCCACGAAATGAGCGAGGACGTAGCTCAGGAAGATCAGGGGCACCGGCATTGGCGGCCTCAAACTCCTCCTCCTCGGCAAGGGGATCATCATTACCTGCACCAGAACTCCCAACCCCCGACACACTCCCCCTCACATGAGCCTGACTCTGAGAGACTGTCAATTTAGTAATGGGTTTGATAGGGTAAGCAAACTCATCATCATCAAAAGAAAGAACATCAAGGGCAGTGAGAAAACGAGTAAGCAAACACCCATAAGGAAGCCCCAAAGATTTTCTGCCCTCAGAAACCCCAATCATTTTTGACACAATCATCTCCGGAAGGTCAATAGGGAGTCGGTGATGAATACAATACAGAACATAACCTTGGTCCTGAGTAATATGCGAGGAATGGGTGGTGACATAAAGATTCGCACACACAATGATATTCAAGAGACGGAAGGAAGCAACTCATTTTGCTGAAGGAGATCCCCAGTGATCCAAGTCCGGTCAACACCACATAACTCAGAAGCAACACAATTAAAATCAACACCTGACCGGGTAAGAAACGGAAAATGACAATTACGAACTTCAGGAAGACCAAGTAAAATCCGAAACACATCCCCAGTGATAACAAGTGACTTCTTCCTAACCCAAGTCTCAAAGGATGCTGGAAGTTCTTTGCGAATGGAATGGATATTGCAATAGAATTCCCGGATGAGACTCAAATTTTGTGGCCCGGAGAAATGCAACACTTGATCTCCGCCTAACGAATCAAATAAAGACTGAATAGGAAGAACCTCAAAGGCGTTTGGGAGGATATTGTGCTCTAAATGTACTTTACGAGACGCAAAAGACTCCCTAAACAACTTAGATTTTTCTTTAGATGGGAACTTTTCAGAGTTGAAGGAAGAACGAGAAACCGTAGTTTTACGGCGCTTGGATGACTCGGCCATGACTAATACAACCCAAACAGAGCAACATAGACAAGAGCCCAGAAAGACAAGGAACAACCAATAAACAACACCAGAAAACCCCCAAAACAAAACACAAATCAGTCAAAACAAATTAGTCCAACAAGGGTTAGAAAAGCAGTGAAATTCGTAACATTAGCATAAAAGAAATGAAATGAAGAGCAGAGCTAAAGATACAAACAATCAGCCACAGAAAAACAAGATATTACAGCCATTATAGAACCGAAACATCAATGTATGAAACAATTAGAGAGAAAACAGATTACATAATGGCAATATATGTATATATAAATGAAATCCCCAATGTTAAACTCTAACAAACCCCCAATGGTAACCCTAAGCACAATGGAGAATGCAATAGACAAAATCATGAACCCTAGATGCAAGAGTGAGGCTCGAAAATAGAAGGGAAGAACCACAACCAACAAAAATAAAACCTAGAGTCTAACAGAGAACAACTATAACCACATCTCAACCCAAGCATCAAAAAAAGAGAAAAGACGAAGAAAGGGAAAAAAAACTTACCAGAAATCGGAGATAGATGATGAAGAACCAAAAGAAACTCCGAAATCAAGAGGGAAAAAAGCAGAAGATCGCAGCAAAGAAAACCACGAAAAACCCTAGGGGAGAGAGAGAGAGAGAAAAGACGAAGGAGGGGAAAAAAATGAACTGAATAGGCACAGATTCAGAATTTGAACCGCGAAAGGTCGCTCGAGCGAAGACTTTATCGCTCGAGCGACAGATAAAAATGCCCAGGCGGTTGCTCGAGCTAAGAAAGGGTCGGTCGAGCCAAAAAAACATGTTCTCAGGTCTAAATGCAGTGGCAAAGGCACGCTCGTGCGAGGAAATTGTTGCTCGAGCCAAGAGAGAAAAAAAACAATTTTTTTTTTTTTTTTTTAAAAAAAAAACAACACTATACTCAAGATCAAGAGGTGAGTCCTGAAACAAAAATAGATGATCATACTGAGCCAAGTGAATACTAAGATGAAATAAAAGCAATTCATGAATCTTGTGAACTTGCAATTTTAAAAAAATGACACTGGAAATCATGAGCAAAGCAGATAAAATATAATCAATGATCATAAGCTACATGAGAATGTACAACCCAAAAACCAATATGAGAGCTCACATAAAAAGTGTGTGTGTGCAATCCATGAGAGGTCACTGAGCTAGAGTTAATCCTAGTAGTGATCGGATGGCTGGACCTCCATCAAGAGTAACTCAACAATACAGTGAAAAGTCAAACCACTAGGAATCACGGGGTATTTGTTGAGTAAAAGCGGAGGCTCCCCCTCAGTCAAAGAGTCCCTTTTTGTTTCTTTCTTGTGGGCACTCACTGGTGGCTTTCACTCTCAAGAGTATGGAAACCAAACCAGAGAAGAATGAAATCATAAAGGATGGCCTGGTTGGTGCCTCTGAGGTAGCCTTTTCCTAATGCCCGGACTTCAAGGAACTGAGGGAGAAACCGTGGAAGTGAAAACAGATGGTAGATGGTTAAGAGACTCAACATCACCCATGATATAAAGATAGACTTATTCTGTTTTA